>CM074958.1:7841399-7853668 GCA_037577455.1 Pangasius macronema
CAACCTCGTCACTCCCAAAGAGAACCTCAACATCTTCAGCTCTGCTTTGTCCATACACCACTAATGGGATGGATAAGGTTTGGGTTGAAGTAAATCAAATTCGTTCTATATTATTTCCCAATTGATTCATATTGTTATACTAAATGTTCATTATTATGCATCACTACAACAAGCATTGGTGACCTCAAAACCCAAATCAAACCTCATTTAAACTAGCTGCTGTCACATGTGGATACTAACAGGGCTTGCTGAAAGGGCCAGGTAAAGATTTCTGTCCCAGTGAAGCTTGGCTTACTACCTATTTGCCTCTCATTCCACCACTACCTCTTCCACCTCCTCCTCATACACTACTACACAGTTAAGACACAGCAAAAACCCAGTGGGGGTCTGTGTTCTCTCTGCACACACTGCCCTTTAAAAAAAAAAACCAAGCACCACTATTCATTCCAGCTCTAACAGAACCTGTAAACCAAGCCATCGTCTCAGTTTGAGCTCTCAGCCTCATCTACATTCTTCTTTCCTTGGAGCACAATTTAAAGAGTTCACTCTTTGTTTAATTTGAGAGGTAAAATCACTTTACAGAAGTGCTGCATGCATGTAGGTAGAGAGAGATGGATGAACAGTGGCACATGTTTTTCAGCACGAGAGAACAGCACCATGACAACAGTGGCCTTCCTGGTGTTTTCTTTTTTCCGCAGGACGAAGTTCTCTCTATATCATCCTCTCCACTGGTGGAATTTTCTTACTCATAACCCTGGTGACAGTGTGTGCCTGCTGGAAGCCCTCCAAAAAGTAATCTCACCTTCTGAGTCACATTAAAGAATACTGTGGTTATAATAAGGCTGGTGTTTTTTAGTGTTGTGTAGACAAGCAGTATCTTCTTCTTCTTCTTCTTCTTCTTTTGGCTTTTCCCTTCAGGGGTCACCACAGCGAATCATCACTCTCCACCTATCNCTCCAGTATGCATAGGTTTATGGATAACACTTTACTAAAAGGTCCACAAATACTTATGCAGGATTAGTAAAGATTATTGACATTATGAAGGGTGTGTTTGGAAACACTGAATGTTAACCCAAATTACAAGCTATAATGTAAGTCGAGGCAATTTGAGACATTTTATATTTTTTCCTACCCTCCAATTTTCAATCTAAACCTAGAAGGGATATATTACAAACACAAACGGAATATACATATTGTTAAAATTGTCACCCATGGTACGCTTACATTTATGGCATTTGGCAGACGCCATTATCCAGAGCGTGAATGTAAAAATAGAATAAATATGTTGACTCGTCAACTCCCAATTCCCGGAACGAGTTCCCGGGAGCAGTGACAGCGTGGCGGTGCTGGGGATCGAACTCATGACCTTCCAAGCAATAGCCCAACATCATAACCACTGAGCTACCACTGCACTTGAATAGATCAACCTCCTGCAAGATTGTCATCACACCCATTTTTATAACCATCAACGTGATCTCAAAGCAACTTTTTAGAGGTCCTGGCTTCAAATTGTGAATTGTCCCAGGTTACTTAATAGCCTATAATTAACCTTTGTTTGGGGTTAACCTACATCATTTGTTTGGGGTTAACCTACATAACGTCTATTACTACTGAAAGTCACAGTATTAATTAACAGAATAAGTTAAGATGTTAATACTCTACAATTTCCATTAATAATGGATATTCATATATGACTGTTAATGCATATGCTTCATTATTTCCTCATGTGCTAAGCGTTAGTGCATGTACTAATTCAGCATTATGGAAGCGTTAGTAGTATTACTATGTGTACTAATGGTGACACTTTATTTTAAGGAACACATGTAAGGTGTTAATTAAGGTCCTGTAATTTGTATAATAAAGCTCAAATTAGACACTTGTAAAACAAAATAGGTGATAAATAATCAGAAATAAGTAGTGTTGGACATGACCATATATTGAGCTGTAGACAATCCATTTTTTACGTAATTATTGCATTATTAATTGTAATAATGTGCAATAAACACTATATTCTTAAAAACTTTACTATTAAAAACTTGCATGAATTAATAAACTAAATGTTCATGTTACACCTATAATTTCTAGGTAGCAACTAGTGACACGTGTCAGTTGATACTACCTAGAACCTAAAGGTCTAGTATGAACAATTAAATCTAATAATATATCAATTTACATGATTATTTAAATACAACTAATAATGCAGTTATTAGCCATTTTTACATAACAGATGTCTAGTTACATAGCAGTAAAGTTCACTATGAACAATGACTAATATATATAGTGAATAAACAATTTACAGGTGTCTAATTTGAGCTTTTTTTTACACACGAATAACACAACCTTAATTAACTCCTTATATGCGCTCCGTAAAATGAATATGCTGATTTGTGTGGACCTTATAATAGAGTGTTGCCTATTAAACTTGCTGAAATGCTGAAAGGTTACTTTTTTGGGGTGTTTTTCAACACTGCAGCAGATATGTGATCTATTCGCTTATTTGCTCTTAAGAAAGCTCATCTGTTGATCTGATTTTGTAGAAAAAGGCAACAACCTGTCATGCAGAGCAGGCAAAATGTAGAGCAGAGCAATGGCAATCATGAAGGTAAGATCTCAACATTTCTATCTTTTTAAACAATCGACTATTTCATAGGCAATTGAATTCTAAATATCATGCATCCTGTGATGGTGGTGTAAAATATTTAATTTCTGGAACAACGCATTTATTTGTATACTCATTAATTTAGAAGAATTAATTAGCTCATCTGTGTTTGCTACATAAAATTCCACTTCCTAGCTCGAAACAGTTACTACAGTAGTGTTAGTGACATCATCAGTGGCTCGGCCAATGATACTTTTAAGGACTATAACTGTTTACTTAAAATATGAAAGCTCGTCAGATGAAAATGAAAAGAAAGAAGCGATGCCAATTTTACCGGAAGCACCTTTAACGGGAATGTACAAATCAATATGAGCTATTTACATTTACATGTACGGGCTCTCTTTACACTAGCAGAGAAAAATAAACATTTGGCCAAATGTCCAAAATGTCTTATTCAATATTAATTTCTTGTTTATAGAGCTGTTGTATAAAAGTAACATCAGTTATGCTGAATATCGGCATGGCTGTGATTAGCTACGACACTCTACAGGCTTGTGCCTACAACCGAATCACAGCCATGCTGCTATTCAGTATAATCGCACTCTTACATGTGTGATGTTGCTTAAATGTACTTTACTTAAGGGTCTTAGAACCATGTTTTACAGTATATAACTTTCACAGATATTTTCACATCAGGTTTACATGTTACTACACATACAGGAAACACTTCAGACAGTGTTTAGGAAGTGCTCACCTTTGTTAATTTTCGCTTAGCAAACGACACCTGGAAGTGGAAAGTAACAGAATATAAAGACTCTCCTACTGTACTTAAGACTTTTAACATTTTGAAATATCTGTCCTTGTTCACGTACTTCATTTCAAAACAAAACTTTCTACTTCATACTTACTGCATATCTCTATAATCATTGAAAGCCATGGTATATTTTTAGCACCAGATAGCTTCAAAGATTCGGGCTGAATTCCTAACAAAAACTTTAACTGATATGGCAGAGAGAATGAGAACTCGTACCCATCACTGTAATCTTTCTATTACTATGTAGACTTTGCATTTATCAATGCAGTTTGCATTAGCAGCTAGCTATTAGCATTCAGCTAGTTTCTGTGGTCAGAGTCAATATATGCTAGTACAGTAAACTCTGTAATCCTTATTTCGACTGAATCGATTATAAAAGGGTGAAAGAATACAACGACTAAATGATAGTCCAGCTAAAGTCAGTGTGAGTCAGATGTCTTGTTCTTTTGTGAATCTTTCTTGAACTTTTGCTGTCATACTGTAGGTAAATCTAATAGATTATATTTATATTTAGATAAATAATTGCATTTTTTTTTACTGTACTCTGAGATACAAAGTCATGTGTCATGACTTTAGAGTGCAACTCAGTCTGGTTGTGTATATCAGTGTTACTTAATTCAGGTCAAGTTTTATGTCATCCTGACGTTAAAAATGTTACCAAATAAGTATTAACAATACATATCCATACTTTGTAGTTGCAGTTGATATCATACCAGGAAGGAGCTACCATAATCGTAAAGGCCCAGGTGGTTTATATGTTCTGAAGGAAACAGTAAGTAAAAATGTCTTCTAGCAACGTTAGAGCAGAATTGCTTTGACTGTAAGTACACTTTCACTATTCCCGTTAGGTTGGTTGATTGTATTGTAATATTTTATTACATAACTGCAGGACTTTGCTGAAGAACAAGAAGAGGAGCCGTGTAACTACATCCATCCATTGGATCCACACAGTCCACCTTGCTATCCCAACACGTTCTCCTATCCAGATGCATATACCTACTCAGGAAGAAGATATCCTCGCACCCCTGTCCCCTCTCCTCCCACAACCCCGACCACCACCATGGCCACGGCGTCTTCACCGCACTTGCGAAGCTTAACACGAAAGCCCCACCCTTCGGCTGCAAGCCCCACCCCCTCACACACAGAGGAACAGTCAACTGTACACGAGACTAGCATTCAGAGCCGCATTTAACCACCAAGTCAAAGCACACAGTTAGAGACAGAAAAAGAGAGAGAGAGAGAGAGAGAGACTCTCTCTCTCTCTCTCTCTCTCTCTCTCTCCTATGCAGACTTACACGTACAAGTACACATCGACAGACCCTTTTGGGTTCACACTGTGACATTTTCTATTATACGAATTTCTGAAAGCTACAAACATTTCTGGACTGAAATACTTTCCCTTTTGTATGTATCTCTACCAAGATTAAAGTTTTAGCCTTTTAAATCTGGCTAAAAGTGAAAACAGAGAAAATTGCATTTAATGATTCTGACTCAACTGCTGCAGTTCTGACAGTCGGTATCTGAATTTATTAGGCTTATGCTTAATTCACTATAGCATGCTACTATCCAACAACTTGATAAACGTGTGACAGTCACTGCAGGCTATATTCAGAGTTGAGTTATGCACACATAGTAAGGATTTATTTAATACTAAAATTACACATATCGGCATTCAGAAATAAAACATAACTAGTTAAGCATGCAGGGTGGAGTTACTCATTACGTCTGAATTCGGGCAAAAAGAACGTACTGTACTTCATCACTTTTCTCCTCATTTAGGTCATGGTGACACTGACCATTTGATATAACCACAACATGTCATGGTTGAAGTTATGTCTTGGGCTGTAAATGCAGTCAAAAAGCTACGGAATGACATTTGAGACCAATATTAAATGCATAAATATGACACTATTCCCTTTAAAATCAACAAAAAGTTGTTGTTTTTTTTTGCATGGAAGAGAATGGAGGATATAGCATCTTTAATTAAAAAACCCTACTATTGAAGAACCCTGTCTTGGACACTTCTGGCATCCTTGGAGGTGTGAACTACACTATATGGACACCTGGCCATCACACCCATATGTGCTTTTTGAACATACCATTCCAGAGTTAGTCCCAACTTTGCTGATATAATAACCTCCACTCTTCTGGGAAGGCATTCCACTAGATTTTGGAGCAGGGCTGTGGGGATTTTCACTCATTCAGCCACCAGAGAATTAGTGAAGTCAGGCACTGATGTTGAGGTCAGGTCTCTGTGCAGGCCACTCGAGCTCATCCACTCCAACCTTGGCAAACCATGTTTTCATGGAGCTCGCTTTGTGCACCAGAGCATTGTCATGCTGGAACAGGTTTGAGCCTCTTAGTGAAGGGAAATTGCAATGCTACAGCATACAGACATTCAGTACAACTGTGTGCTTCCAACTTTGTGGCAACCCATGTATGGGTGTGATGATCAGGTGTCCACATACTTTTGGCCATATAGTTTAATCATTCAGATGATTTGTATAAACTGAATGCCATGCCCATAAAAAGCAGCTGTGTAAACTGATATCATACTTACTCCTTACACAGTGTGATGTAAATATATAAAGCTGACGCAAAACACAATTTTGTCTTTTGCCTGAATTCAGCTACAGGTTTTCCCAGGCCGCCACACATACTGTATATCATTGGTAATAAAATGAAATAAAATGTCTCACTAAAGTCAAATATATCTTATTACATTTGGAAGTACCAGAAAATAATGGAAGTACCAGATAAAATTGGGGGTCATGTTGTGAAATGGCTTTATGTCACTTCAAAATCAACATACCTGTGCTTCTTGTTCATGCATTGCTATGTTTCTACTATTTGAGAGCATGTTAAATGGAGCACATTCACTTTCCAATTCCTATCAGACACCTAACATAGCAATAAACAGTAAATAGTGGAAAGGACAGTCATTAAATAAATAAAACATGACATGTTTGTGATATTTTATAGTGTCTACTCAATACAAATGATGACCATCCGTGAACGAGCCACAGAGCTCATTTGGCCTTAGCTGATATTTCTTTTCCACACCTCTAACTTAAAACAAGCCTTATATAATGAAAACTCGCAAACTGCAAACTTGATAAAGGAAAGTAATATTGTCTGGTGAGTCATCTTGTATCTGGAAGGGTTTCACTTTTCACAGTGCCTGCCATCAGCAATTCCACATGACAGTATGTTCTTGAAGTGTGGTGTATTTTCACACTAGAAATGGCTCAGGAAGGGTTTGTGTAGCTGCTCTGAAAACAAAAGGCAGCCCAATTCTCACTTATCATCATGTTGTCTTCCACCTGAAATCTAATAGTGGTTCTGGTCATTGGGCCTCATTTATCAATAATTTAGTATAGATGTGGAAATGTTTTTGTAGGACAAACAAAAAATTGCTGCCTGATTTACCGAATTTTCAGCAATGCTGATTTTCTTCATATTCACGCATGTATGTTGAGAAATCACCTGCAAAATACTGAGAATGTTCACGGCACAGCTGATTTACATTTGCCATGACCACAATGCTCCATAAAAGCTCAGAGAGTGCTGAAAATGACAAAATGACAACTAATCTGCGATTGAGTGCCTCCTAAACACAGCATGTGTTCAAGCTTCCAGTAATGCAGCTCAGCCACTGCAGCTACCACAGACATATTAATTCTTTCAACTTTAATAGGGTGCCAGTACTTTTGTCCTAATCAAAAGGCTAGGTATATTTGTCTTAATTTATGGATTTGTTCCATTTCACAGTCATTTCACGAAATTTTCAATAAGTTTTAATTAGCTTTAAAATTGTCCACATAATCCATAAAATGTGCAGTAACATTTGATCAAGTCTCCTTTCACATAAATTTACACAAACTCAGAAGCTGTCATTGGATACAAATGTTTTTAAGCAACTAGATTCTCATGAATACCTGCATATGCTCCTGCAAATTATTTACAAAAAGATTTGTTCATATTCAGCTTGATAAATGAGGCCCATTGTCCTTAGCCTATATTATTAAAATATATATGTATACACTGACTTCCAGATTCATGATTTTGTGCTTTTAGTACATCACTGTTGCCTAGAATGCATCTGATATGAATATATGTTATATAATATAGATACTGTAACCATACACCATTTTTGCAACATATCATTTTTATGTGTTACCAGGAAGAGAATTTATGCATAAACGTGTGTAAATATTCTGTAATATAAGTCCACATCACTATGACCCTTTAATATTTTATCCACAGTGACCATCTGGATGCCTTTACATGAAGTTATATTTTTGTTGTGATTTCTATAAATAGAATATGAACAAGAACATGAATAAGGAACACATGAATGTTCCTTAATACACCTGGCTGAGATATAAAAAGAGATGAAAACAAATAATATTGCGTGCCTTCATTTAAGAAATACACACAGCAGATAAACAAGTAAAAAAAGGTTTTGGGGTTGTTGTTTTTTTGTGATTTTGAATTAAATTGTTTAGTTCACTTGTAGAGGTCATGTCTTAACCCTTACATAAAGGTCATATAACCTTGAATAATCACATTCACATGTGACATTACATGATTTTTAGACACTTCATTAGTTAGGTTTCACATTTTTCACATCATCGCATATTAGTCACATGATGTCACGTGTGAAAAACCTACTAACACGTGAAATGTATGTGATTTTTCTGTAGGGCTGTTTAGCCTCTGTACCTCTTTAAAAAATGTAGAACTTTGTTTTTCATTGATGTTCAACACTAAATCAACATAACATAAAACAACATTTTAAAAAAATGCATTTAACGATGTAACGATGTAATCTCAGGCAACAGTCATGATTTCTACAAGGTTTCTTTGCTAATCCTGCGTGTATTTTGCTCTTAAATGAGTAACAGGGTTGAGGTTTATTTTAGCATAGAGTGAGCAAATAGCCAAAATGTAGCTAATTAACAGCCATATTAGGAGGAGGATATTATGATATACCTCTATATAGTAAAGGTACCTCTATATAGTAAAAGTAAAGGTAAAAGTATATCCCCAAATGGGGATATAAATGAGAATAAATGGGGGAAAACCCATATACGTATGGAAAACTATGACATAAAATTTAGCAGATTAAACAATAAGATTTAATAAGCACAGAAAGATACAGAAATATCAAGTGATGCTAGGTCTGTGTGATGTAACTATACTTGTAGGAATGTAACTACAAATGATATTTGTTTGTACAGTTTTAATTTATTTCTCTTCATTACTATTCTCCTTCTTTCTGTTTCAGCTATTGTACCATATTACACTTTGACCAGTAGATGGCGACAAAGTGCTCTGAAAAGGAATTATATTTTATATAAGACTTAAATTGTGAAACACCAGCCTCCCAAATAGCCTAGTTTAGGTTTAACCTAAACAAATTAAATAAAGCCTTATTTATTTATTTATTTATTTATTTATTTATTTATTTATTTATTTAACTATGGTGCATGGATGTTACAGTATGAGAACACAGATATGCGCATGTAGGTTTAATATTATCATTCAGGTCAGTATCTGGGTGGTCAATTATTAATATAACTGGGTGGCATTTTAATAATAACAGAGATTGATGTGAGAGACGAGATTTTTGCCATATATGTCACTGCTGTTATGGCATTGAAAATGGTCTTTCTTCAAAAGCTATTCATGCCTTTTTGTTTATTTTTCACACAAACATTAAAAAAATTACTTTATTTATTAAAGTTCAAACCTTAGCACAGATATCATAATAACCAAAAATGACAGGCTTTCCTTGACTATAGTCCTTGTGTCTCACTTTTTTTTTAAAAAGATGAAATCATTGCGAAATCAGTGCAAAATAGATCCAGTGTGCTTTCCTTTCATGTATGTCAAGAATATGAGTCTACATACAGAAAGGAGGTTGAACAGCTGGCTGTCAGGTGAAGTCAAAACCACCTGGAGCTGACCACGCTCAAAACAGTGGAAGTGATCATGGACTTCAGGTGGAACTCCCCAGAAACCCCCACATCCCCAACACCACCATCCTGGACAGCACTAGGGAACATTTTGTGAAGTGACGTGTGGCCAAGTATGGTGACCCATACTCGGAATTTGTGCTCTGCATTTAGTGTGTAGTGAACACACACCGTGAACATGCGCCTTTTTTGCTGCAGCGCCCAGGGAGCAGTTGGGGGATGGGTGCCTTGCTCAAGGGTCTCACCTCAGTCGTGGTATTGAGGGTGGAAGAGAGTGCTGGTCATTCACTCCCCCACCTNGGTCTCACCTCAGTCGTGGTATTGAGGGTGGAAGAGAGCGCTGGTCATTCACTCCCCCACCTACAATCCCTGCCAGAGCTGAGACTTCAGGTTCACCTTCAGGTTATAAGTCAGACTCTCTAACCATTAGGCCATGACTGCCCCCATAGCCAATGGCCACCGTAGAGTCCTTCAGGGCCCTGGACTCTACCATCTCTCAGCGTCTGATCTGATCTAACCAACATAGACTCCATCGTGAAAAAGGCCCAGCAGAGGCTGTACTTCCTTCGTCAACTGAGGAAGTTCAACCTGCCACAGGCTGCTGACCCAGTTCTACTTAGCTGTCATTGAGTCTGTCCTGTGCACTTCAGTAACTGTCTGGTTTGGTTCAGCTACCTAATCGGACATAAGAAGACTACAACAGACAGTCCGGACTGCTGAGAGGATTACTGGTACTTCTCTACCCTCCCTTCAGGAACTGTACTCTTCCAGAATGAGGAAATGGGCAGGAGAAATCATTTCAGATCCCACTCACCCTGGCCTCAACCTCTTTGAACTGCTGCGCTCTGGCTGGCACTACAGAGCACTGAGCACCAGAACATCCAGACACAAGAGCAGCTTCTTCCCACAGGCCATCTCCCTCATGAACAGTTAACTGCCTCCAAGGACCCTCTTAGTGCAATTTTTTCAGTGTGGATATTATTTTATGTGGAATTGTAAATTCACTCCTATTTATTCTAGTACCTTCTGCAGGCTGCATTACCCCGTACATAGCTATACATTGCATCTGTATAGTGTCTATTTTGTCTTAAGCTTTACTGAGCCTTCTATACATTTTTCTTTTTTAATCTCATTATTATGTGTTTGGCTGTCATGTGTGTATGTACTTCACTTACCATGTCAAATTCCGATTCTGATTCTGAATATCA
Source organism: Pangasius macronema (assembly GCA_037577455.1). NCBI lineage: Eukaryota > Metazoa > Chordata > Actinopteri > Siluriformes > Pangasiidae > Pangasius > Pangasius macronema. The sequence continues at coordinate 7,852,002 of CM074958.1, forward strand.
TGTAAAATTTTAAAGACAGACAATGCTCTCAAAATAGGATTGTAACACCAGTTACAAGTGTAACACCAGTATCCATTAATGATTTTCACAACACTTTTACAACCAAAATAGCAATGTCACCGATGTTACACACCTGTAATGTGACACCAGTGACCATGGCACCAAATTTATCAAAATGGAAGATTATTTCATAATGGCTGACACATGAGGAGAAATGCCATCTTGCTAAAATGTCAAATGAGTAATTCTAGATATTCATGCAATTTTTACAGGTAATCATAAGATACAGGTTTTCTATACAAGCGTGACAGAGGTGACAAATGACAGACAGAGGTTATTGCCCCCTAACGTATCAAAATAACAGATAAATTTATGAAATACAGGTAGAATGTACCATAGTTTTATATCAGCACTTCTAACACAGAGCTTTTGACACATGAACATGTTCTGATACAGTACAAATGCACCAGTAACACCAGTGACAAATGAGTTTAGAACAAAAATTTTTTTTTTAATATTTTTGATATTTGAATTATATTCTCATTATCCATTATTTAAAAAAAGACAAGTGTTCCAAACTATTTCATGATTTTAACTGTAAATAAAAGTTCTTTCTGTATTAATAATACAGTACAAAATGTTGAATCTATACACCCACACCAAATACACAAAAAATTTTTAAAAATATCCTTGAAATATACTAAAAAACTGATGTCATATTTTACATTTAAATTAAATCAGAATCCCCTGAGATATTTTGCTACTCTGTTGAAATAATGATCTATTCATAAAGCTAATAAATCCCTAAGCCAAAACTTCCCTAGGTATTATCACTTTTATACCAGAAAGTTTAACTTTGATTGGTGTCACCACTCAGTCAGTTCAAAATAAACAACTTTTTTCCTCAGATTTGTGATGGTCAGTCAAAAGCTCAGTTCAGGGCATATGCAATGTACAAAAAAGTGCAAGGGAAAGAATCACTTGCCTGTGAAAGTGCCTTGGATGTGCAGATGCTGTTGTACAATTAGACACATTTGGTCATCTAAATCTACATTTTTAATACTGTACTGTAGTGTCTCGCCTTAGTTCATCCAATAAAGGTACAAGCATTTTCTTTTTAAAAAAAAGTTTGTGCTGGAGCTGGAACGTGATTTTAACACTGCAGTAGCAGAGTAAGCACTGTGGAACCTCTGTCATAAACCATATGAAGATGAACACCAGGTCATCTACTCATATTAAACACTAGAGGATGCCATCTTGTAAACAACGAGTTCTACTTGTCTGGGAAAAGCTCATTCTAGCTGGTCAGGTTTAATGGATTCAGAGACATTTTGGACACTTACAGGCTGATTCTGGCTGGGCAAGTATGATGGCTGATAGCATTTTGAGACACTTACAGGCTGTTTGTAGCTGGTCAGGTTGACCAGCCCAGTTGGTCAGTCTGGGAGAACAGTTAAGCCTGTTAACCATCAATCTAGACCATACTGGGAACCAAACTGGCCCATAAATCAGCCTAACTCAAGCTAGACAAGGCTGGGAGACCAGCTAAACATGCCTATATCAGCAAATCATCTTAAGCTATTATAAATTGTGATCTGGTGTGTTTGGATGCTGTCTTCCTCACTCTCGTTAGTCACTCAGGTTTGTGACAGCAGAGTGACTGTATG
>CM074958.1:7869167-7886645 GCA_037577455.1 Pangasius macronema
TTTGTGGAACCTCTTAAAATAAAGCTGAAAGTCTACACTTCGATCTTGATTGTTTTATTTCAAATCCATTGTGGTGGTGTATAAAGACAAAAATCACAAAAACTCTGTCATTGTCCAAATACTTCCGGGATATATATATACAGTATATGTGTGTGTGTGTGTGTGTGTGTGTGTGTGTGTGTGTGTGTGTGTGTGTGTGCATGTGTGTGTGTGTGTGTGTGAGTGTATGTATGTCAACTTCATAACATTCTTACTTTGCTGCCCTATACATTCAATTCCATTGAAATACGCATTACTTTTTGAGTGCACAACAGTATATGTTGCTATTTGATAGACATAAGCCTTTCTAGATGTTGTGCAATCTTAGGGCCGCTCCCATAATGCACCATTTAGTTTCACAGAGTTATTATTACACCTAGTGGTCAAAAATGGGAACTGCAAGTGATAATAGAGGACCATTGGGGTAAGAATCATGCTGCTCCATACAAACTCTATGAACATTTTCAGTGGAAGAGGAGGAGCAGCAGACAGGACAGTTCATTGTCGGGGTCGAAGTTTTACTCTAAATTTGGCTAGTTTAATCTGTGTAATGTGTCTGTGAGCATTCATACAAAAATGAGGGGCTTGAAATAACTCCCCAGGAATGCCAAGATGGCCACCAAGCGAACCTATCATTGCTCAATTTATCTGTAATTTATGATAAACTGGTTATGAGTGTATTCATAAGCTCATAAACTGCCACAACCCATATTACATAATATATTGCATCACATATTATAAGGAAAAATGCCAGTGGAATAAGGCATTTTGGCTAAGCTGTTATTTTGATCAGCACCACCACCACAGTCTTTAGTTGCATGCCAAGATGCATTGCCAGCCACCTGAAGGCATGTTCAGCTGACAATCAACATGCACTGTAATAAGTGCTTATATGAGGTGTGAGGTGATGAGAATAGGAAACCTCCCAGCTGGTACAGAAGGCAAACTTACCATTACGTAATGGGAATACAGTGAAGAGTGAAGGTGTAAATCAGTTTATTAAATAAGTTTGAGGGATGAACATCAGTATTACAAGGTGCAGTGTAAAAGCCGTAATCCTACGTTCCACAGGGTGGCAATATTTCTCCAGGGACGTCACACATGCTGATTTCTGAATATGAGACGTTTATTTTAATATGAATTATTGTTCCTATTCATAAGTTTTGATCACTTCTTCGGTTAAAACAGCACCTACTGTGCTGTTTTATCATAGTGTGTATCATATCCTGATTTTTTCCCCCCATTTGGTAGATTTGCCACATTAAGAACCATCATATTTGTTTTGAATGCAGTCCAGAGCATTTAGAACAATGTAGTAACCACATATCAACTTAGAGCTTGTTTGCTCTTGACTCATCAAAGGAGTCAATTAGTGTGTGTCTTTCAGTAGTAGTAGTAGCAGGTCCTAACCACAGTGTGCGGGAGACGTGGGCCGCTGGGTAATCTGATCCTGCTAAACCTTTCCCTAGTACCTTATCACAGCTTATCTGACAAATGTCTTGCCTGTAAATGCTGTTCACTGGAATGTAAATCGAAACCGATCAAATCTGCAAATGTCACTGTCGTGCAAACAGTAGAGTCAAATTGAAAGTAGAAATAGAATTGAACTAAAAATAAAATCAGTGAGCTGCTTTGCATTATTCTTATCAACAAAATGTCCATCATATCTACCAGAGCACTGGCTGGCCAGCATTACAGCAGAACTTTGACATGCTCAATTCAAATGATTGTACATACAGGACAGTCTTCAGGACTCTGCACTTTCTGATAACATGACGACTTTTATTTGTTGTCTTATTAACATCAAGAAGGTGTGTGTGTGTGGGGGGGGGTCTGGTGAAGGGATGACCAGTTATAATATAAAGAAAGTGATAATAGGAACTATTGTGTCTCATGGACGTTCCACAGCATTAAATGTGTGGGATGGTTAAAAAGCATGATGTCAATATATGATGTTATTAATAAATTGCAATCATTGGCAAGGGGAAAATAGTCCTCCATTTCGTGTTGTGCCATGTCACACCATGCCATCATGTATTATTTTTCTTTAACACCACACCCTGGGATGTTTTTTCCTTACTTATTTAGAGACTTTTCCAGTGATTCAATTTGTTTATAGACAAAAAAAAAGCCCTCAAAATATTATTATGTAACTTTTTTCTCCACAAAAAAAGTATGCTCTAACTATATTCTAACTAGAGCACAAACCATAAAACCCCTGATACTGTTCTGGTTCTGAGAACTTCCTCAGTTTGCTTCTTGACAGAGTGTTTTCTGAGCGTAGGTCAGAGCTTGGGGCCATTGTGTGGGATGAACCTGCTTAACTTCTCCCTAGATTCTCAGCCCTCCCTGACTGGGTGACTCATCTTTTCAAACCAAAGATCCCTCTTTAATTTATTAGTTGTCTTGTGAATGATAAATAATGTCTAAAACGTTTCAGTTTTTTTATGTACTTACTTATTATTTCCAGTGAGGACATGGTAAATGATTTCTGCTTCACTGGTAATGACCCTGACCTTTCCTTTAGTACTTTTCATTCAAACACAAAGGTGCCTTTGCGTGTCAGTAGCATCATCCATGGTGGGTTTGTATTATAAAGGTGCTCTTCATTTAGAGATCTGGGAACAAAGGCTTGCAGGAACTTTGTGCTCACACGCATGGCCTGCTCATCTCACTCGCAGGAGGACTGTGAGCGTGCAAATAAACTCTCACACAAACAGTGCAACTCGAATCATCTTCCTGTGAGGTACAAAGCGGAGGCTTGGGGGGCATTCTTCTCTTCATGAGAAAGTGAAATCCCTTTGACTTTTTATAAGACAGGATTGTCTCACATCCTGAACAGACTCTTAAAATGGAACACCTGCAACTGTCTTCCACTTACTGGAAAGCTGAGTATTTGCACTATTGCACAAGTGTGCCCATAGTGCTCAGAACTGACAGCAAAGGTCTGGAATGGCTAGACAGTGTGTCGAAAGTTGGAACAAATGTGCAAGGAATCCACTGGGGGGGCCAAAAGTTCTACGTCTGACCTCAGAAGACCTTGTCCCACTGTGTCTTCTCATGTAGACAGAGTATGACTCTGTCATAATATCCCTCATGCTAGCCAAACATCTCACTGGCCTGATTTATGAGAGGAAAGCTCATATATTGGTCATAAATATCCTCAGATATTTGGCTTATATCCTCTACTTACAGTTTACTGTTACATTTTTTTGCTCATTATTAGACTCTGTGTTGCTTGCATCAGTTTAGAGTTAATCATTTTTAAGTGACTCAACCTTTTTTTTATTAACAGATATAGATCATTACTGGTACACTCTTATAAAACTGTTCCTTAAGGGTTCCTCAGATGGTTACTTCCTAAAAGTTTTTATTGGGAGGTTCTCAATAAAAATCTTTTAGGAAGCATATTTTTTTATAAAGCTAGCCCTTAACCATCTGAAGAACCCTTAAAGATAACTCTTTGAAAGTGAATCCCTGTTGTAGGGATCTACACAGAACTGTTAAGTGGGCTCGATGAAACTTCAGAGTGTATCAGATTGCATGTTACACCCTGGAGCTGATGAATTCTCGAATCTGATTGGTCAGAAGCTATTGATTAATTTTACTAATACGTTGCTGTTACTATGGTAATGATCTATATGGTGGATGATCTACATGAATCAAAGGCTAATAATAAATGAATTAAAACACATTTATAATCATCGATATGGTGATGTATTGTGTAAGGGGTTGTTTATTTAACTTTTATGGAAGGAGTCTCCGGTGTCAGCAAGTTTTTCGTGTCTTCAGGACAAAGTTTCTACGTAACATGAAAAGCTGCATTTTTTTTTCCAAAGGAGAGAAAAAAGAGAGGCTGCTGAGGGAACCACTGTTTACTTCGGCTATAGCGTAAGTGATAACAGGAACCAACTTGTGTTGCAGACGTTCTGCAGCATTAAATATAACTATAAATGGTTAATTATATGATGTTTTTTACAACGTAAATATTGTAGTTGTTGGCAAATTGCTGTACTAAGACAAAAAACACTTGAGGAAATGCATGGGGGCAGTCGTGGCCTAATGGTTTGAGAGTTGGACTTGTAACCCGAAGGTGAACCTGAAGGTGGTGGGTTCGAGTCTNTGGGTTAAATGCAGAGCACAAATTCCGAGTATGGGTCACCACACTTGGCCACAAAGTCACTTCACTTCACTTTTATTTGGTAATGACTTTGCTCATTTTGTGTCAGGCTGCATTACAATACCCCATTATTGATTATTTTCCTATAACACCATGTCTCACTATGCTTTAGTCCTTGCTTGTGTTTTGCATATTGCATGAATCTAATTGTCCTAGTTGTTACATACGCAGTATCAAAAATGGCATACTTAATATGATTAACCGAATAAAGTATATTACATCAGATATTTCTGCAGTTAAGTGAGACAAAAATATACAATTCTACAGCACTGGGAGGACAGGCTTTCACATTTAATTTAGCATTTTATAAGAGTATTTGATCTGACATAATGACTCTCACAGTTTAATGCAGTTTTACATGGAAAAATGTGAGTCAGATGAACATGTTTTCTTGATGCTGAACTCTTGAGCATTTTCATTGTGCTTTGGCAGAAGATCAGCAGTGTATCTGTTGGGCTTGTCAGCCTCTGAGACTGCATTTTTCTTTGAGAATGGGGTTTGTGAGAAATGAGGTTTTTTTTTTAGAACGAGAGTTTGAGGTTTAGACCGGACCCATTGAGGGTGACGGACGTCCAATAGACGTAAATAGATAAGTGCACCAGAGATCCTTCACTTCCTGCCAGACACCGTACAGAAAAGTCTGCAGGACCTTATTTCTGCTGGAGTCTGTTCTTTATAGTTCACTCATAAAATAAGGGACACAAAGAGGGTTGAAAGGTGTAATTATGTGCACATTGAAATAATATGAGTGCGGAAAGAGAACTCTGTGTTTGTTTGTGAAAATTGTCAAATCATTCGGCACTGTTTATGTCTCCAGGGGTGGATTTGCTTGGATTATTGCTATTAGGAGGAGCGGAGGAGTAGAACCAGCCTTTGTAACTTTTTCCATGGAAGTTGACCAAAAGCATTGGTTCCTCCTTACATTAACAGCACATGGCCACTAATTATGTCTCAAGGACTAGCTGACTTTATTAGCATCAACTGACTGATCATAGTTTTTAGCAACCTTCTGCCATCCCAACCACTACAACCACACCACTACAAATGTGTCACATGTCTGCAAAACTGTAAATTGATGTCTGCAGCTAGAGCTTCAAATGAAACCATACTAGTGCTCATTTAGCTCCATTTGTACCAGGCTGGCCTGTCAGGAGATTATTTTAAGACAAATGGATTAAGCACCCTCAAGATACATACACGCAAGGCTTATGAAAGCTTGGCTCCAGTTCTGTAATTATGGAAAGATGCCGTCTTGTGCATGGCACCTTAAAGACAGACTAGAAAGGGAGCAACAGCCATTATGTTCTAAGTGCTTTGACCTTGCATAATAGTGCGATAAATGATACGTCTGCTAGTAGTGGGTAAACGCCGATTTTCTTTCATCTCACATTTAAGGTGTGACATTTAAGCTGCTTGCAAGGGGCTAAGCACTTTCCCAGGATACGTCCAAACATGTTTGTTTATTTTGTAATCTAAAATACCTGTTTGTTTTTTTTCATCCCCCCTACAATGGGAATTTCCACAGGGAAAAAAAAATCAGGAGCCCTCCTTGAAATCTTGTAGGCATCCCGTAGCAACAGATGAGTTAAATTAGCAACATTTCACATGCCTTCTCTTTAAACACTGCCTTCGGTTTAGTGTAACCGTAGACACATCCAACCGTAGTTGGAGTAGTCCCATCTGGAAGTCACTGGAAGAAGTTGGTGGGTAAATAAGAAGCAGAGAGAAAGCTGCAAAGCCAATAAAGCGATGGTTTCAACTACCTTTTTTTTTCCATACAGCAAAGGAGACCTCTTGATCCATTCATGATCTCTCCTGAGACTTTTCTTCTTTCACTGTTTTTATAAAAAAAAAATTCCCCATATGAACAATAGGTGATGAAACCGAATGTGAGGTCTAACGTAGTCGTTATGGTTAGATGCAATGAGGAATGCGATGTATTGTACATGTGCAGTGCAGATGTGTTTGTATAGCTGAGACGGAGACTGACGTGACATTGGACTTTCAGTAAGTACGCCTGGTTTTGAGACTTATAAAGGCTATAATCACACCTAGTGTGGAGCCAATCTATAGTTACTGTACATTTTTTTGGGTACACTGGGTATCATTTGTGCTCCATTGTTACTACATCGTTCCAAATCTGTAAAATATGTACAAAAAGCAAAGATAACATTCATTTTAAACATTGGTAAAGTGTCTTTCGCAACAAGCTATGTGCATATTTCAGGCAAATAACTTCAAACTCTAATAAATACCTATCTACACATTACGAAAACAGCATTTTCTTTTGTCTCTTCCAGTCCTCTATAACTCCGCTTTACCTTGAAACGTCATTTAATCATTAAAAATATGTTGAATTAATGTGCAAACCTATTTAACGTCTCATGCTTGAAACATCCTTGTCAATGCCATTAGAGGTTATGAAAGATTTTCACTCAACCCTTCATATGTTCAACATATTCAGGAAGGAACATAATGCGAATTTCCTGAAGATGACGAGAAAAAGAAAAGCACCATTTCGTCATTCTTTTTTCTTTATTTTCATGATATTGTGACGTTGACTGTCAAGGCCACTTTGAACAGGCAATCCTGTTACTCAAATTATAGCTACAAATATTTTAAATAAATCATTAACATGTTTTAATATGTTTTACATTTTGTGTATTTGCTAATTCAGCCCTGTCATTTTCAACATTCATTTAAGAGCAAAATACAGCCACTATTAGCAGCGAAACCTTGTAATACATGAATTTTGAATAGTTAAATATCTGCTTTCTTATTATCAGTGAGTAAAAAATATTCAAAAATATCTGAAGAGAAATTGCCGAATCACCCAATCATGGATCATGGAATCACCCATAGGTCAAATATCTGGATGGGGTTTTAATGCTTCAGTGTTTAGTCATCTCTGAATCCTGTCCTCCATTTGTGCCTGTGCTCCAACAGGGTGAAGTGCTCTGACAGAAACACACATGTAAGATGATGTTCCTCCCGCCAGGCTGGATACCGCAGACTTGAGCAGCCTCTCAGCACTCACACTACAGATATTTCCATTACTTATACAGCACAAGCTTGGATCTATTTTTTTTTTTTAATCTAAATATTGCACGCCCACTCTCACATTGTTTTTTTTCGTCTTCTTCTTCTTCTTTCTGGAAGAATGATTAAAGCTCTTGCCTACAGAGAACATTGTTTGAAGTAAGCAGCCTCATGAAGTTTAAGTGAAATCATTCTTCCGGCTCACAGTGATGAGGAATGATTTTTCCAGTCAGTTCTTTATTTGACTCAACTGTTCTACTGAACTGAGTCAATGGGAAGTTGCATAAGACAAAACCTGATTCGTCAACATGCCATCACGATGTTAGTTTAGAACTGCCATGTGTCTTTTCTCACTGAAGAAAACAGTCTGAAGTCTCCATGTGGTATTGTGTACTATGTAAATGTCTCTTCTGTAAGTCTGGTTCGTTTACTTTGTCCTGGGAGAAGCACACACTGAAGACAGACCTGTTGTTGAGAAGTGCCTAATAAGACGCTAAGATGATATCCTCAGGCTACATCTAAACCAGTCCTCTCTGTGATTAAATTCAACTTACGTTTAAGGACAATGATCAAATTTTACTTCATGTTAATTCATGTAATATCAAGAGCCCATGGGTCAACACTTATGCCTGGTTTATACTTTCTGCAAAGTGTTTGCATATTTGTGTCGTGACAGACACGTTTCATGCATATCTTTGGCGCTCTGGAGTTACTGGTATTGTCAGCATGCCTTCAGGTGAATGCTGATTGGTTGGCAAGGGTTGTAACTGTTCAGGTTGTTCAAGTGTAACCAATAAAATTGTGAACAATAAAGTGTAAACAACAAAATTGTCCCTTATCATGTCCTTGGCATGGAGACATTCTTGTGCTACACATACCACTTTTTGAAAGTGTAGACCATTTAAGATTTCATATACTGTATATAAAAGTTTGAGGCAGAAACTGAGGGCGTCTTTAATAAAATGTCTCCTCTGTGATAAAACACCTGCATGGGCAGCTCTAAATAAACAGCAGGAGTGAGTAGATCAGGTTTTTTACCCCTTATGATTCCTGTTTGCATCACACTTGGTGATATGATCGCATTGTTTCATGATGGATTTATTTACACAAAACTGCAATCATGATATTGTGTTATATGGGAATACATAATGCAAGGCTTTGTACTGGCTGTAGCTCATTATAACGGCCAATTTAATCCTGCATGATCACACTTTATGTTTATTCTAACAGACTCCTAATAAAGACACAAGGGGGGCAATGCCAACCACAGCAACTCAATTTAAAAAAATCAAAGGAAAGCACCCAACACTGCGTGCTTGCTAGACCTGTGGATTTAAACACAAATTAAACTGAGTACTTCAGTACAAGAGCTGCTTTATCCTGCTTAATACAGATGAGTGAAAAAGTTTCAAAAACGCTTTTAGTGAAAACTGACTTGGTTTATATTTGATCATACAAGGTGACTTCTATCACCTGGCACTTTACAAAGCAAAGTTACACCCATGTTTTTTTCTGTTTACTATTTCTACAGTGAAACACTGAACTCTCCTTTGCTCTTGACTTCCGAGGCTTTCTCTCCGTCTCTTTTTCGGTCAGTTCTGCTGCAGTTCACGTGACACTGTGCCCTACTGGACACGGCCATGTTACGCACAAGTATGAAGATTTGCCTTAATAATACGACATGTTGGAACCTTGCATTAAAACCTTTAGACTCCATTATCTGTTTACAGCTCTGTTGTCACTATAAAATTCATCCATCTTCAGTAACCGTTTTATTCTAGTCAGAGTTGTGATGGCTCAACACCCAGAACGGGACACCAGTCCATTACTGGCTCGTTCACACCTCAATGTACTGTATGTTGTTCAAAAAATGTATGCCTATGAAATGGTTGTATAGGCATGTGTAATGTTTTTCGGGCTCTCAAGTGGTGCTACAGGAAAGCGTTTGCCCAGCTGTTGGGAATTTGAGAGTTCAAAACCCAGCAATATCATATCTGTGGCCAGGAGTCCAATAGAGCAAAACTGGCCATAATCTCTGGATAAGAGGGATCACATTACTCTCTTTCCTTTCAGTTAAAGCAGTGCTAGTTAACTGTGGGCCTCTGTGAGCTCATGAATACAGAAGGCAGCAGTTAGCACGTTCCTTCAAGTGTGTTTAGGTGCCTGGTGACAATTGCTGTATTTGACTTATCTCTGAAATGAGAAGTTGGAGCTTGGAATTGCGTCATTTTCACCTACGTACGACTTGATGTTCACCTTTTTTAGCATCAATATAGCCAGGTAACTGTGATGAGTGATGTATAGACAATATGATAGATTTAACAAGCAAATATGTCCGTATGTTGGTTGATCTAAAGCAAATACTTGTGTACAGCATATAAAGGTAAGAGAGGTGCTACTTTGTTTACTGCTGATGCTATGAGCAGCCATGTTGATTTGATGTCACTTCCTGAGTTTGGAGTTAAGGAGACCATCCTGGGTTGAAGAGTAGGAAGTTTTCTTTGTTTCTTTCTACTTGGAAATGCTCACTTATGACCATTAGTTGATTGCAGCAATAGCATAAGTAGAAGTCAGAAAAGACGTTGTGGCTGGCTTGACTTGTCTTGGAGGAAGCATGTGGTAGACTCCATGCTCTCTGGATAGCATCTGTCATGTGTCGAGCCCCTCACCCCCTCACCCCCTCACGATTTGTTGAATGATTTGGTCAGCTACTTTGTCATGGTAAGAGTACAACATTCTTTTGTTAGCTATGCTAGTTTTTTTTTTTTCAACATTGTTTCATTCAGTAAAATATAAGTTTTGTGCCAAATGTTCTTAAAGTCATATTCATCACATCAAATTAATATTCACTGCTGATTTTGAAAAGAGTCTCAGCCCATTTAGAAGCACTGTCAGACAAATATGTAGTGCTGCCAGAAATAAAAAGAAAAGAGCTTTTATAGAGCTATTACACTGCCACCTTTTTCAATGAAATTGAAGCTCCACAAGCACTTATGATTTCCTGCTGATTTTCATGGAATGGAAACAGAGAACGAGGACAGGACTTGTCAGCACATGTCCCACTTAAAATACTGACATTATTATATTGTGCTTCAAACTCACAATTTGCTTACACCAAACATTCATGACTTACTTATCTACTAGATGCAAATAATGGAATGAAAGCAGAACAGCATGCAGCTGTTAGTCTTTCTGGAACGATAAGCACTTTGGACTGTGCTACTTCCTCAGGAAAATGATCTTCTCAAAAAATCATTTGAACTGCCTAAAAAAGGAAAATTTAAGACGTACTGGAAAGTTTCCCGAAATCTGGAAATATCATTAAAAAGATAATGCATAGTTTTCTTGTGTCTTGTGTCAGTATTCACCCCCCATGAACTTCTTTCACATTTCGAAGAAACTGATTGAGGGTTTTTCACAACAACAGGGGCGAATACTCATGCAATCTTGTTTTTATGTAAAAATAATTTTTCATACTACTGCATATTGATTCACCACCAACCCACCACCACCTCCCACCACCACCACCCACTCCAACCCATCTTTCGGTACAGTTTCATGAGATACTCCCAATTGTTTTAAACCTTGAGTACTTATGGATGATATATAATACATCTTACATCTAAATACATCTTTATATGCATCAGTATGAAAAACCTGCTTTGCTAATGACACATACAGTCCTGTCCTTTATCTAGCTTTCAGCTGAAGCACTGATAAAGTCAGTGTTAAAATAACAAAATAACCTTAAGGCAATTAAATGTAATCAAGATAATCTGGTGTTTCTAGGAGCACCTCAGGAATAAGTTAACAGCTTCACCACCAGTATCAAGAACAAACATGCAGTATCAAGAGAAAATGTACTGCGGGCCGAATCGTATGCAGCATAATGCTATCTTTCTTTTGTTGGCTTAACAAGTGAGATATAACAATAGAAAAAGAATGGACCATGAAATAGAAAAGCTCACATTCATGTGATTGTGCCTAGCAACTACAGCAGAGAGACAATTCTGGCACACAGATGGTGTCAGAAGGCCACTTTTTTAGTTCCACCACAGACCAATATCTTGGCTGTTTTATGGCTCTGGAAGTGTTTTAGTGGTTTAAACACTCTGCTGCTATATAAGAAAAATGGCTTGAGGCTGTAGACTAATATTGGTGTGTGTGTGTGTGTGTGTGTGTGTGTGTGTGTGTGTGTGTGTGTGTGTGTGTGTGTGTGTGTGTGTGTGTGAGTGTGTTGGCATGTTTTTATAGCTTGATGGGCACCAAACCTCTCCACAAGCATAGGAATATTTAATAGATTTTCCCCCTTGTGGCTGGACCCCATGAGGCAAACTGCTTTTGGCTGGTTATGGTGTGTGTGTGTGTGTGTGTGTGTGTGTGTGTGTGTGTGTGTGTGTGTGTGTGTGTAAAATTGTCTGATGACTGTATTACTTGAGTGCCTAGTTAATCATAAACATAATGTAAGCAATGTGACAAAACACTGACAGGACAGAATACACTTTCCAGTGTACTATGGACATTGAGGACCATGTAATATAATAGTAATAATATGTGTAATATTTACACATCCCTACTTGCTCATATAAAAAGGACAACAGGAGAGGAAAAAGAAATAATCATATGTCAAAAGAGTTGCATCTATTTCGGCTTCAACATACCACAAAAGGAGAAATGTTTACCTGACCCCTTCCTCATCTGCATTGACCAAAATACTGGGCCATATGACACTGCTTGATGACATTCAGAGCCTGTGTGTTTGCTCTCTCTCTCTCTCTCTCTCTCTCTCTCTCTCTCTCTCTCTCTCTCTCTCCTCCATCTCCTCCACACCCTCCTCTCTGCGCTTGAGCGGTCTTCTCCGTGGTGGCCTACCCTACCTGGGCCACCCAGCGAGAAGCTCAGCACCTGGAAAGAGGAGCATTTGGGGGCAATGATTGAGGTGCGTCTTCTCATTCTGAAGCAATTCACCATTTTTAATATGTCACTTTGATCACTCTAAACATTTCCAGATGTTGCGCTTGATGTGTGGCACTTCCTCCTTTTCCAGTGTTGTCAGATGCTCCCTTAGGGATGTAATAAAAAGTAAAGCAGGGGAGACAATTTAATTACCAGTGTTGGCAGACAGCATGAATAGGCAGTACCACGTTCACTTTATAATTTACGACCTAAAAATGTGTCACTCGGTCCCAATGGTTTGAACCAGAACCACAAGACCATTTATTTCTTTCGATACATATATGAATAAGAATCTGTAGTGTGCTGCAGCAACAAAGGAGGTAGTACAGAAAGTTTCCAGAGAAATATGCACTATACTTAATGTTATATAGTTGTTTTTTTTCTCATTATACCACAATGCTGTGAAATGTCCTCATTTTATTGGTTAATTTTCTATAACAGCACGGCTCAGACAGTAGTGCTTGCTACTTTTCCACCACAGGAAGTCTTCAGGAAAGAGAACTTTGCACTTTCTGGTTTCTTAGTAACATAACATGTGTTTTTTTTGTTGTTGTTTTATTAACTTTAAATGAGAGAAAAAAAGAGTGGTGAGCGAGTGACCGTTTATAGCTGCCATAACATAAATGACAACAGGAAATTAGTCTTGCAGATGTTCCACAACTTTAAATGAAACTATAAAAAGTAAAAAGCAAGAAGCATTGTTCGTTATTAAAATAAAAACTGTCCATGTCCACATCACACCACCCTGTTGTAGACGATTTTCCTATAACAACACACCCTGTCATATTTTTACTCCTTACTTATTTCTTATGCATGTTTGAGGTAATAATTAATTGAGGTAAAATTGAGGTCATTTTTGAGATAAGCTCAGTGAGGAATAAAATGTACCATGGGACATTCATTAATAAAATAAAGATTCGTTGGAAAATTGTTGTGGTATAAGAGGAATCAAACACTCAGGAACACTTGCAGTTATAGGAAATTATCCAAGGTATCAGTAGCAGTAATTCTGCTTTGTGTCTGGCCGCATCACACTACCCTGTCGCTCATTATTTGTATCCTGTAATAGCCCCCATGTGTGTTCTTCCTTATTTATTTTCTTATTTGTTTTTTATGCTTAATTGAATGAGCTCAGTGAGGATTTAAGTGTACCAAGTGTCATTCGTTAGCAAAATAAAAACTGTAATTGTCAGTCTTTTTTTTTTTATTTTCTCCCAAATTTGGGTTTGTCCAATTCCCACCCACGAGCCCTATCATATGACAGCTACAAACCTTGTGGAGTGAGGCTAACACATAGTTCCTCTGAGTCAGAAAGAAACCAACCACAAACTTTCCCAACTGCTGCTCGTGCTATGTCATAGGGCAGTGTAACACACTCGGAGGAAAGAGCTATCTACCCTCTTCCGCATTCATGAGCTTACAGACAACCACAAATGACTAGTGTCACTGTGATTGACAGGGACGAGAGAGTGCGCCTTCCCTCCCGTCCAGACAACATGGCCAATTTAGCTCTTTTAGAAGAGAATATCTTTATTGTCATTGTACAAGTACAACGAAACTGAATGAAGGTTGTTGGGATTTGAATCCACACCCCTGAAGAGACTGGAGCTGTAATCCAGCGCCTTAAACTGGTTTTACACGGTGCGATTCCAGTGGTCTTTCACGATTATTACTTGTCAAACTGTATGATTAAACGATAAAGATAGTTACTAAGTTAAGTTCTGCCATATTGTGTGCACAGCAACTCGAACAGGTTTGTAGCTCTTCAGCTGGAAAGCATAAAAATAGTTTCACGTTGTTATAATAGTAAATAAACTCTACGATTATTATATCGATCATTTGCATGCCAGTGAGCTAGCTACATACCTGGAAGCTGTAATTAATCCTCTGTTTATTTCCATGTCACTGTCGTGATATAACTGTGATGAGACATTATAATGACATTCTGTCTGCTGTCGCATCTCACTGACTGCTCACTGACTGCTCTTCTTTTAAATCCCATATGTTTTGGCTACATTTCGTCATTGCCACTGCAGTGTTTGTAGCTGTAACGTGACTTCCGTGTGATTATATGCCATCTTCCTATTGGTGGATTTTAGACGAGTGTTACAGCAGCGCTCACTCTGAGATTTTAATCAGACTTTTCTGACACTCCGAGAACTTTGCTGTCGAAGCTGCACTAAATCGCTCACCGGTGAACTGTTCACATTATGCCTTCTAAGACCATCAATCTCAATTCACGACAAAAGATGATTTTACAGTGTGTGATTGTGCCTGGAGAAGCAAACTCGGGCTGAATATCATACAGTGTAAAGCCAGATTTAGAGCATGCTACCTTTGGACTCTTAATCATTAGTAAATGGTTGTAGTATAAGAGGAATAAAACACTTCTGGACACGCTGTTACTGGGAAAGAATCAGCTTCTGGATGGTGACAGTAACTATACATTGCATGGCTCTGCATCACACTACTCTGTCGTTGATTATTTTCCTATAACAGCATGCTCCTAAGTGGTTTATTCCTTATTTATTTCCTTCTGTATGTTTTATTGCTTGATGGACTGATTGTAATGAAGAGTTGTCGCGTATAGGATGAGCTGGGTGAGGGTTTGTAAGCGCGCTGCGCCTTTAAGAGCTCGCAGCTCTGGAACTTTGGAGGCCGCCGGAGTGCGGAGTTGCACTTTGGCTTGCTGGAGGAAGTGACGGCTCTTGGACGGCGCGTTAAAGTTAAAAACAGCGAGGAGGAGGAGGAGGTGGAGAAGGTGGTGGTGGTGGAGGAGGAGGAGGAGGAGGAGGCAAAAACAGAAACTCCAATTGAAGTGAGTGTGAAGCGCAGTTAGTGTGGGCTGCCACTCGGAGAAGTAGTGCGCGCGCGTGTGTGTGTTTGTGTGTGTGTGTGTCTTTATCACAGCTCACTGAGTCAAACTCTGAGATTGTTGAGTTTACAACTTTTTGTTGGTTTGTATTGTAGTCGAGGGGTTTCTCTTATAAAACTGTCGTGAGAACAACGACGCAAAGCTTTAAAAAATCACCCCTGTGAGGTTTGTTTGTTAGTGTGTGTGTGTGTGTGTGTGGGAACTCAGTGGAATGAGGCGAATCGGTTCACCACCGCTTCACTCGGAGACGCTTGTGTGGCTCAGCTCTGTGCGCTCTGCGTTTTGAGGGCGCATTTTCGCCTCGCTTGGGGATGTTGGCGCGGTTCGGGTCGCAGGGGTCAGTCGGAGTCATCTTGTTCCTCTGGGCTTTAGCGCTCAGGGTTGGTTTGTGCTCCGAGCTGAAAGTCAGGGTTCGACTCGCTGATGGCCGGATCACTGAGGAGCTGCTGGAGGCGGACAGTGAGAGAGACTCCATCACACTGGAGTACAGGCAGGCTGACGGCACGCTCATCACTTTCGTGGCAGACTTGAAACAGGTGAGATGAGGAACACACACACAATCCATACATTACTCACCACCAAGGCAGATAACTACACTTCTTTACAGTTTCACTGTTGTTGTTGTTGTTGTTATTGTTATTATTATACACATTATGTAGAGTTGGAGGCGGGCATGGTGCCTTGGTGGATAGCACATTTGCCTTGGTTGTGGGTTCGAATCCCGCCTCTGCCCTGTGTGCCCGGTGCTCGCATGATCTCCCAGTGCCTTTGGGGTTTCCTCCCCCAGTCCAAAGACATGCATTGTAATCTTATGGGCATTTCCAAATCGCCCATAGTGTGTGAATGTGTGTGAGATTGTGCCTTACGATGGGTTGGCACCCTGTCCAGGATGTCCCCGCCATGTGCCCTGGAATAGGCTCCAGGCACCCGGCAAACCTGTGTAGGATAAGCGGTACAGAGAATAGATGGATGGATGGATTATGCAGAGTTATTATGGACGCAACATACTACACTAATGATGCAGTTTATCCACTTTAATGCAAGACAACCTAAAGAAGCTGTCCTTATATTGTTCATTCATTCATCTTTAGTAATCACCCTATCTTGGTCAAAGGTAATGGTGGATCCTATCCCGGGAGCAGTTCTTTGCACCATACACACACACACACACACACTCACACACTCTTATCACTTACTCCACACTCACTCACAAGTTTTTGTTAATGGGTGAAGATCCTCCTGTATACCCATTATGCCAAAGTGTGATATCTATGAGGCATATATTAATGGACTGTGATGGCTTCAACTCCTCTAGGGCTCTTCTTTTATTCGATTGATTAATATGAAATGATTTTTAATGAAGTAAGGCCAGATTCAGTTTAAGATTTTTTGTTTTCTCGAAGATAAACTTTAAAAAACGTTTGTAATTTGCTACAGTTTAACCTGTTTCTTGCCATGAAAATAGCCATGGTAGCTGGCATGATGTTAAATTATAAACAAACAATCAAACACTGCTCACTTCGACATTCATGGCATGTTGGATTAAAATATGCCATCATCGATATCAGGTAACTACACCTGCAATAGTTCCTCTCTATCACGTGGCCTGGGAAAGATTCTAACTGACCAAAATAATATAATACTCTTCAAAACTATGAGTGGAAAATGTAAAAATTGAGTACACTGTATATGTCTGAACTATGGAAAGTCCAAAGTGCAATATATGTAAGTCACAGAATAGTCACACAGAACTCTACAGCCTAACTCTGATGTCTCAATCAGTAGACCTTAGCTGAGGTAATTATACCACAAGTACAGTACTATGCAAAAGTCTTAGGCACCCTGATTTTTATTTTATGACTTTATTGATTCTGTACAAAAACATTTTAGATTTACAAACATTAGTTTTCCAGCACAAAATTAAATGTTACAGAAAAACGTTTGTCAGTAAGAAACAGCATATTACATAAGAGACACTTTTCAGACAAAAAAAAAACATAATGAAGGCTGCCTGGTTTTGCTGCAAAAATTAGAAGCAAGTGCGACAGGCAAAGTGTCCAGAAGAGCTGTGGCTGCTTCTGCAAGATGCTCAGTAACACTTACAGCTCATTTCCTTATAAAACTGCACACACTNAAGGCATCTTCTATGCATGTGCCTAAGACTTTTGCACAGTACTGTATATTTGCCTTGACTTGCTCTTAATATTAAGGGCCCAGATGTTTTTCCTTAAAAAAAAAAAAAAAAAAAAAAAGAAAGATTTAAAAAGTGTATTGGTGCACTTATTATTTCGAGCAACACCGAGCAAGAACAATCTTCTTCTTCTTCTTCTTTCTGCTTTTCCCTTCAGGGGTCGCCACAGCGAATCATCACTCTCCACCTATCCCTATC
>CM074958.1:7886745-7900766 GCA_037577455.1 Pangasius macronema
TACCTCTAGCTCTGACTCCTGTCTCTTCCTCAGTGCCACTGTCTCTAAACCATACAGCATGGCCGCTCTCACCACTGCCTTGTACACCTTCCCCTTGATTCTCGCTGATATTTTTCCATCACACAGAACTCCGGTCACCTTTCTCCACCCATTCCAACCTGCCTGCACTCACTTCCTGATTCCTTAAACAGCTTTTTTAGTGGATGATGCTTTGACCGTTTTCAATTATCTCAATTATTTCCCTTTAGAAAGAATTCTCTAAATAATACAAATATTTATGGTGGGAAGACTTAAAATGTTATTTATGGAAGCAAAAAGGGTTCATCTTTAGCAAGAAGTTCTGCCTGAACCCTTCTATGGAAAGAAAACCATCTGTGGTATCATAAAGGTTTTCACATAAGGGCACGATGTTGAAATCTTTAGGGTGCTAGAAGAAGCCTTTTTTTTCCCTAAGAATGTAGACATTTCGAAATGGCTGGGGCAACTGAAAACTGTCAGTGATGTACACCTTGATGTGTTTTATTAAGGCTGCGCTGTCACCTCACAGCTCGATGCTGGTTCGATCCTCAGCTTGGGTTACTGTCTATGGATGTTCTTCCCGTGTTTGTGTGGGTTTCTTTTGGGTTGTCTGGTTTCTTCCCAACTAACAAAAAAACATGCCATTTGGTGGATTGGCTATGCTAAATTGTCCCTAGGTGTGAATGAGTGTGTGAATGTGTGTGTGCCCTGTGATGGACTGATGTCCCATTCAGAGTGTGTCCCCACCTCCAGATCCACCATGAACAGGATTAAGCGGTTACTGAAGATGAATGAA
Source organism: Pangasius macronema (assembly GCA_037577455.1). NCBI lineage: Eukaryota > Metazoa > Chordata > Actinopteri > Siluriformes > Pangasiidae > Pangasius > Pangasius macronema. The sequence goes on from CM074958.1 coordinate 7,887,560, forward strand.
TGAATGGATGGATGAATGAAATCAGTCTAATGATTCCTAGCCCAGGAAAACAAACTAATACTCTACCCTGCATTCCAGTTGTCTACATTAGTCTATGACTGCAATTCTGGTTATCCCACATTCCACCTTCTGTTACTTTGTCCATCATGCAGCCAACATAGGATGTGTCTGCATGAAAGAAGCTGTGAATTTAATTACTTTTGAAAACTCACAGATGCTGTTCCATGGATTGGGTCATATCTGAACTTGTGGTAATAAGATCTCCATGTTTCCAGCTTCACCCAAGGCTAGTGCTCGCTCACCAGGTCTCCTCCTGGAGATGCACCTCCTTCCTGTTGGCTTTAGTTTCAGCCTGCCTCTGCAATGCCTGATTGAGCAACCTGTCCAAAATACTCCATTTTCTGAGATTAAATCATGTGCTGGACCAGAGTGTACTTTATGCTTGGTGAACAGTACTCTATTTACCACTTGTCTATTTAAACTTTCCTTTAAAATTGGCAGTGATGATATTACTTTGTGATCTGTATTCAATAACCCTTATGAATGCTGAGGCTACGTTTATAAATGTGATGAATTTACAAACTTTAACCCTCATTTAAAAATGTAGAGCAGTTTATCTCCTGCAGTAGGAATGCTGTCAGAGTCATTTTCTTTTTACTCAGCCTCTTTCTTTTTCCACTTTTTATCAGTTCCGCACAGTCTCCTTCCCCTTCACATGTGTTTCTCATCTATGTCATCTGCGAGGATTTATGGAAACTTGAATTAACTCTGACTTGCAGCTGCCTTCTTGGATTTACTGCATACTGGTTAGTGAGTAATTTTACGGCAATGCCAAACGATAGACTTTCATACAGTCAGACAATGCTGCGTGTCAAGTAGCTGCGTAGACACCAGGTCTCAAGGCACGGCTGGGGCTGCTGAATGAACTTTCATGCACCTTCTTTTGAACAGATCCCAATTTTTTTTTTCCACTTACTGTTATAACAAAATGACACTTATCTCATCAGTCGTTATGTGGGAGAACAAGTTTTGTTCTCTCCATTATTTCAACTGTGCCAGTTAAAGTTTAGTAGTGAAAGTGTTTGCCAAAATTGCTTCACTTCAGTACTTTGCCCAGATGAATAATGTTATAAAGTTATATATAATTGTTTATTCATTAACTACAGTGTAACTATTGTATGCTTGGCATGATCAGCTTTGTCAAACACAAGTTTTCTTCAATGATGGTCGTAGGAGGACTGGGAAACATTGAACTCTGCAGTGTAAAGGAATTATGATTTGTCTTCTTGGCAGATACATTTGGTTGGGAATCAAACAGGACACAGATACATCTAACAAACTGGAATATTTATTAGGTCCTTGAACTTTTGTTCCATATAGGATGGGTTCACAAATTCAGCCATTTTTCTTTTGCTGAACAGTAGGGCTTGGAAGCGATTTAATAAGGTCTTATGGCTAATTATTTCTTAATGTTACTATCTGCAAAAGAAATCACTCCCCCCCACCCCGGGTGTGCAATCCTGAGGACTGTTTTATGAGTGTTGTATATTACTGCTTATAATGTAATGCTTATAAAAGCGCTAAGGTATAAAGTGTGTGTTTAATAGAATTCAAGGCATATCATTATCAATATAAGCACTATATGTGTGTGTGTGTGTGTGTGTGTGTGTGTGTGTGTGTGTGTGTGTGTGTGTGTGTGTGTGTGTGTAGGTATATATTCACCACCCTCAAATGGATTGTTTTCCTATAACCGTGCATCCTGAAATGTTAATTCCAATGATTCACCAATAATTACAATTTGTCATTTATTAATGAACCACACATCATGGGTTTTAACCTATAGCTATAATAAATATAAACTATAATCCTGCTTTTTATGCGTTTATAGTTACATTCAAAAGTTTTTCTTTTGTTAAATAACAACACGTTTTTAACAGTCTGATGTTCGCCTTAGATCATGTGTCGTGTTTAGAAGCTCCTTTGAAGGAATTGTTACTATAGAAATTATTAGAAATGTTGTAGAAAATTGGTCAGTACCTTCTGACCAAGCAGACTTGGGAACTGCGTAACAGTTTGGTGCAAGCTTTATTAATATTCTGCTTATTTATGCTTATCCCATAAATGATCTCCAAAGTGTTTGTAGCTGTGTCCTGGGTTTTGTGTAAACCTCATAGCAGCACTCGTCCTGAAATTTTAAGCAAAAGTTTCTGTTGTGTTTGCCAGAACTTTGTTATTGGCTGTCTTTGGTCTCAGTGGCAGTAAATCGGCCACCAGTAAGCAGGTCACATTATGCGTTCTAAGACCACTGTTCGATTGTGCCTACGAAAGCAAAATCAGGCCAAATATCATACAGTGTAAAGCCGGCTTTAACTATAATGAATAATGTATGAAAGAAATAGCTGTTTTCTGTTGTTTTAAAATTAAAATCATAAAGTGTGATAAAATAGGCTGAATACTAATATTAAGCACTGTAATCGTAATTATCCTTTCAGCCCTTTTTGCGAAACCCTAGTCTATACCAGCTCGCACTGCTTTTGGGTAATTGGGATCCATGAAAGGAAAGCAGAGGTGTCTGGGGAAACGGGGCATTAATGTCACAGAGTCACAAGAATGTGCTATAAAGGCATGAGTGTGAATGCTCACACTGGCATTGTCTTAAATCTCTCTTTTATCTAGTTTGAGCTGTATCATGTTTCTAGGTTCCTTCCCTCTCTGCCTTTAGGCTGTTTAATATCTAGGCTGTCTTCAAAAGGAAGACACAGTTATGGAAAAAGCCCACACAGTAAGTGCTGATGAATGTGAATTGATTCATTTCACCTCACGCCCACTGCTGAGTGTAGTAGTTGGCCCTTTCTGCATCTCCACATTGGGGTATCCTTGAAATACTTGGCAGTGACCCATCCCTTCTTCTTTTACCGAAGCTACAAACTCTATCTCGCAGTAACCTTGGCCATGGTGCTGGAAACTCACGCATTGTCAATACAAATGTAATGGGTGTTTTTTTTCAATCAGTTTTTGAAAATGTCTTGCTGTTTTCTGGCTTTCCATTTCCACTACTGAGACCTTGTAAGCCCGGTACTCTAGTAAGCCGTTAACAAAGGACTTAGATTTACATTTATTCATTTTCTGGTGCTTTTATCTACCAAGGCAGAACCCAGCGCAAACTTAAAACTGTTGGAGGAGCTGATACAGTGATTCAAGTGCCATAAGTAGCAACTTTTAGAAACAAATGTTAAGAAAGTTAAATAGCCGTAGCTAAACACCAGCATTGGACAAAGAGCTAGTACTCTGTAGTGCTATAAACACTATTCATAGAGTCAAATTATGAAAAATATGATCGTAATCTCACCTTGAGCAGAGCACTACTACGCAACATGCTAAGGGACTACATAGGTAGTCAATAAAATTGGTGCATTATCTTGGAAAGTAGCAACTGACTCATCCAGTACCAGGGAAGTACTTGGAAGTAGTTGCACTCTCCTCAGACTATGCTCGAATCATGGCATGGCTTGGCATAATCATTTCATTGTTGACTGTATAGTAAAAGTTTTATCTCTGCATGTTCCTGTGCTAACATATCTATAAGGGCTGCCTGCCATTATCCCACTCTTGTGTGAGAACAGGAAACACAGGAGGTGGAGTAACAGTCACATTCATTAGAGTAAACCCCCACACAAACATGTTTATTGCCTGAGCAGTTAGTGTTCTCTGTGTGGATGTTGAATTCTCCCAGGCTGTGGTGTCACTTGCAGGAACATGCCGTGGGTGTTTTGTGCTTGTGTCACTCTTTCCTGGCATGGAGGGATGTGTCTTTAGGTGCCTTCCACTTAGGCAATATGAAAAGTAACTTTGTGCTGCTGAGTCACTCTATTGTGACGTCCACAAATCTAATGTGACTGTTACTTCATATGAAGTTGTGGTGAATGTGAGTAATGTAAAAAAAAACAAAAAACGGAATACATACTGCAACATTTCTTGTAAACCCTTTGTGATCTTAGGTCATTTATGTAAAACAGGCATTATTAGCACTTCCTCATCTATTAGTCTGTTTGCCTCGAATGAATCTTTTAATCTGGCTCAACTGGGTTTCACAATGCAACGATTTAAGCAGGCCATTTGGCTGGGAATCAAACAGGACACAGATAAATGCAACAAACTGGATTCCTGTGTCTATTTATTAGGTCCTTGAACTTTTGTTCCATGTAGGAGGGGTTTATAAATTCAGGCATTTTTCTTTTGCTAAACAGGAGGGCTTGGAAGAGATTATATAAGGTCTTATTGTTGCACTGTATTTTGGGTAATTACTGTCTTAATATTACTGTCTGCAATAGAAATCACAATTATTATTATTTTTTTGCTGGGTGTGTAATCCTGAGGGCGGTTTTGTGAATGTCGGACACTACTGCTTACAATATAATGCTTCTAAAAGTGCTACGGTATAAATTGTGTTGACTAATTTAATTTAATTGACTAATTAATATAATAAGTGATAGGCATATTACTATTAATATAAGCACAACATATGTAAGGAGTAAAACATGACAGGCTGCATTGTTAGAGATGTTGCATCCTGAAATGTTTATTCCAATGATTTACCAATAATTACAATTACAATAATTACAACCTATAACTGTAATAAATATGACTATAATCCTGCTTTTGCTACTGTAGTCTCATTTAATGTTATGGAAAGTCTATGAGACAAGTTAGTTCCTGTTATCACTTACATTACAGGAACTCATTCCCTCACCAACCTCTCTCTTTTTCTCTTCTCTTGAATTTGATAAGACAAAAACATGGAAACATGTCACCAAGAACCCAGAAAGCACAAACTCCTTCACCCTGAAGACTCTCCAGTGGCGCAAAACTGACTAGCCGTAACAAAGCATGGATACCTGAGACTCCTTCCATAAAACATTAAATCAACATCTCCTAACTTTGTGATATTAATGATTTATACGTTTTCTTTTGTTACATAACAACACGTGTTTTGTCGTGTCCGCCATAGAAGTGACTGTGAATGAACTGTTACTATCGAAATAATTAGAAATGTTATAGAAAATGTGGCGCAGAACCACAAGGGACAAGGACATAGTCCAGCTGTTAGTAGGAACTTCTTACTGGGCTGAGTAATTAGCTTGAATAGACACTAAACAGTATTTCCAGACTAAGGAATATGGGGAAGGTGGAAACAGTAACAAAATCCAGCAAAATAAACCAAAAAAAACTTTAGATATCTAATGCTAACACAAGATACAGTCATCTTGAAAATGAAGACTCAAGCACAGCACATTCGCCAAAGAATTTTTTGCCTTTTTGTCGAGGGATCAAACAGGATATGCCAGGGATTTAAGTGCTGGCTTATTTTCCATAGTTCCATAGTCTCTGGATTGTTACACTTAATTCAGCTTGTCATACCTTTCAGGTAAATCATGTTAGTTGCTTTTTTTTCACTCCAGAAAATTGGGATTTTGCAAAAGGATAAAATGAGACTGGGCATTCTCGTGACAGTGCTGTGGTATTAATATAATAACATATTAATGAGTCCAGCAGCAGTTTTCAGTCCCGAGTGCAATGAATTTCAGTTTCAGCCAAGAATTTCAGTATATCACTAGTTAAATCGCATTCTCAAAGCAGTCTGACCGCAGACTCACATGACCTCGCAGGAAATATTGGCCTAGTTGGTTTGCTTTCCCTGAGCGTGATTACTGTGCTCACAGCTGCCTAAACAAACCGAGTGGATTTGATTCAGACAGAAAGATCTCTGCTCTCTTCTACCCAGTTTAGTGAAGAATTATTTTCCCATCCATTGTGCTTTCCCTGAGGACACTTCAGCGGCTCCATTCACCATTTTCTGATATCTTTATTCAGGCTAGAGCCAGGCCTTGTTGGCCTTTTGAGCACTGCAGATAATGAGAGAGTCCTGATCCCAGAGAATGGTAGATGCTGCTAAGCGCACTGACTCCTTGTGACCCAGTACTCTGAAACACATTCCACCAGTGACAGTGATGGAGTATGTTGTGTTAAGTTAAAGCTGTCATTCATGATACCACATTGTCACTCCTGATTGGAGATTACTGTACCCAAATCCTTTAATATGCTAGTGGTCTGATATATATCTGGTTTTGTATGTACATAATCTAAACAGTTATTGTTCTCATTTAATTTTTATTTTTAATTTTTTTAAAGGAAACGAAACAGTGAAGAAACCCTGATCACCACACAATCTGCTTCATTGCTCAACCACAAAAGTGTTTTGCAACCACCAACTTTTTAGCCAGTGGTTTTATATTTGGTACGACATTTCTGCAGCGTTTGTAGAAATGAAAATGCTTCAGCAGGAAGACCGTGGTGTTCCTGTAGTTTAAATACCTCATGTGTGTACCTCCTCCACTCTCTAGCATCACCCCCTCTTTCTCTTGTGCAACAGTTTGGCATGATAAGCAATGTTGAAATATTGATCTGAGTGTGTGGATATTATGAAACCTGTTTCATGAACTTGATTTACTATGGAGTGTGTGCGAAAACTATAAGAGAGTTTTCCTTGAGACGGGGGATGGGGGAGTTAATTAGCCGTACTACACCATGCCGTGCCGTTGGCTGCTGTGCTCGTTAGGTCCCGCTAGGTCACGCATGTTTGCGGCTGTTTGGAGGAGGAAAGGCTTCAGTAAAGCAGAACAGTTGATGTTCCATTGAGCACAAACAGGCAGTTGGCTGAAAGCAAACACTCTTCTGTTAGCCACACAAGTAGAGGCCAAAGATCACATGGCACAAAGCGGATGCTACTGGAGTGCCCTTTTCTACAATATCCCTTGTTAAATGTGACCTCACTGAAGTGCTTCTGTTGATACTTCCTCTTGTGGGTTTTTTTAGTGAAACGCTCCCTGATCAGTCCTGGGAAGCTTGAGTATTGCTCAGTGTTGTGATTTTTCACACCTGAGTCAGCTTTAACAATTACTGCTGAGTCGTAGCTGGTCGGTCATAACAGGCAAAATGCAGATTGAGAAACACCAATTTGGTGTTGTTTAAGAAGCCCCAAATCTGTAAACCTCTTTGCTTTCATTTGTGTTTTGATGTTAAGAGGGATTATGCTTTAACATGTTTCCCCCAAGCTGAGTGGTCCAGGTGTGAGGGCCTTCACATTCTTGGTATAATTAGCCTCAACTCAAGCATTTCTTGCCAGTTTGACTTCCTCCCTCTTTACTTGCTGTTGTGAGGAATCGCTCATCTTTTACAAGAAGAGTTTAAAGACTGCCTTGCACCTGTCCCTTTTCACTGGGCCGCTTAGTCTACCAGTGCAAATACCTTCGCTGCAGCCAAATGACTCATAATCCCCTGTGCTCCTGCGAGAGAAATGTCACACAATGCCATTTTTCTTAATTTCTCTTCGCAAGCATTAAACCATGCTAACCTTAAACATTTTAATCTCTACAGCTTTCTGCTTGCCTTGCAGTTTGTTTGCTTTAGTATTTGGCTCAGTGCCACAGTTAAGTCTCAGGACTCTCTTGCTGCATATATGCTTTCAGATGGCTCAACCTTTTTAGCAGTCATGCAGAAAAGGAAGGCTAGGCTTTGATAGATGAAATAAATGTTAAGACAAAAGTCAGAAACCTGGTCAAACCTGATTGTGATTTTTTTCCCACAGTTCAGCCTTGTAGCTCACTGGATGAAGGACTGATTAAGCAGGCGGTTTTGGGGTGTCAGGTGAGCGGGCCTCATCACACAGGCCTGCACTGTGAGGGGACTGGGAAACAGGAAGTGCAGCAAGCTCTCCTGGGATGTTCCAGAGAAAGCTGCATTATATTTGATAAGGGGTGGCTGTGTGTCCACTGAGAGAGGTGTTCACACTTTTAAAACACTCATACTTGACAGAAAGAGTGGAAAATCAAAACGTGTGTGAATACCAGTGTGCTCTGAAGGTAATCTGGGTTCAGTGTTTCTCTGTAATGTGGTGTTCGCCTACATGTACTTGTACTTGCGAGAGAAACCTCAGGCTGTTTCAGCAGCTTGTTTTTCCTCCATGTTCAAAGAGAACGTTTAACAAAGACACTTAATATAACTTCCCCGTCTATTGTGTGCCAGATTTTGTCATTTAATACAAGCTCAAAGTCCTCAAACAGCATTATATAACGTACCTAGTAAACAAGCTTCATAATTCCTTTGGACTCTAAAGCTGATATTTTGCAAAATATCTGCTAGAGGGGGAAAAAAATAAAGCCCTGAGACCAGAATAAATTGGAGTGCAATAAAGAAACCTTCAAAGTGCGTCACTGTTTAATTAAACTCTTTAATTAAACTACAGACTGGTATAGTGTATAACATAAAATGTGGGAAATCTCATTTTACAGTTCTACAGTGATATAGTAAATTACAGTACCAGTGCAATCCATCAGACTGCATGTAATAAAAGAGGTAAAAAAATGAAAAGCTGTCATATGTAAGTAGTCCTTATGGCTGTAGAATACAAAAAAGGACTTGTTGAGACCAAAATGCCAAGATCTTTGTGACATTAGTCTCTGCTGATTTACTAATGACCAGCAATGTTGGCCATTTGCAATGCATTAGCAAGGACTCAAACATCTTGTTTATATTACAAATTCCTGGCCAAAAATAATTTCATACAGTGAAATGTTCAGTATTCGACTGTATGAGGAAGTGCTGAATCCTCTAACTGTAGCCATATGTGCACAAATTTCATCTAATCCCTAAGTTAGTGTGTTAAAGGTGTTGATTCATTTTCTCTAACAGCACAGCTTCAGCTTTGACAGTATGTTACAAGGCAAATTACAGGTTTATGTTAATACACTACTTCTAAGATGTTATCGTTTCTGTTGTTTCTATAACAGTTAATTGACGTGAATGGCAGACACGTCACGTAATCTAAAGCTAATAATAAATTCACTTTTATTTTGTAATGTGATAAGCTGTGTGTGTGTGGTTTTTTTGTCTTGTTAACTTCAGAAAAAGGGAAAACACAAAGCTGGTGAGGGAACGACTGTTTATCTGAGGGAACGACTGTTATAATTTAAGTGATGACGGGAACGAGCTTGTGTCACAGATGCTAAACAACTTTTACTGTAAATGTAAATGATTGTCTTTCATCAACGAATTACAAACTGTAATCATTAGTAAATTTCTATGGTAGAATGAATCACTTTGGCACATGCTGTTAAAGGAAAATATATGGTTGGTGATGGTCCCACATGGATGCCCTGGTGACTTCACTTCCTGGGTGTGGTTTGTGCCCAGGTCTTACGTTTTATTTACTTCGTGGTCTTATGTGGGTGCTGTGGACTTGGAACTGCTGCTGTGTTGTGAAAACTAGGATGCTCATGCTGGGCATGCTTTCAGCACACTCAGTGCTGTTTGACTTTATAATATACAGTTGAAGAAGAGTAAAGATTTATAACCTCACTATCACCCATTCACCCAGAAGAGGATGGGTTCTGTTGTGAGTCTGGTTCCTTTCAAGGTTTCTTCCTTGTGTCATCTCAAGGAATTTTTTTATTACCACTGGTTGTAAACTGAGCTCTTAAAAGATCTAAATCTACATCCGGATTTCTGTAAAGCTGCCTTGTGACAATGTCAGCTGTTAAAAGCCCTATACAAATAAAATTGTATTGAATTCAAATGAATGGAAGCATTATACCCTTCTTCTGATAATTATTTTCCTATAGCAACACATCCTGTTGTGTTTTATACCTTACTTACATTGCATACACCACGTTCTGGTTTTGAACAAGACTTTGTCCTTTTGTGCACAGCTGCTCATAATCTGATTGGCTGAGCATGCTTCCTGTATGCTTGCTTATATTCAGCGGATTCCAATGGGAGTTTTGAACCCTGTGACAAAATGCACTTTTCTGCAGATTGGAAATGTTCACAGTAATTCAGTACCGCAGTTTGTGGACACCTGACTGTTGCACACAGCTGTGCTTTTTGAAGATCCCATTCCCATTCAGATATAGTCTCCCTTTTGCTGTTATAATAACCTCCACTCTTCTGGGAAGGCTTTCCACATGATTTTGGAGCAGTCAGAATTTGTATTGATTCAGCTGCACGAGCATTAGTGAGGTTGTTCAAGTCAGGGTTCTGTGCAGGCCAATCGAATTCTTCCACTCCATCCTGTAAAATTGTGTGCTTCCAGCTTTGGGGAAGAACCACATATGGATATGAAGGTCAGGTGCCCACGTAGTTTTGGCAATATAGTGTATTCAAAGTTATGTTCCAAAATGTTCTTGGCTTTCATTTTGTGATGAAAAGTACCAGACTCTAGTACCAGGCTCAAGAGACTTGTGGTAGTCTTTTGCAAGGTTAGATGGTCAAGCAGCAGGCCATGGTGCTAAAGCCAGGATGCTAAAACTGTTCTTGCTAGTGCAGCTAGCATGGTCTTGCTGATTGCTTGCTTAATGGTAATGGTGGTGACCAGGTATGCTTATATGAACTGATTTTCAGCACCAGGCCTGGCAGGGAAACATTGCTCAGTATGTGTTGGCTCATTAAAGTGATGGGAATGAGCAGAGGCTGTGCTGGCTGAAGTTCACTGTGGCTTTGCACTGGTGTGTGTGGAATGGGTGTAGAGTGGTCTGCTGTGTGCTGGACCTATAAAGAAACGCCAATTCAAACAGAAGTAGGGGAAACATTCGCTGCCAACAGGAGACGCTGCCCATATGCTGCTACATTTCTTACTCCACTAGAGTCTGATAAGACTTTATCACTTCTTTGGAAGTGTTGTTAGGTTTGGTTCTTTGTCTTCTGTGTATTAGCTTACTGAAAAGTATTTTATCAATGGTGATTTCTTGTAGGTATTATTGTGACTGGTATTAAGTTATGAAGTATTAATTGAAGTTAATCTTGTTTAGCCTACTGTTGTAAGAGTAGTTCTTTGCACTGCTCTTCTGTCTCTTTGTACTTGATAATCGATCCACTGTGTTATTTCAGGTTGAGAGAACGTGTGAGCATTTGGAGCTGTGTGGTGAGACATGCCAAGCTCTGCTGGTAGCTGGCACTCTACTAGCAGTTAGACAGACACTGGTCCATTTCAAACAAACACTACCCAGGCGCTAGCAGAGGATCAGGCCCCTGATGTTTTTCTTGCTTTCGGAGATGACACCCAAGCAGTGAATTCAAAGAAAATAAACCTGCTGTGCGTCATGGTTTGTGTTTAGTCTTGTGACCAGCCCCTCTGTGTTTGTTAGAGCTGATGTTTTACAAAGGTGGAGCCGAGGGTGTCCGTTTGCTACAGTGTGTGTGTGTGTGTGTGTGTGTGTGTGTGTGTGTGTGTGTGTGTGTGTGTGCACGTGCATGAGAGAGAGACAGAGAGAGAGAGAAAGAGAGAGAGCCTGAGCCCGTGTATGCATGTGCGCCCCGAGTTCTCCCAGAGTATGTTTAAGGAGTGTAAAAGAAAATTACAAACAGCCAGCAGATGAAAATAGTGCCTACCATTTTACAAGTGCGTGCACAAAAGTGACTTATGGAACTGCGCAATCAGTCGACATTTCAGAAGGAATTCTTCTATATGAAAGCAAACCTGTGATTATGAGCCCTGCCCCCAAACGAACCCAGAATCGGTCCTAAGTGTGGACCTGAGCATTGGGATCAAATCAAACTCACTTTGTGTGTGTGTGTGTGTGTGTGTGTGTGTGTGTGTGTGTGTGTGTGTGTGTGTGAATTTGTCTTTGTGTTAGTGTTTGCTTCTTTGTGTGGGTGTATGAGTCTTTGTAGGAATGTGTGTGTGTGTGTGTGTGTGTGTGTGTGTGTGTGTGTGTGTGTGTGTGTGTGTGCATGCTTGTATGTGAGTTTGCGTTTGAAACTGTCTTTGTGTGAGTCTGTGTTTGCATGTGAAACTGTGTGTGTGTGTGTGTGTGTGTGTGTGTGTGTGTGTGTGTGTGTGTGTGAGAGAGAGAGAGAGAGAGAGAGAGAGAGAGAGAGAGAGACAGAGAGACAGAAAGGCTGAGGAAGAGGCTGACCAAGTGAGAGAGACAGACAGAGAAAGGGGCTGAGGGACGAGTGAGATATAGGGTGGTTAAAATGAGGACCAGCAGCCTGCAGTGTTTATTCATTGGCTTTGACAAGGAACTGAACCTGGAGTCCACAGTGGAAACATGAATAAGACATATACTTTAAGATAACAAGAGGAAATTGTCAGGCAGTGAAGATACAGCTTTTTGCATAACAACAATGATGAAGTCTCTGATATGAGCATAATGTAATAGAAGGCTAGACTGATGTGATGTCACCAGGCAGGGCAGAGTAATAATGGGTCTGTGTTCTTAATCTGCATTTATGCCCACTGTCAGGGCAATTAGTTCCTTTCTCAGTCCCATCATCGTGACTGGGAGGTCTTCTTTCTTCTCTTGTGTTCCACTGATTGTACATGTGTCTCCATGAGTCATGTTTCGTGGCATGATGGTCTCTTTAGGGACCAGTTCTTTCCCCCACCAATGTGAAGAATCTGGACGTTTTGATCAGCACTCAAATGAAATAGCAGAAAAGCCTGAGGGTTTCTTGGCTGCCTGTGTGTCTGGACTGCAGGGAGATATCTGCTAACTGCATGCAGAGGTGTGTTGTCATTGGTCTGACATTGAAACGTTCTCTGCGGAAAGTTGGAGATGATTAAGCTCCAGAGCAAACAAACGTCAGCTGGTCTCTGTTAGTTTTGATTGTGCAGGAAGAACAAGGCTCTTGAAGCCACTCTCCTTCTGCTGGTCTTAGTGCTCAGTGAACTTGGTGTGTGTGTGTGTGTGTGTGTGTGTGTGTGTGTGTGTGTGTGTGTGTGTGTGTGGGACAGACAGTTGATGAATGAATAGACAGGTCTCTGCTCTCGCTCTTGTCTGTGGCTTCCCATCATTCCCTCACATGGAACTCTTTATAGATACAGGATCCATGCCAGGGTTCCGGTCGTGTTGCCAGTGGTAACCCTGTAATGTTCTGAAATATACAGTTCCTCTCCGCTGCTCCGGCTCAGAGCGCAATAAATCTGTAATTCACACTCTGAATCTGACTGCAGTCTCTTCGCTTAAAGGCAAATTTGAAAGCAAGCCTGTGGCCTCACACTTTACCAAGAACTTTTAGTCAGTCAGAAGCCAGACACATTCACCATTTGCATACTGTACACTGCATATATATATATATATATATATATATATATATATGTATGTATGTGTGTGTCTATGAGTATATATATGTGTGTGTGTGTATATATATA
>CM074958.1:7900866-7915476 GCA_037577455.1 Pangasius macronema
TCCTCGACCCAAATTAAGGCCCTTACTGATGCTGACTGCAGCCCAATAACCATAAGACGGCATCTGCGAGAGATGGGTTTTGTGATTTATCCTGTTTTTATTTTTTTTTTACTTCACAAAAACCTGGAGTATTAAAAGGGGTGTGTAGGTATTATTGTCATACATGAATGTAAAAATAATGCAGTATAGGCAGAGGTGTGTAACCAGTGTGTAATGATGTTTTGTGGTATGACTTGATAAAATATGTATGACGGTCTTGGAAAATCCATCTGTCACTGCGGTTGAATTCTGGCAACCAGTCAAATGTGACAGAAAATGGGGTTTTGACTGCCAGAAATATCTGTTTTAAAAAAAAGCAGGAATATATTTTACCAGTGTGGTGTGGAGATGTTATAATTTAGGTTGATTTCTAACCTTGCCCTGGATATCACAAACCTTGTTAGCTAAGTGTGCTTTCCTCACACAGTGAATGTCAGATATTGAAGTGCATGCCATAGTGTAATCAGTTTAGAGCAATTCTCAAAATGCCTACCATGCTCCTGCGTCGTCACATCATCAAAACACGGAAGAGCACTTACACACTCTGTGTAGATGACAGCGGACAAAGTTTTACAATGTTTAACATGTTGAAAAGAAGTGCCTTTTTTCCACACAATGATGTAAGCATGAACAGAGATCAGTCGAGGGAAGAGGCGAAGATGTGTTTAAATGTTACAGAAATAAATGGATTCAAAAAATATATTGTAAATATGTGAGTTTATCCCTATTGTCAGTATAGTCCATGTCAGTATCTGACATGATCTAAGGGATAACTCATTTCTGTTTGTAAGCTTAGATTAAACTATAAGTGTAGACGTAGGAGGGGTTTTCTTTCCATGGAATTTTCATGGAATTTTCATGGAATCTTTAACTACAGCTTTTACTTCCCTTTTCAGTTCAGAGACATCTGTAGAAATACACTACAAGGCCAAACGTTTGTGAACACCTGACCTTTAAAGCCAAACATCCCCAAACTGTTGCCACAAAGTCTGAAGCACACAATTGTATAAAATGTCTTTGTAAGCTACAGCATTACAATTTCCCTTCACTGGAAATAAGAAGCATGACAAAGCCCCAGTGAAAGCGAAGTCCATGAAGACATGGTTTGCCAAGGTTTGGAATGGAAGAACTCTAGTGTCCCACACAGAGCCCTGGAAAAGTGGAAAGCAAAGTGGGGACTAAATCTGGAATTGGATGTTCAAAAAGCACAAAAGCACATGCGGGTGTGATGGCCAGTTGTCCACAAACTTTTGGCTATATAGTTTGAGTGTATTTAAAATATATATATATAGTGAAGGTTTGTTCCAGGCCACCACACACACATGCAAAATTGTTTATTTTTCTCTGTATTTCAGGATGTGAAGATCTTCCGGGCATTGATTCTGGGAGAGTTGGAGAGAGGGCAGAGCCAGTACCAGGCAATGTGCTTCATCACACGCCTCAGCCACAACGAGATCATCTCCAGTGAGTCCATGGCCAGACTCCGGCAGGTCAGTGTCTTCCTCCAGAGCCACATAGCAGGCAGAAAGAAGAGAGTGAGCCTGGAAGAGTGTCTCAGAGAATCAGGGGTTTAAATGGACTAATAGTGATATTACAGTAGACTGAGAGATAGTGTGGAGATAAATCAACACCCACGCACCCAGCAGCATGTCTTATAGCCATTGACTCAAATGAAATAGTTTAATAAACATGTGTGCTGTGTATGACAGTGAAAAGAGAAACAAAGCTACAGATCAAATTTTCATACCACCAAAATCTGCATGTCACAATGACAGCAGCATGTGTAGTTAGGTACCAATCAGCTCCAGAAATTTTGGCACCCTCCATAAAAATAAGCAAATGTGGAGCAAAAAAGTGCAATGTTATATTTTGTATTTGTACTTAAACATATGAGAAGATATAGTTTTATTTTAACACAGTACTTTTTTCAAACAAAGGTTTTTTTAAGTAGTGCAATGTTTTGGAAAACGTCTGTTTCAGAATTATTTGCACTCTCTATGGGCGTAAGTCTGTGCCTTTTTTTTTTTTTTTTTTTTTCAAATCAGGTATGAACCCTAGAAATGGAAAGACTGGAAAGCACTCGAAAAGGCCCTGAGGTAGAAAGTCAGCATGTCATAAATGCTGTAAATGCATCACACAACGTGGTCTTTGTTTCTCTTGTGAGCTTTATCTGAGCGCTTGATCGCACCCACATGAAAATAAAAACCTTCCACTCCTACAAGCTTTTTATGCATTTATATTCAGCACTTTCAGGAACATTATACTAATACTGGGTAGGGCCTCCCTTTATTCTCAAAACGGCCTCAATTCTTTATGGCATGGATTCCACAAGATGTTGGAAACATTCCTTTGAGATTCTGGTCCATGTTGACGTGATTGCATCAATTCCTGCAGGTTTTTCAGGTGCACTTTCATGCTGTGAATCTCCCACTCTACCACATCCCAAAGGTGTTCTATTGTGGCTATGAAGGGATGCAAATGGTCAGCAACAGCACTCAAATATGCTTTGGCATTCAGGTGATGATTGATTGGTACTAATGGGTCCAAAATGTGCCAAGAAAACATTCCCCACACCATTACACCACCCCCACCAGCCTGGACTGTTGACACAAGGCAAGTTTTGGCCATGGATTCATGCTGTTGGTGCCAGATTCTGACCCTATCATCTGTGTGCCTCGGCAGAAATCGAGATTTATCAGATCAGGCTACATTTTTCCAGTCTTCAGCTGTGTAGTTTTGGTGAGCCTGTGCACACTGCAGCTTCAGCTTTCTGTTCTTGGCTAACAGAAGTGGAACCGATGTGGTCTTCTGCTGTTGTAGTCCATCCGCCTCAAGGTTCGACGTGTTGTGCATTCTGCGATGCTTTTCTACTCACCACAATTGTACAGAGTGGTTGTCTGAGTTACTATAGCCTTTTTGTCTGCTTGAACCAGTCTGATCCCTGTCCTTTTTCATCAACAAGGTGTTTCCAACTGCAGAACTGCCTCTCACTGGATGTTTTTTCTTTATTGCACCATTCTGAGTAAACTCTAGAGACTGTTGTGCTTGAAAATCCCAGGAGATCATCAATTATAGAAATAGCAAACCAGCCCATCTGGAAGCATCAATTGTGCCATGGTCAAAATCACTGAGATCACATTTTCCCCCATTCTGATCTTTGACGTGAACGTTACCCATAGCTGCATGATTTTGTGCATTGCACTGCTGCCAGACGTTTGGATGATTAGATAATTGCATGAGTAGGTGTACAGGTGTTCCTAAGAAAGTGCTCAGTGGGTGTATATATTAATATATTTCCCAGTCTTGGGAAAAAGACTCTCCTTCAATTCTATATTTTTATTAATTGGGGCCTAACAGTTGTATGGTTTTTACCAACATCTATAAACAAACAAATAACCTCAGGTTACAAAAAACACAACAGATTGTATATAATGTATAAAAATAATATATAAGTGAAGTGAAGTGACATTGCGGCTAAGTATGGTGACCCATACTCGGAATTTGTGCTCTGCATTTAACCCATCCAAGTGCACACACACCCGGAAAATTAGCTGCGGCGCCCGGGGAGCAGTTGGGGGAACGGTGCCTTGCTCAAGGGTCTCACCTCAGTCGTGGTATTGAGGGTGGCAGAGAGCNGGATATATAAGTGTATATATAAGTATAATATAAGTATAATATATGAGTAGTCTACACTACATGTTTTCATAAACCAAAGTGTCAGATTTAATGAATTTTCAATTCATTATTAGATTTGATATACTACCTGGTGTTCACATTGCTTTTACATTAGCAGTGACAGTTTTGTACATTGGCATTAACATTTCACATTACACACTGACATACACATTTCATGTTACCCATCAATGTTAAAGTTGAAATTGAAGTTTTTGCAGCCAGGGGTGAACAGTAAACTCTTCACACATTTTATTGCTAACATTACACTTAATCTGATTCTCTGAATTTGTTTATTTACTTCGTTTCGTTTAATTTGTTCATTAACTTATCGATGTCGGACACAGTGCAAACTTTGCGATAATAAAGTCACAGTGAATATAGATTGAGGGGCACTCCAAAATGAGCAAGCTAAGCTACGTTTGTGAGAGAGTTGGGAATGAGCATGACTAAGCATAGAGGTTCATTTATAAACCAGTAAGTATTTGGCTTTTCTGAAATTTAATGGGCCTAAAAATGTATTTAAAATATATTTTGAAATATTTAACAAAATACCACTTATACATATTTAAAATTTTTTAGTAACAATCCCATGGACCTGCTGTAATAATGTCACAGACCCCTGGTTGAGAAACTCTGTAGGCTGTATGTAATGTAGGTGTGTGTGTATTTTATATTCCATATTCCATTATTGTGGATGGCTGTTACATGATACAGAGGGTAGACCTATAACGATGGGTTTTAGGGTCACAGCTTAAAACATATAACCAAAATGAAGGATTTGTGTTGGTTTGAGCATGTTGGCAAACTTAGCAACTGAATTAAAATTGGGTTGTGCACAGAAAAACCCACGCACGATAAGGATGGCGGAGGAGAAGAGGCCGACGGAGACGCTCAGCATGAACGTGGCGGTTAACGTGACGCTGGCATGGCAGCTGAGTTCTCTCATCTACAACACGTGCAGTGTGGCGCGCGACGCCGTGTACACGCGTGAGGCCGACATGAACCACTGGCTGGACACGGGCAAGTGCTTCTAATTACAGCCTGCCAAAAACACACACTTTAATTGAGTCCCAAACTACTGCCATTTTCCTCTTAAAGGCTCTGGCCCAGTCATTTTCATTCTTTAGCGTCAGCACAAATGCAAATAGCAAAGGCACGAGAACACAAATGTATATGTACAGTGTACCTTTTATTTCCACTGGAGCGTTTCTAAAGTGCTAGTGTTTGAAAGCAGGGCTCTTTTGAGAACGCAGTTTAACAAGAAACAGCAGCTGAGAATGTAGACCATGATACAGATAACACAGCAATTTTTTTTTACTTCTTCACACAGTTATCTTAATGTGAATTATCTAAATTTCTATTATTTAAATCCATACTGATTAAAAAGCACACATCAATAAAAATGACTGTATTTTATATTGTGTTCCACTCTACTATTAGAGCTCACTGAAATCACTGAAAGCTCTAAATCTTACCTTTATAGTTGTTGACCAGTGATGGACACTGGACAATTTATGCTTAAGCTATTTTAAAGTGGATTTAAATAACCTAGTCCATCACATCTGTAGTATGTGCTAAATTACCATGAGCAATCATTTGACACATTTCCCTATACAGATTATACGAAAAACCTATTT
Source organism: Pangasius macronema (assembly GCA_037577455.1). NCBI lineage: Eukaryota > Metazoa > Chordata > Actinopteri > Siluriformes > Pangasiidae > Pangasius > Pangasius macronema. The sequence continues at coordinate 7,906,218 of CM074958.1, forward strand.
TGGGAAGCTTTTGATGCATGAATAAATATTTAATTTAATCATACATTAATAATTAATTAATTAATTAATAATTTATTAATAATAAATTAATTTATGTACATTTAATATACACTGCCCAGCCAAAAAAAAGTCACAGTTTAGATTTTAATAGGCAAATACATAAGAGTTTATGAATGGATCATTATTAGAGTGATTATAATGTTTNCGACACTGCCAAGATTCATCAGGGTTAAAACTGTGAAAGAGGTTCAGAGAGCATGAAGAATCATTTTCACACATGAATTGGCACTTAGTCCTGACCTTAACCTCAGTGAAAGTCTTTGGGATGTGCTGGAGGAGACTTTAAACAGTGCTCATCGCTTTCATTGTCAATACAAGATCTTGACCAAAAACTGATGCACCGCTTGATGGAAATAAATGCCGTGATGTTATTTCCATCAAGAGGTGCATCAATTTTTGGTCAAGATCTTGTACTGAGTAAGTCATTTTAGCTGCTTACACCTTCCTGGAGGTTTTGTAGTCGAGGATAGACTAGAAAGGAGGCTACATTCTACATGGAAGTTAATTTCAGTGCAAATTTAGTGTAGTGTCAGCCTATAGTATAAATGCTCTACCTCCCAATAAATTCTACAATAATTGATTCATTCATCTTAAGTAACTGCTTTATCCTGGTCAGAGTCACGGTGGATCCGGAGCTTGAGCTTGTGTGAGGTGGGAATACACACCGAATAGGATGCCAGTCCATAGCCGGGCACCATTCACACATAACTCATTCATAGCTAGGGGCACTTTAGCATAGCCAGTTCATCTACATGCTTTTTGGGAGGTTTAGGAGAACCTAGAGGGAAACCATGTGAACATGGATAGAGCCTGCCAAACTCCATACAGACAGTAACCCAAGCTCAGGACCGAACCAGGCAGCGCCACCCACTGTACCATCGTGCCTGGATAATGTTAATTAAATGTCTAGCTTAAAAAAATGCCAATGTGTGAAGTTCAGTAGAATCTTCTTTTGGCTAAAACATCAACATTTAGATACATAATGTGTGAAAGCTCTTTACAGGAACATAATTTGCATAAACATTTATTGACCGTCCGACAACCACTGCCCTTAGATTTCGATTATAAGTGAGTTTTGAATAAACGTCTGTTCATTTCTCAGTACAGCCAAATGTGTCAACTACTGTTTGTAGTAATCTCACATCTGCTACAGTACTGTTCTAACGGTCTGCGCTAAAAACAAAAATCTTGTTTGCAGGTATCGAGGGCTCCGTGTTTGAGACCCTACCTCAGGCTGTGGAGGCTCCTGGGCTGCAGAGCTGCCGCTCAGTAAAGGATCTTTGGCAGTCTTGCTCATGCAGCTATAGCATGAGGCTCGAGTGGTACCCGTGCCTACTCAAGTACTGCCGCAACAAGGACCCTTTAGGCCACGGCACTCCATACAAGTGTGGCATCAAGAGCTGCAGCAAAGGCTATGACTTCACATACTACACGCCTCATAAACAGCTCTGTCTGTGGGAGGAGGAGACTTAGCGATGCATGCTCAGCTTCACTCAGCAAATCTCTTTCGTGATCACTCTTCGTTTGAGCCCTGAGCCATTTGAACTTGACTGTCCATGCCTGAGAGCATGTGTGACATCATCTCACACAGAGTTGAGTACCTGGGGCTCAAGATAAGACGAGGAACAGCTTTGTCTGTGGGTTTCCATGCAGCAGGCCACAGCGATAATTTCAGGCTTTTTTTTTTAAAGAAAGATTTTCACTATGACTAGTTGAGGTGAAATGAGTACTTCCTGTAGACCACGCAACTGTGAATCAGTCGATAGTCTAACAAGCTATAATTTGTTGATTATTAAAACATTTTCAGTCAGGTTTCAGTCAAGCTATTTTCTGTTCGCCACATGTTCTAATTTATTGTTTGCAGTGGGAAATTAATGAAAAAGACTAATGCACATTTTTAGAAAGAAACATGTTCCTTACTTTTTTTTTCTTTTTTTTTTTTAAGTATTTTGTTGTCCTGAGATATCACAATCAGTTTGAGGGTGTATGGAGGACTGGGATGAGATTTCTGTTGCTGATATTTCAGTGCAATATGAAACACTGTCTTACTGTCAGGTTCTAATAATTTGTTTCACTCTGATTAATCTTATTTAACGGAAAAATCCACCCTGAACAACTTCACTGTTAATCTTTCAAATTAACGTGATCTTCCGTGGCATCCAGGATTTATTTTGTAATGAATTTTTAAGTTAACTTCTTTAGTTCGAACTTCTTTCCTCGACATGTTAGTCTGTTACCCCACGTTGATCTGTTTCGTGCATTAAGCACAATGCCATGATAGTGGTGCTAGTGAGATTTAATCCTTGCTTCATCTCTACATAAGGAGAGCGATGCAGCAGTGCTTTAGTCCTTTTAGTATGTTGAGCTGTCTCACATCCTCATCTGTACACTCTGCTCAAACAGATCACTAACTAGCCAAGCTGAGTAACCATTGTTACACCATTGTATCCATGCTAGCAATGTCCAGCAGACACCTGCTAACATATCATCAAAATATCAAAAATACAACACTAACTAATAAATTAGCACCAGAACCACTAAATCCATCACAGATATTTAAATACAAACATATTTCAGAGTTTCAGGGTGGAGTTTTCCTTTACCACAACAATCACTGTGTGTTTCATGTCTGTGGCTTCTTTGATAAGCTTGTTGGAACCACACATCAAAAGTATTTTTATTTTCCTTTCTATACACACATTTGGATATCTAAAGAGTTTTTGCCCCCTAACTATGCATTTAGTGGCCATTTTTCAAGCATATATATATTTTAAAAAACATAGTAATAGTCTGCAGTGCATGAAAAAAGGGCCAATATTTACACAGTGCCATTTTATATTGAACACCGCCACCTCCTGGTCACAGTGTCAAATGGCCAAGTCTTCAACTGAACACATCAGTTCATCCTCTAATTACCGTAAGTGTTCTTGCCTAAAAGGTTTTAATTAAGCCAGGACATGTTTGACCTTTATCAAGCAGGACCAAAATGCTATTGCCATGAGAAGGAGCTTTGACTTTCCTTCTTTTCATTGCAACTGAGCTTGTCTATAGTGATGTGTTAATTGTTTACGGTACTAAAATGACTGATTCAGCTAATATAATCTGTCACAAAAAATAAGGCAGTGATGAATGTTCAATGCCAAATCATACCTGCCCAAACTGAAATTTGGGCTAATAATGTGCCTTGATGCATCAGTGTTTACTGATTATTTTAAAGGTAGATGTTATAGAATTGTGCAAAAAAATATTTTTCTACGAAATGAGTATGAAGTAATAATTTGAAATAAAATCTATGTTCCAGAAAGCCTTCAAAGTTGTTCTTTTTGTTGAATGCAAATTATGACAAATAGGAACCAAATAAACAATAAGTTCATGAGTTCACAAGACAAATATTTGCTTGCTTGTCCTAAACAGCAGTCTGCTAGATTTCAAAATATGTGATTACTTCATGGGGTAGCATAGTGGCTGAGCTCCAGGGTCTCCGGGTTTGATCTTGAACACGGGTTCCTGGCTGTGTGGAGTTTCTCGGCATGTTTTCTCTGTGTCTTTGTGAGTTTCCTCTCTGGTTTCCTCCCACTTCTCAAAACATGCCAGTAGGTGGACTCACTAATCTAACTTGCCTCTTGTGTGTGAATATGTGTGTATGATGCCCTGTGATATACTAATGTTCCATCCAGAGTGTATTCCTACCGCTTGCTCATTATTTACAGGATAGGCTCTGGACTGAACATGACCATGACTAGGATAAAGTGGTTACTGAAGATGAGTGAGTAGTTAGTATATTGCTGTTGTATAAGAGCAGGAATGGATTAGTAAATCTTGGGCCCATGGGCAGGAACCTAAGCAGGGTCTTCCTCCTCACCCTGCTACGCATGAACTAACTCATTTACCAAATCATCACAGTGCAGCTCTTTAACAAGCTCAGCCAGTGGTGACAGCCTGTTAAGTCTTCTTTGTCTCCTTTTAGTTCAGAGTTTATTTTTAGTTTGACCCATTTGGGAAAATGGGGTCTCGTTGCTCTTTTTTTTTTCTTTTTCTTTTGTGCAACACATTTTGTGTGGATTCAGTTATCCATGCTATTTTCATCAACTTTTCTAGCTCAAGTAAAAAAAACAGTTAGGAGCTAACTGACCACTCATTGGTTACAAATTCAGAACCAGACACCAATAACATTTCTGAGTTCATTTTAGATTCTGTGACTTCATTCATGGGTTCCTGTTGTATATATTGTGAGTGACAGAGTAATTCACTTTAAGTATCTGCTCATCACAGATCCCTTAATGGCCCAGGCCCCTGGACATGTGCCTAGTTGATCTGGCTGATAATCCACTCCATCACTATATAAAAGGGAATAAAACACTTTGGGTCTTGCAGTTATTGGAAAATAATAAATTCTGGTAACAGCCATCTGTATTGGACTACATCATACCACCCTGATTATTTTCCTATAACTGCACACCTTTTGTGTTATTCCTTACATATTGCATTATATTATCTGACTTGTACAAAGGTCTCTGACAGTCTACTAGATTTCAAAATATCCATACTGCTTTGCGTATGTAATTATGGCTCCAAGTCTCAAATGCCTTTTTAATGTCCCTCCAAAAACCAAATTACATTTTATTACAGTGGTTCTTAAAGTGTGGTCCATGATCCCAAGGGTTCTGTGAAGTGTAGCCAGGGGGACTGTGATTATAATGATGGATATCACAACCCAACTTTATCAAAGATATTACATTTATGAATGATTTCTTATACCCTTTTTGACTGGCTACTTGAATTAAACTGGTTTAATCCAAACCTCAGTAAGTCAAAAACAAGCATAAGTAATGTTACGTGGACTTGCCTGATGTGTTCAATGAGCCCAATATTTGTATTGTTGGATCATGTTCATAGAATAAATCTGCACTGAGAGGGTGAGTTGAATTTATTTGACAGTTAAAGGTGTCCTTGACTGTAAAATATTTGAGAACTCCAGAGAGTGATGCACTTAAGTGAGCACATCTCTGGGTCTCTGCATGACATCTACACCAGGCAATGGCGTACAAGAGCTATTAAAATCATCAAGGACTCCATCCAACCCAGTAACTGTCTGTTCAGCCTGCTGCAAGCAGGCAAGCCCTTCCAAAACTGAGAGGCTCAGGAGGAGCTTCCTCCCTCAGGCCATCAGGCTCCTCAATACGGACAGGTCCACTGCTCAGATTCCTTAAGACTCCATAAAGACTCTCCAGTCATTCTGCATGCGATTGACACTCTGCCCATACACCTTGCACTTTGTGCTGTTACTACACATAACATACATGCATATTACATACATTGTACATCCTTTTTTTGCACATTCCTTGCTTTTCGTAATCCCTTTTTTACACATACCTGTACATCCATCCATTTTCCGTACTGCTCATCCTACACAGGGTCGCGAGGAGCCTGGAGCCTATGTCTATGCTAGTATGCTAGTTAAATGCACAGTCTGTAGAGGAGTAGGTCGTGCTTTCATTTCACTGCGAGTTGTATACTGTATATAACTGTGCATGTGACAAATTAAAACCTTGATTCTTGAATCTTTATACAGTAAGAAGGTGCAGTAGCGTTTCCGAGCCACCAGGGGCCGCTGTTGTTTTCAGCCGTGTGGGCGGAGCTTCAGGGCTCTTCTGGCTTCTCTGGTATGTACGAATGCTGCTTTTGTTTGGCGGTGACTCGCGCGCCGTCTCCATGGAGATGAGGGAGCGGAAGGCGGTGACAGATGATGATGAGGCCCGGACACAGGCGGACGCGGCCATTACTGCGAAGCCACCGAGCTACAATGTAATTCAGGTGATTATTGTTTTTAAAGGGTGGCTGTGTTAGTGTGCGGGGTGGTTGTGATGAATTTTAATTAGCCTGTGTTTGTTTCTTGAATGTTCAGTGTATAAGCATTTAGAGGTGTAGGTCATAGGGAAAAACGCACTCTCCATGTAAACTAATACAAACTAGCTATGCATTTCATCTTTACAGCGCTAGTTACATTGATAATGAATGTAAAAATATATAGACTTGATAGATTTGGGTATTCTGTCAGCTGTACAAGTGGTACAATCTGAGCAATCTAAAAAAAAAAATAAAAAAAAAAATCATTTCTATGCAAATGGATTCATGCCCTTATTCCAGAGTATTAAGGAAGAAGCAAGTCTTACAATATAATAATGATGATATAATAATATAATGATCATGCATGCACTGTTATACGATAACGTTTATACTATTATAAGATGCACATTTCATTCTTTATAGGTAATATAATGTCATGCCATGCAATGCCTGTTGTCAGAATGGATAAAGTGAGAGTGGAGCATGTAACTGTTGGAATGTGAGACTCGCTGCTGTCTTGCCATAGTTACTTTTGGTCTGAATGTTTTTGGTACGTGCTGAAATGAGCCAGATCTTAAGCGTTTCTCAATCCCTGCTGTGCAACCGTACTGTGTTCCTACACACATGCACACATGGGAGTGGTCTGAGGTTGGAGTAGGAGTATTTGTGTGATTTATATAAAGCTTTGACAGTTTAGAAGTCTTACCAAAGTCTCTCAGTAAGTGTATTTGACATTGGCGTTCCTGGATTTGGTAATAAGAAAACCCAGTGATATTTGTTTTTCAAAATCTCAGCCCACAGCTCAAAGATGTCGCTGCTGGTTCTTGGAGTAGGTGTTTGCTTGGCTGGGTGGATCGCTCTTTATGCGCTGCTGTGTTACACAAACGGCTCTTGTGGGTATGAATGGAACTGTCGGCTGGTCACACTGTTTCACGGCATCCTAGCAGTGTGTATAACTGCCTACATAGGCTACATAGATGGACCGTGGCCTTTCACCTACCCAGGTAAAAACTCTATACAATATAGATTAACCCTGCATAGGAACCTTACACATGTAACTACAGCTGATTATTGGAATGACATTTGATTCTTCAGGAGCTTTTCTCTGACTTTTAGAGATATATGGATATGTAGGGGAGTAGAGACAGAAAGTTTGCTTAACAATCTTATGCTCATTTCATGTATATAGTATGGGTTTGAGAATGGATCCTGACAGAGTTCATGTTTACAGTTTAAAGAAACTGAGAACTTCATGAGACTTCCTCATTAACTTACAGCTTTAACATGCAGGAAATATAAAACAATTAGGCCTAGTTTTTATGTATTTTTAAATACTGTTTTTTCCAGGCACAAAGAACACCCCTCTCCAAATCACAGCAATGGTGCTCAGTCTAGGCTACTTCATCTTTGACATGGCCTGGTGCGTGTACTTCCAGACTGAGGGTCTGGTAATGCTTGCCCACCACACCATGAGCATTCTGGGTATTCTGCTGACCCTGTGGCTGGGTGAGTCGGGCATCGAGTCATGCGCCGTGATCTTTGGCAGCGAGATCACCAACCCGCTCCTGCAGACCCGCTGGTTTCTGAAGCACTCTGGCCGCTACAACACTTTCCTGGGAGACTTGGTGGACGTCCTGTTCGTGCTCTTGTTTGTCATTATGCGAGTATTCGTGGGCGGCGCCATGCTGTACTGCGAGCTGATCTCACCCAGGCCAAAGTTCATTATCAAGTGTGGTGGCGTGGCCATGTACGTCTTGTCATGGGTGTTCGTGGCTGATATTTTCCGTTTTGCATACCGTAAAAGCAATGTGAAATTCCAGCGCTGGAAGAGTCCAGTGCACGTACACGCTGATATCAACGGCCAAGAAATTAAGAGGGACTAACAGGGAGGTCTTGGTTCTTTCCAGCCTGGACATCATTTCTATCAGAATCTACACCTCTAGTGTTGTTTATCAGATATAAACTTTGTCTAACTTTGTTAACTGTGTTTTTATGAACATGACTGTAAAGGAATATGACAGACACTGGCTTTTATAACTGATTTACACTTGAAATAATTATTTTGAATTTTTTTTTTTACTTTCATTTTTTAACTTTTCTAACAAAATTTAACTTGGCCCAGTCTATTTTAGTAGAAATCTCAAAAGCCCTTTGAGCCTGATCCTGTTGAGCAGCTCCTAAATCACATCACGCAGGTCTGACCAGGAAAAGGTGTATAATGGTTTTAAGGTAATATGGTAATTATATTAAAATACTTCAAATGAATTCTTTAAATAACCCAAGGACTTGGATGTTAAGCTTAGAAGTCATTTTTTGTGTCATGTCTTTATTTTAGAAATCTGTATTTTAAAAAAAATAATTAAAAATATAAAAAATAACAACGGACTGTAATAATAAACGCACTGTGAAGCATTCAGAAGTTTGCTTGCATGAGAAAAATGTTGGAATTTTCCTTTAAGCCACTTTGAAGTTTTGACACTTTTTTAACTTGTGCAATATTATGTGTACATTTATAGTGGTTTTTACATTTTTGTAAAACTAAGAATTTCAACTAATTTTGACAGTGATAATAAATGCAAAATATAACAATCTATTATGTATTAATTTCATATTCTTTTTACACTTAAAAAGTTTGTTTATTGTTTACAAAAAAAAAAAAAAAAAGTTTTTATACTCTGTGGCAATGAGTGAGATTAGAAAATACAGTGTAGTACTGAGGATGACCACCAGGTGGAAACATTGTACGCATGTTCAGAGACTAGGCCACGTCCCAAACACTAAATATTGTGCTTAACAACCAGTACACAACTACGGCATAGTGCTCTGGACAGTTTGGACGTAGCAAATGTATAATTATATTGTATATGTGTATATTATAGCCGATTCTTTTTGTAGAAAATTGTATTTGTATGTACAATATGGTCGAGTGTTTTGTAGGATTATAATAAACATTAACCATCAGATAATTTATTTGCTCGACCAGAACAGCATGACCCAGATTACTCATATTTGGGTGTGAAGTAAATCTGTTATCAATTTTATAACAATAAAAACAATTTATATGTTAGAAATATTTCCAGATTTGAATAATTGAATAATGTGGTTAATGTAAAGTTTAGATTTGAACACTGTAAATCCGACCATCACCAAACAAATACATAACATTTCTTCACAAAATGATAGCATTCAGTTCATATTTGGTTTTATATATATGTGTGTGTGTGTGTGTGTGTGTGTGTGTGTGTGTGTGTGTGTGTGTGTGTGTGTGTATGTATATAACCAGGTTGTAAGAACTTCTTCAAAATGCCAAAAGAAGAAAAAGGAGCAAGAGACAAAAAACAGAGATTGGCAA
>CM074958.1:7917712-7930237 GCA_037577455.1 Pangasius macronema
GTGTGTGTGTGTGTGTGTGTGAGAGAGAGAGAGAGAGAGAGAGAGAGAGAGAGAGAGAGAGTGTGTGTGTGTGTGTGAGTGAGAGAGAGTGAGTGTGTGTGTCAGTCAGTGGCAGCTCTGACTCTGGAACTCCACACAGCAGGACTCGCAGCTCAGCTCACTTTCCCCATTTTTCTGGATTAACCTGAACGCACGCGCCTTTTCTGTGGAAGCTCCTTGCAGCGGATAACTCTTCTAACAGCGGTGTTGCACTTCATCCAGCGCACTTTCATGTGATTTCTCAACTCGAGCGGGGTTTTTTTTAAGCGGAATGCTTGTTTGCGTTTAATGGCAAATCTCTGCACAGAAAAATGAACCCAAACTATCAGAAGTGCTCCCAGAGCCGCCTACTGCTGCACGAGCAGCAAACTTTTCTCTAAGAAACATAAATAATGATAAGCTTTAGCACACACGGCTGCGAGTGTGTGTCAGGTCTGTTTGTTTTGAAACAGCTCTCTCTTTGCAGTAACTGTCTGGATGCTAGCCGGAGTTAGCTTTAGCGTTTAGCTGGAACCCAGTTTGTTTTTAGGCCTGCAGATTACAGACGCTGTATAAATATAAATATATAAATATATATATGACTAATTTATATATTTGTATATTTATGCACAAAAAAGCAACAGAGTTTGTGCTGCTTTACACTTGGTGCTTGACGCGTTTTCATTTGTCACACTGGAGTAGGAACAAGTTCTGGCTCTGTATATCTGATATTAATAGAAATATCTTTTTTTTTGCTGAAATATTCGAATAATCGAGCCACTCCTGTGCCTGCGCGATTAGTTGCAGGGAAGTGTAGGGTAAGTTAGATGTGATACACAGCGGCGTGTTTTCCCCTCTAACTCGGGTGGAGAGTAAAGTTTAAAAGGAGAGGATTTCAGGCACATTACATCAGCTGTACACTTACAGCTAACCTGAATTGAACGATTATTCGATTATTCGATTAGGTTTGTGTTCGCCATCATCTAATGATCCATGCAGGAGATTGGACACTTTTTGAACATTTTTCCTCCCACTCAAGTAGGACCTCGATTTTTTTTCTTGAAGATGCACTAAAGATCCATAAAGATGGTGTAGACTTGTTGTGTGGAGACTTTTCTCCTCTCCAACCCACTGATCCTCTGCACCGACTGACGCTTTCCCATCACCTTAAATATGTCATTTGGATTTAAACAGCGTAAAAGCTGTAAAACGGAAGCCCAATGAGCGACACACAGCCAACACTGACTGACAGGTAAGATCTGTTTTCCGTTCAAATCACTGCAAGTTTACACGTGCACATATTACAGTACAGCTCACACACTGTATGAACACATGCACGTGGTTTAGGATGTTGATGCAGTTCTGTATGTGGAGTTTGATTTCTGAATGACTTTGCCTGTGACTGTCAGGGGAAATCACCAGACAGTAGATGCTGACTTATTACAATAAGTTTGCTTATTGAACAGATGAAGTGATTTGGGTCTAACTGCTAAAAGAGATGAGAAATACTGTATATGTCAGTGAAGAAGAGCTCTTGAAAAGACTTTCATTCATCCATCCATCCATCCATCCATCTTCAGTAGCTGCTTTATCCTAGTCAGGGTCATGATGGATCTGGAGCCTATCCCAGGAACACAGGGCGCAAATAATAAAAATAATAAATAATAAATGTAAATGCTCAGTATACCCAGAACATGAAAATGATATCTTGTACTGAATCTAATTACACTATGATATGCCAATTTTCCAGAAACCAGAAACCAGAATGAAAAAAAAAACTGTCCAAACTTTATTTATTTATTTGTTTGTTTGTTTGTTTGTTTGTTTCTGAGCTGCAAACTCAAGATTTACTTAGTCATGCTTTTTAGTATTTGCATGCCGTTTTGTAAAAGTACTTTGAAGTGTTTGTAGTATTTGTTATATGTCGTTTTGTAAAAGTTTCCCCTTGAGGAAAATGTGTGAATAATGCCGGATTTAGGCTTGTTGTTGTTGTTGTTGTTGTTGTTGTTGTTGTTGTTGTTGTTTTATCCTAACTGCTGTAACTGACAGGTTTGCACTATGTGCATGGGTGTGGTGAGAAATGAAATTGACGTAGTTCGGGTTGTTCTTCACAACAGACTCCTTTTCAGAGCTCAATAACTTTTTGTTTGTTTTTTTTTCCTTTCGTGGCGCGAGTTAAAAAAAGCCCAGTGTCTGACGGTACAGAAGGCTTATTTGAATCTGTCTGTACGCTCCTTCATTTGTAGTGTTGGAGACTTTGTTTCTCTTTTAAGTGAAAAAATCTGAACAGTGGCAGTCTGCTTTGTTTTGTGAATGACATGTTTGCTTTTTAAGCTTCATAGCTCCAGTTGTTTAACTGGAAACTGATCCTGCAACTGCGTGACCAAATCATCTCAAACAAGCCTCAAATGTGATAAAATCTATCAAATGAACAAAGATCAGCTGATCTTGTCTCACTTATCCATGACTTAGTGGCATTTGCAAACTGGAGGCTTTGTTTATATTTTGCTTGCTTATTACTTTATGAAAATAACTAATAAGTAATCATCATTTTATTTACCTTTAAGTTTCTCATCCCCTAACCCCTACATATTGCCATTATTATACCAATATTACCATTATTCCCTTATTATAATTAACATTTAATTTCTGTTCTTGTCACTGATTAGCATTGCCATCATACAGTTTAAGGGTCCCCGGTCCGATTCTCAGATCAGGTTGCTGTCTGTGTGGATTTTCACATGTTCTCCCCATGTCTGCTTGGGTTTTGTTTGGGATCTACTCTTTCCTCCCACCTCCCAATTGGTAGATTGGTGGTGTGGTGTTCCTCATGCCCAGTGTTCCCAGGATAGGCCCTGGATCCAACATGACCATGACCAGGAAAAAAACTGAAGTAAATGAATAATGATTCCATAAATTAATGATATTTCCTTAGTATTAAAAAAAAAAACTGGCTGGTCAGCCAGTAAGAGTGTGAGAGAAAATCAAATTCATGCGCAGCAGATCCCTGAATCCAGTTCTATCACTTTGTTTGTTTGCATGGAAGGGTAAGGGGAAATGTAAGCACAATAATATTGCTTTTGTAAGAAGTTATTTGGCATGTCATCCCCAAATTATTGTTAGGAACAAAAATAAAAAGAAACATGATTCCCGGTGGCGCACAGTATAAAAATAACAACCTCCGGTTCTCTTTGCAGAACAGACAGTTCTTACTGTCTATGTCTGCCCAAACAATCCTTCTCGCACTTTTTGTCTAATTTTTCTTTTTTATTGTTTCCATACAAAATAGGGTGTAGAAACGACCACCACAGCCGAACTTAGAGAGTCACTTGATAGATAGCGCTTGCATTTGTTTTGGGAGAAAGCAGGATTTGGAATTAGGCGTGCTTTGTTGCTTCTCTAGGTGAACGATAGTGTAGTGTCTAAGCCTCTTCTGTGAGTGCTCGTGTAGCGTGCACATCACCATGTCCATAAAATAAGAGCTTGCTAGTGATAAAAAGCTGTGTAGCATCAGCGATTCTGAGATTTTAAAAGTTGATTTCCACCCACTCATTAGGTCCCTGGACACCACTTTGAGAACCATGGATGTAGAGAACCCATAGAGAACTGGTATCCATATTGCTGATTGAGCGTCTAAGGTTGTTAGAAGAAACCTGGAGTGAAGGTTGGAATGTTGTAGAAATTTTGGTAAGCTTTATTGTAGAATTAACTGGCTCATGGGAGAAGATAGTTGTCAGGAGGGTTTCTGTAACAAAATAACAAACAAACCAGGAATGGGAAACTGTCTAGCCTGTGTATAAATAGCTGAGGAAGGAAACTAAATGTGCTCCAATTTTTTGATGAAAGAACTATTTATTTGTTTGCTGGTAGCTCAGAGACGTCCTTGTGTGAAGTGAGGGTTGGGTAGCATCGTCAGGGAAATCTGACTTGGATCTTTACATTACTTTGCTGAAATTTGGAAGTGTGTTCCTTCTATTTTTTCTGTTTTATCTGTCAGATAAACGTTCCCTGTCATGACATGATATCTTAGTTGAATCAAAATTGAAATGTGCAGCACCCAGGTAGTGTTAAGCCACTTAAAAATAAATAAGTTACTAGTTCTAGGCTCCAAGACTGATGTATGCTCTCGCCAGAGTGTAAATGAAAAGCCGGAGTGGGCTGGCCTCACACTCTGCTGCTGCTTTAGCGTTCACGCACCATTCCATCTTTCTTTCTTTCTCTAGCCCTCTCTGTCTACACACGCTGTAGTAAAGCCTTACGAATTCAGTTTTCATGGAATCACAGGATCAGCAAAGATTTTTCTTTGCTAATATGTGAGCTCGGTAAAAAAAACCCAAAAAAAAACAGAAACCTCGGATTATTCACTGTGTGTGAGCAAATGTTCCCCATCCCCACAGGGTTCATTTTCCTGTAACGACACACCCCACAGTGTTTTATATAAGTCTGTCACTTGTTTTATAGCAGCTGTAAACAGCCGTTCCCTCCTTAGCCTCTCTCATTTTCTCTTACTCTTCAAGTTAATAAGGTAATAAGACAAAAAAGTAATAAGGTAATAAAACAAAACAAAAAAACAAAACAAAAGAAAAAAGGCAGATTAATGTCCTTATGTTATTTAGACTCCTGAACATTTTCCTTGGGACAGAAAATGTATTTCAGTTGAATTTAAGTTAGTTTAAATATAATTTCATTTTAGTTTAGTTATGATTTTGTTTATTTTATTATGTACATTACAGCCTTAACTCACACACCCAGCCAGTACAACCAGGTTTACAGGCTGGCGAATGTAGCAGCTTTGTTGCGGCACTGTGTTGTGGAAGTCAGATGTAACAATGAATCAAAAATTATTAAATTACAAATAAAAATTTGTTGCTAAAACCCAAGTGTAGTGGTGGACAGAAGCCCAACAAGCCAAATGTAAAGTCATTCTGCAAAGTCTGTAAACACACCACTGAGTTCACCCACAGTAAACGGTTAATTTAAAAAGAGGAATAATATTACATGCACTAATGTAATTAAGAGACATAACCAGAGTGGACATATCATAATTTTGTAAGGAAAGAGCTCTAGTGTGCTGTCTAGGCCCATGTTTTGGTTGCCCAGAAACCTGAATGACTAAGCAAAAAAGTGGTAGTTAAAATAAGGTTATTCAATTAAGTGATTAAAATATCTCCATTATCTGTCCTTTTTTTTTACAGAGGGATCGCGTATATTGTGATACTAAACCTGTTTTTTCAGTTCCACTCGACACATTCAGACAGGGCATTCCAAGTTGTTTTATGAACCAGACTTTAATCTATTTGCTAGTCCAGCCTGCACTCTCTGTGACAGACAGTAGGCAGTTCCTTAGCTTACTGCCTAGTAGCATGGCACAGTAGCACGGCTAACAATACGGAGGAGTTGGTGCCTAAAGATTCAGCATCATCTACTGGGTTTTATAGAACAGACACAGCATACAACTGTAGTTTGCAAAATATGCAAAGGCAAGATTAAGGAAACACGACAAATTTGTTTAACCACCAAAAAAGCACCCACAGTGTGTGCCGGAATCCAGATAACATGGGGAGCGCACAACAGCACCACAGCACCACAGCTGGAAACAGTGTTGAAGTAAACAAAAGCGTATGAAAAAGATCCTTATAAGAAAAATTAAAAAAAGATGCTTAAAAGGCATCAGTGATGCTGTGACATTTTACATGGTCAAGGATTTAATACCATCAAAATAGTCAAAAGTGAGAGTTTGAAGCAAATAGAAATAGATGATCCTCATTATGACTTCCTCAGCTGTACACAAAAAGCAGAAAGCCTATTTTAAAATGTAAAAGCAACTCAGCTACTATATTCAGTATTTAAACAAATTTAAAAACTCATTTGCCTGCTAAACATCTTTCCATTTATTGCACTTTACATTGCTGCAAATATTAGCGGATATGATTACTTTAACATTAAATACAGTGTCCATGTTTTTGTTGGGAAGTGCACTTTATTAAAATTTGTTTGACGTGAAACATCGGCTTAAGTAGTCTCTGTTCTTCTGTTTCTTTCAGAGCTTATTTTCATCGGTAGGGAAATTAGATTGGTTGCTTTCTTTGGTAACTTGCAAAATAGTCTTAAAAGCCAACATGGAAAAAAAAAAAAGTTGTGATTACAATCGTGAACTGGGATCGAGTCTGAAAAAATCTTGGTAGGATTTTTATTTTGGCCGGATCACCCACCACTAATACAGACTAAGGCAAACAAACAAGTTGATGATGATTATCCTCTTCTAACAAAGCAGCAAACCATGGTTTCGCCCTTGGGACAAAGTCAGCATGTGGCTGGCCAATGTTTTAGACACTATGAGACACTATTTTCTTTCAGAATATTTTGAATGAAGAGATGACTGCATGTATTAAGCAGGAGAGTTATATGACGGCTTTGCACTGGACTTTATTTTGCTTGGTTTCAACATAACTGCCTATTCCTGCTTCTGAAAAGATTAACTGTCATGCGTGCACACTAATGAACCTATGCAGTAAAAAGCTCGTAGGAGTCGGACGCTAATGCCTAAGTACAGCATTGATGTGTGTCGCACTACCATTACACTTAAACATATATACCAATTAAAATCTTTTTTTTTCCTAGCAAAGTCAATAAGAAAAAGAACCTATGAATAAAAATGAATAGCTCAGACACGTACTAGAAATAGTAAAGCATAAAAACAAAGCAAAAAATCCTAATCAGATTAATGAAAATGTGTAAATAAATGGGAGCAGTTATAGAAACCTAAAGCGCCCTACAATAGTGGTGTTCTTTACCCTGCTTGTTTTTGGCCTGGAGGAGAACCACACCTATGAGCACCTGTAGTCTAGCTGACAAAAGTGCTCCTGAAAGCTTCTCCACACGCCTAGTAACCTGAAGTCGAGCGATGTAAATAGAAGTGTGTAAGCCTGGCAGCAGGTGAGTCATGAGCTTTGTCAATGTGCTTTTTGTAATTCTGGGTGTTGCCCGTGCCTGCAGGAGCAGGGGCCAGGCGCTACATCGGCTACTTTTGCTTCTGCTTGGTCTCCGGGGAATGAGCTGCATGTGTGACTTCTTTTATTCAGTGTGGGATGAAAGGCACGTTTATAATGACTAGGTGCATGAAATTCATTCAGTCACAGACCGAATTACTTCCTTACTTCCAGAAACCTGAAACGTTCACTAACCATAGGAGAAAGCAGTGTGGTTTTCGGATAAGCTGAAGCTGTGTCTATTAGACCGTGTGTGAATTTCTTTGGACGTGGTTTATTTGGCGCTTTTCTCTTGGATATGATGATAATAAAATTTCTTTAAACCATCATTCAGTTTTGTTCCAGTTAGTCATTAAAATAGCGTAGGCTTGAATGTAGTAAGCAAATGAAAACATGGACATAATTGATTTATTTCATCTTTATTTAACTGTTGTAAATAACACAATGTTAATTATATATTATAGAACGAGTTTTTCAAAAAGTGGCATTTTTTTAATGTGACTTGTTCAGCTCAAAATGTTTCAGAATGGTATACAAGCTTCACAACATCTTAACCAATGAAAGTGTGAGAGACACCAAATATACTGACAGATTTCATCAGGTTTCATGTCTTTGGCGGTCATCGTAGCCCTCGCACTACATAAATTGCCCAGAACAAAAAAACAAACAAAAAAAAAACCCCACACACTTTGCGACTGTATGTGTATGTTAGCTCAAAACAATCGTGGTAGTCATCGGACAGGCACAGCTTGATGTCTCGTTGTGAGTGCGTCTTGCTGTAAAAACAAAAAATCTGAGCACCGTGGTTGAGGAGATGTAGTTGGCATGGCTTTACAGTGTGTAGTGAAGCCGGAGTGAAGCAGAACTGCTGATACAAGCCATTAGGCTCTGTAAAATGTTAAAGACTATTGATCAGTTTGAGTGTTGTTGGTTATCAGTCATCAAGATTAAATTTCATATTTTCAGATACTCATGATTCCGCTACTGGAAGTTGATAGTCATATTAATATTAAACATTTTTAAAGAGTTATGATTTCATAATTTCAGGTCACAGTTGGACGGTTATTAGATTGTAGAGGTTAGAATTGGATTATACACACTCCACACAACATTGGGGTGGTGTGATAAAGCCCGACTTGAAGCCGAGTTACCATTAACACCGTGAAGTTGATTATTTTCCAATAACAGCACATCCTGAAGTGTTCTATTCTGCTTTTACCACAGCAACTTGCCAAATACTGCAGTTATTTTATTTGTTAATGAATGACACATTGTACTTTTTCATCCATTTATAAGTACTAGGTGTGTAACGATACATTGTGACAGGATGCATCGTGATTCTGTCCTTAGCAGTTTTTAATTTATTTAGTTTTATATAGACAAAAATGCACCTTGTTTTGCATTATTTATTACACATATTTATACTTTATACAAAATACATTTTCAGTCATCATTTTTCTTCATTCAAATTTCATTAAAATTTTCGGAGAATTGTGAACACAGTATCATGAATTGAATCCAATTTGAATCGTGAGTGTATTGTTACACCCCTAATAGTTACACTTAATGTGTACATTATAGCAGCTTTAAACAGTCATTCCTTCACCAGCCTTTATAATCTCGCTCTCTAGAAGTTATTCAAGAGAGAGAAAAAAAGAAAAATACACACAAAAAAAAGGCACAGCTCATCAGATAAATTATACAAGAAAAGAAGGCACAGCTCATCAGATGACAGAGAAAACACAAACTCCTCGGTCCTGAAGACTTTCCTGTGGTGGAAAACGTCAAGCTAGAGCTTCACCTCTGACTGTTACAGAAGCACTGACACGCTAGAAAACATCACCAAATCAACTATTATGGGATTTCTTTGTTAAATAACATGCTTTTGAAATCAGTTTGTTATAGATTATGTGCAGCATCTGCCATACAAGTACCTATGAATAAGAAGTTATGATAAAAACAATGTTTTAGAATAAGCGTTTCAGTCTGTGATTTGCCTTGCAGCTGAAACTAGTGTCCAGGCCACGCTGTTTTAGAAGATTCATTAATACCTTCTGATCAGTCAGAGAATTCAACAACACTGTGGTATAATATAAATTATACAACTTTATTAAATTAAATGCTTGTCATTTACTACTGTAACTTACAATAACAGCTAGGTCTAATTTTTTTTCCATACATTGAACCAAAGAGGATTTTAATTATATACAAAGACATAAACACTAGCAGCAAGTAAATAGTGTCTCATCATTGCAACAAGCCCTATTTATTTATTTATTTATTTATTTATTTATTTATTTATTTATTTATTTATTTATTTATTTATTTATTTGGACAAGGCATTCTTTGTGCTGTGTGCTCTGTCGTCATCAATACACAATATTTCCCTTAAATCCTGCTGAGCCTGGATCATTTTGTATGCATGCTATTTATTACGTTGTTAAAGTTAAAGCAATGCTGAAGCAGGGATCAGAGTCGTGAGTGTTTACAGTCAGTCATTTTAGCTGTTTTCACTTTATGATCAGTTCCAACAGTTTTGCTATGAGTAGTTAACGTTTTTGGTCATAAGTTTCAGCATTTTTCATTCATTATTGGTTGCAATTTCCAAGCATCCCAACCATAAAGAGTATCCCCTGTCATGCAATGTTAGCATAAGCTACTTTACAGTAGTAACTTGTCAAGGTACAAGCTAAAATAGCTAAGCTACAGCCAAGCTAGCATTTTGATAAAGCTACACTATAAGCGATCAAGTAAAAGTAGCTAACTACACTGAAGCTGATTTGTAAAATCAGCTGTGATCTTTTCAACTGTGACATTTTTTGTTTTATTATATAGCTAAGACGCAGAGAGTTCCCTCTCCACTACTCATGGTTCTGTTAGTTTCTGGAAATATGTAGCTAGCTAGTCACATTAAATCGGCATACTGTAAATTAAATCGCCAGCTACGCTTGTAAATTCGATGCAATATTTACTCGTTATTTTATGTTGGTTAATATTAGTTGTTAGGCTAATCTATACCTGAGTTAGTTGTTATGATCTGCTGTTAGCTTTTTTTATAGTTTGCTCCTTCATTACAATAACTCAACAGAAAATATGGCTTCTGAGCAGCCTCTTACGTTAACCAACTAGTTAATCAACAGCAGTAACCAAAACAGATAACAAGCTCCCTACCTTTATGTGATTCCTTAAATTGGTGCTTAAAGTTTTGGATTTTGGCAGTTGTATTCAAAAATATGGACACTTCAGGAAAAATGATATATTTTATTAATTTTTTTTTTTTTTTTTTAAGAGTAGTAAACACAACCTCTGTAGCCAACTATTTAAAACATAGCATTTTTCTGTTAATTAATGTTAATGAAGTTACTTTATATTTGATTAAAATAGAAAAAAATAGTAATTGCTGGCTAGAAAGGCAAAGCAAACCCCCATATGACACTGATCCTGCAGGAAATTTTAGCTGCCACAGGAGTGGTAGTGAACTATTCTACTCTGCAGCATTGCTTGCTTGCATTCTATGATCTGCATAGAAGAGTCATCAGAAGGAGCACTATGTGCTGATAAAGAAGCTTGTTACTTGGAAAGCAACATTATTTTGAAAATAGCTGAGCTACTCCCACGCTACTAAAATATGTAGTTAAGCTAGTAACATCTGTATTTCTAGCTAACTACTCCCTAACACTGCTGTCCTGCACAATGTAGTGTTTTTCCTGCTCTAACACACCCACTTCAGCTCAGGAACGGCTGTTACCTAGGTGATTAGTTGAATCGTGTGTAACAACAAGGAAATGAGTAGGACAGTGTGTACTCCAAGACTGGGGCTGGGAACCTGTGGGCTAGCATGAGGAATCGTACGTCGCCTTAAGAGTTGTGATTGGGCTTATTGGAGCAGAAAGAGAAGGTATCTTCAGGCTCTGAACCTCTTGGTGGTGATTCTAGGATGTAGTGTGCATGCAACCATACACATCTTTCTTTATCTGACATAACCGTAACTGACACATCCGCATCCACCAAACTTTCCTTTCTCATTCTTTTTGTTTCTCCTTTCCTTTGCCCTGCTGCTTGCTCATGCCATGACTTGCCTAAACACACACACACACATACACACTCACCTTTACTCATTTCCACTGGTCTTCTGGATCTCACCATACTACCCAGTCATACTAGTTTAATGTATTTTAACAGATGATTTTGGGAGCAAATGTTAGCTTCTGCTGATGCCAGTTGGTGTGCATAGGATCATAAAGCCTATTCAGTGTTCACCTCACAGCACTTGAACGACAAGCTGTTATCATTCTGACAAAGAAACAACCTATTCAAGTTTGTTTCCAATATTTCTGTACACAAAAATGGAGAAACAGCAAAAACCATTAAAAAGGTTTTACTATTTGGTTGATAGGAATGAGGTTAGGGATGCACAAATAATAATATCTTATTTATCACACTTTCTTTAGTCGTGCCAGTTAATCAATAGCTGTAGGTAGGAAATTTGCAAACAATAAAAAAAAAGTAATTAAAAAAAGTTAAAGTAGAAAGACCATTTGTAAAGCTGCAGCAGTACAGCAGTAGGGTTATATTTACTTATTTCATATATATAAAACAACAATTTGGCTGATGATAATCTAATGATAATAATTTTTTTTTTTGCGCTGTTGATTTCATGACTGATTTGTAATCTCCATAATAGTTTAATAATGCACATACACTTTCTGAGGCTGTATATTAATATTAAACTTGCAGCTCTGCAGTGGGATGATATGACATAAATCATAACTTTTTTTTTTTTTTTACTCAAAAGTACAAAGTATTAATGACCAATAAACAGTGTTATGATCATAAAAACATTTAACGGAATAACGTGCTATAGCAAAAACAGGCCACATTCCTGTTATGCCTCAACGAAATATTACTATGCCACATGACTAATCATAGCTACAGAAAGGTAAAACCTACGACTGGGAACTGTAAAGAAAATATGATGACGCTGAAATGAAGTATTTTATATAAATCACATTATATCAGCATTTTTTTTAATGAACTGTTTGGCAACACACACTGCATGTCTGACTACACCTATGTACATGAAAGCATAAATACATAAATAAATAAATGATGTAATAACTGTGACCGACGTATTAGCTGCCACAACAACCAGATGGAAAAATGAGGATTCGAACAATCAAGGCTGATCATGTTGTTGTTAATGAAGTCATAAGAAAAGGCTTACACCTGCATACGTTTTCATATGAATTGAGTTGTGGGAACAATATTGACCACAAAGAAGGCATCTCAAAAACTGTCTTTTAGAGATTTGCTCATAATGTATTTCATGTATTTAGCAGATTGCTGTTCTGCTGTGGTAATTCTTTGTTGAAAGTTTAACATTTCTTTCACAGGACTGGTACATGATTATATTGGTAAACATGTACCAGTAGGAGGTCAGTGAGAGTCAAGGGGAAGGTGTACAAGACAGTGGTGAGAGCGGCCATGCTGTATGGTTTAGAGACAGTGGCACTGAGGA
>CM074958.1:7943416-7955936 GCA_037577455.1 Pangasius macronema
TGGGTTAAATGCAGAGCACAAATTCCGAGTATGGGTCACCACACTTGGCCACAAAGTCACTTCACTTCACTAAAGTCCAACTCTCAGACCATTAGGCCACAACTGCCCCCAGAACAGCCCAGTGCTGTGGTAAAGATTTTCTCCAGGCTTTTTTGTCTGGTATTTTTAGTGATGCACAAAGCAAAACTGAAAGCTGAATTCAGGACACTCTAGCTCTGAAAGCTGGCTTGACTATTATTTAAAAATTGAAAGTGTTATTTTGCGCATAACTGGTGTTTAACATTATGGAGTATTTTGGTACAATCTAGTCTTTTGTCCTGCTGCTTTCTGTAATGTTTGCAGCAGACGGTGTATGAATCTAAAAACATGTTATTAGATCCTCAGACTGTATTGTGAAACTAATCTTGTCTCTGACTTGCTGAATAACAAGGTACCAACCCTGCTACTGTTCCTTCTGACAGCTCCTAGATTCCACACCTAGTGCTGGCTGTTTCCATTATCAGCTTATTCTTGTGCGGCTGTTTATGCAAATTTATCAGCACTTTTCAGTTTACAGTTCAGTTTACAGTTTAATATATCTGTTCAGTGTCTTTCTCTTGCCGTTATAAAGTGAAGTACAATCATTTTAGAGGTGTGTTATTTATAGTTAAGCAGTATTGCACAAGCAAGAGTGCGGTTCTACTAAAAATTGGCAGGCCAGTATTCAGTATAACCGCACAACTGAGAGTGCGATATTGCTTTTCTACAACGGTTTTAAAAACAAGAAATTAATATCGAATGACATTTCAGACACAATATGGCTGAATATTTTGTTTATTTTTGCTCTGCTACTGGAAATAGATCCCGAAGAAGTTACACTCATATAGCATATAGCATGTCGGCTAGCTGGCTAGCTAGCTCACGTTGATTTGTACACTCCTGTTAAAGGTGCTTCTGGTGAAATTGGGGTCCCTTCTTCCTTTTCATCTTCATCTTTATTTTTCTGAAATGAATTGTTTGCCATGTCTGCTGATGATGTCGCTAACTACTGTAGTAACCGTAACACATAGTGAAACGTCCCAGTGAAGTTATAGGAAATATATGCACTCTTGGAGCACCACTCGACCAGACTGGAGCTGACTCTTGTATAACAGTGAATAATTTGGCATTAGTTGATTTTATTGTGGCTGTGAATGCTATCGAGAAACTAGCGATGAGATGAGATGAGATGTACAACAGGATTTCCATCTTGGAACAGCATTTACAGGATTTGATCATGTTTTTTTTGGTAGAAGCAGAAGAAGTATTTGGTGACGTTTGCCTTTTTATGGACAAATTGAAGGTGAAGATGCCTTGGAGAGTTTTTCATTATTACTCCAGTATCAGTCTGTCCTGGTTTGCCCCTTTTTTTTTCTTTTTTTTTTTTGGCAGTGATCTGTGGTCTGTTTAGAGCGCAGTAGTGCTATGAAAAAGTCTATCAAAGGCTCAGTAATTTACTGTGGATTGTGTTTGCCAACATAGACTTTTAATGAAGCCTGTCATCAACATTTGTGTGGCGGCCTGGGAAAATGCTTCACAAAGTCACATTTTGACACTTCTGATAACGTCACAATTTCCTTATCTGAACATTTTTTGTCAAGTATCTCGACAAGAACTAGATCCACATCATCTTTGCAGGCACACAGCCAAGGCAAGTAATTAATAAAAACATTTGCTTGTAGTTTTATGAAATATGTTAATGGCACATTGGTACATCAAGCACTTTTCCGCCTCACAGCTCCAGGGTCATCAGTTAGATCCTGGAGTTTTGCATGTTCTCCCCATGCCCTTGTCGGTTTCCTCCAAGTTCTCTGGGTTCTCTGGTTTCCTGACAATTCTCCAAAACATGCCAGTAAGTTGGTTGGCTTCTCTGAATTGCCTCTAGGTCTGAATGAGTGTGTGAAAATTGTTTGCGAATGGTGCCTTCTGATATACTGGCAGGGTATATTCCCGCCTCACGCCACCTCAGTGTTCCTACGACAGGCTCCAGATGCACAGTGACCCTGACCAGTAACTGCAGATGGACATTTATGGGTTCTTAAAATTCGGTGCGTCAAAATACGTTATAGGCAGAAAAACGCAATTTTGGCCCAAACCTGATTTTTCCATCTTTCTTGGCTACTTGCCAGATTTCAGCCACAGCGGCATCTAGTGTGTTTCTGCACGCTGCCATGCACATTCTTCATTATGAAGTTCGCTTCTGGGCTGGCTTAAACTTTATCTTGCACACATTTAGCTCGTTCTGTCTTTATTTCCTTTTCAGGGCTGGTTCAGAGATGTGTCATCATTCAGAAAGATGAGAACGGTTTTGGCCTAACAGTTAGTGGAGACAACCCTGTGTTTGTGCAGCTCGTCAAAGAGGGTGAGTGGTTTCTCTCTCTCTCTCTCTCTCTCTCTCTCTCTCTCTCTCTCAGGAGGGAGGCTGATGTGGCTTGGCAGCAGGTCAGCAGAGGAGCTGATATGTTGTGAGCACTACCAATTAGAGGAAATAAGAGGAAGCCTAGTGCAGGGTGAAAAAGTAATTGCGATCTCTGTCCTGACAGCCAGTGTTTTTTCCAAATGCATTCGGTCTTTAAACTTTCCATTTATGTATCATGGAGCTCTGGGATAAATCAATTTACTGTCCTATGTTGTAATTCATATTCCGTTTCATGTTATGATGCAGGGTTTGTCCTGGTAAGACTTGTATTTGACATTACGGATGTGTATGATAGGGTGCAGAAGAGGAATGACTGAGTGTGTGTTTGTATGTTTCTGTGTGTGTCTGTGTCTGTAATGACACACTCTAATGCGCCACCCTGTAATATCGTTCTCAGCGTTATCCCATAATCAGCAGTCTATGCCGGGTGGAGCATTGAGCCACGTATGCTCCTGACTTGCTGTGAGGAATGAGTAGAGCATACTGTAGCTTTCCATTTCATTTAAGTACAGGACATTTTTAGCACAATTTGTGGAAGCAATTTTCCTAATGAAGAAGGTGCATAGAAATGACGTGTAATTATTAAATGGGGAGCAGACACTTAGACTCTAATTATTATATAATGTGTGCTCGTGTCCTCTTTTTGTAGATGGAGCTGCTATGCGTGCAGGGGTTCAGACTGGGGACAGGATCATTAAGGTGAGTTTATGACACACATACAGCATAGATGGTCAACTTTTGGGTCACCTGAGATGCGAAAGCAGGTTTATTACCAACATTTACAGTGTTTTATTTACGCTGTATTCACATGGTGTTTACAGTGGAGTTCTAAGCACATGGATTTGATTTGTGGAGCATAAAAATAATATAAAATAATGCATAAACTGTCAGATTACTATTAAAATTCCATTAAAATTTATTAAAGACCAGTGGTGCTGCAACCAGCATGCAGTCAGCGTCCAGACTGGCTATTTAAAATAAAAATCTGCATACTTTTGGGTGGCACAATCATAATTTCTAGCTGGAAACACTACAAAATGCAATATTCATGCTACATTTTGCAGAGTGAATTAGTCATCGATGGTGTTGGTGAAAATGTCATACACGTTCTACCTACCACAAAGCATATACATGAAAGTCTCACTAGATTAACAAACTTTATGTGATCATACAATGGAAGTGCATGTTTTTTTTAATATTTACATGACTCATACATGATTTACATGATTCATAAATTCATTTTTTGGGCCCTTACAGTGGGGTCACTGGCCAAAAACAGGGTGAGAACCCCTGAGCTACGGTGCCAGTAAAGGAAATGCACATATTTCTCGGGGGTGGTGAAGTACCACCACCCTGCACATTTTAGTGTTCTCCTTTCTGACTCACACACCCATGCTGATCAGGTGTATGAGCATGGAAACAAATCAAGCAAGGCAGTATTACACCAGGACCGCCACTGTAACGCTATCACCACATGAATCTCTATGTTCAGCCTGCCACCTGTTGGCCACAGTTGTACATAACAAGCACAAGCGCTGTGAAATATTAAAATCTGTGTATGTATTTACATATGTAGGGCAGCTGGTGTTGTGCCTCCAGACTACAAATGTATCAGTACATCAGATAATCAACAGGCAATTCAAGATATTAGGCAGCTATTCTCAGCAATGTTATGGGTATATTTTAATTTTTCATAATGATAGCAGTGTAGCTCACAGCAATGAGATTCTGCCTCGAGCATAATGTTTTGTATATTTATATAAGTTTACATATTTATTGTCTTTTTTTTTTTAGGTCAATGGCACCTTGGTGACACATTCAAACCATGTTGAAGTGGTGAAGTTAATCAAGTGTAAGTTTCAAATTTGATCTTAAATGTTTGTGGAACGTTTAATGTAACCTCATGTATTCAGAGCTGCCAACGTTGCTTACAATTAGCAGACAGACTGAAAAAAATTAATTATCCTACAAAATATGTGCAAAATGTGTATGTCTTTGGATGAGCTGACAGTTTCTTTTTCTAAATGTGACCCAAGTAAGAGCAAGTAAACTTGGAAAATTTTCTAAAGTGTTTTAATGTGGTTTTCCATCACAAAAACCTGCCATTTCATCCCCTGTAGGTAAAAATGGCATTATGAAAGTAGGGAAGTAATCACTACCAGAACAAATGCACCGCTTTCACCTCCTGCACTTTCCCCCCTCAGTGTATTGGCTTTTGGTCTGACTGCTGCTTTAGCTGAGAAAACAGAAGCCTAGTTTTTCAGGTGTATCCTGTATTGCTGTAGCAAGGGGTCAACAATCATAAATGCTACAACTTATATCATAGATGTTAGCTTATTTATATGTTGCAGAAATCCACCAGCGTAGTAGCCTGTACTGATCATACTGCTTTATTCCCTTCAGCGGGCTCCTACGTGGCCCTCACTGTGTTGGGTCGACCACCTGGATTACCCCAGATCCCTCTTTCAGAGGTTGATCTGAACCTAGAGTCACTAGAGGATAATGGGGCATCCTCAGTCTCTTTCCCACATTCTCCACGACAGATCCGGAGCAAGCGGGATTACAAGGTAGCAGAACACAACACCTCGTCACTACTAACCTGGGTACCGTCAGGCCTCGCCTCTCCTTTTAGGCTGTTTTCTTAGAACTATGTTTATCAGTGCTAATGTACCTAATTGGTATTGGCAGTTTTTTTGCTTTATCTTGTTGTGGTTTGTGACAAAATTGAAAAGTGACCATAAGTGTAGGATTTGCTTTGGAAACAAATGGAGTTGTTCTTTTAATTCTAATGATTTTTTTGTGTGTGTGTGTGATTTTGGGCTTTATCATGCTCTTCACGGTCACCTTTCATATCTCCTGCGTTACCCTGGATCATTAAGGAAGAGAACAGTGTCTTGCAGAGCCTGAAAGTGGACAACATAGAGAAGAAGCTGACTAAAGAAAGACAGGAGTTCCAGGTCAGAATTTCCCTGTTGATCATTCTAGGTTGAGACTTAATTATTCTGCAGCATTTTGCACAAATGCTTTTTTTGATGATAATAAAAAATAATCTGTAAAATAATGTATCAATCACTACTGTCATTGCACAGTCAATATTACATTGGACTACACTAGTTATAATACTGTGTAGATTTCTTAATAATTTGCTTTTACTCTAAGGATCTGTTATAAATATGGGATGTAGCCACACTGCTGAAAAATACTGGAACCGACTATTCTTACTACGAAAAGGACAACACCAGATTGACTGTCGACGTCACAACTTCTAGTAACTCCAGGTCGTCTTTCTGTTACTGAGCTCCTCATTAGTCTATAGTGAATGTGATGCTGTCTGTTATTACTGTTGCTTTCTTCATTCATACTGGCTGGAGATTGGTCATTGATCTTTTTTTTTTTTTAGGGAATTCTGTAGGTGTAATTTTTTAAGGATGGCATGGTACTGACTTCAGGCTATCTTTTTTTTTTTTTCTTGGATTATAGGACATGAAGGAAGAGTATGTCAAGAATCCCGCTCTCCGGCTACTGAGGGACATCCAGGAAGCGAAAAGAAACGCACACAGAGCTACACAGGTACTAGACTTCCCACAGTTACTACACTAAAAGTGTATTTAAAAACACTTTTATCTGAAGTGACTTACAACTAAGTCAAAACATAGAGCACTTAAAGCTGTACTGTACGTTTTGCGCACACATTATGATACCTTGATTTATTATTTTGTGGCTTCGTTAAGTTGCGTGCAGTTATCTCTTAGTGCACACATTATAAAAAAAAAGTAAAATAATAATAAATAATGGTACATGCTGGATCAAGTGATCAATTTGATAAGATGCCAAATAAAGAGGGTGGAAGACATTGTTTTTAAAACAAATTTGCAGTGTTTAATGTGTATTAATGTTGATCCTGATAAGTATGTCGTCGTATAATTGTTACAATTATTTGATCTACGAATAATTCAAAAAAAAAATTTGATTGCTTATCATCATCTTGTTTATCATATATGTGTCATATGTCATCATATTATTATTTTTTCTTTCATTTTGAGTAGTTTCTTGCTTTTATTTCATATGTTTGACAGCAAAGAAAGTGATCTGCTTCTTTAGTCCTCATTTTCTATCCCATGTTTTTTTCGGGTTTAAAGGCAACTAGTTGTGTTTAAAGGCTTTGGTATAGACCATCCTGAAAAGCGCTTTATTGGACCTTTCTACTCACGAAAACTACATTAACTGCATGTAGTTAAACAAAGTACCCACATAGCACCATTCTCGCAGCTCGGCTTATAACACCGTGGACCCAGAACAGCTGTAGGTGCAGCTCTCCCAGCTGACTGTGCCAGATGCTATCAGTCAGACTTAGTGTCAAAATAACTGACCCTGATTTTGTTTGTAGTCATGTCCTCGTAAAGTTGAGAGTGGAGAAGGCAAGTCTCTTAACACAAACTACTGCACCTCCAGGGAATCATCTATAAACATCCTGAAGTGATCAGATAACACCACCCAGTCGCAAAACCTATGATGAGCAGTTGCTGTCCTGGTGGAGTCACAGCAATCTGATGGACTGCTTCTCTAAGGTGCCTGCATCTACAGCTTAACTGTGGCTTTTTTTTTTTTTTTTCTGGTATGGCGATACTGGAGATAAAATTCACCCAGCGGAAGCTAGTTCACTAAAGGAGAAAGGATGTTAGACTTGAAGGAGGCATGTGCGTCTGGTAGTTGTTTCTTTCGCTTTGCGCTAACTTTATTTAGGTGAATTTTGACCTGTGAATTTATTAGCCTTGGTCCTGTGAACCCTTAGAAAAGTAATGGGCGGGACTGTGGTCTCTCTCTGTTTGGTTGAAAAAATGGAGGCGCTGCTTATTATTAAGCAGTGGTCACACTGGAGTTTGCTTCCCTTTCTTACTTTTTCTTTTTTCTTACTTTTGCCTTGTAGCAATGTTAGCAATGTTAGCAATGTTGGCACCTGTGCCCTCCCCATTGCCCCTTAACACATGGCTTCATGGTCTTTACTGTGGACTCATTCAAGCTCCTGCGCATCACCATATCCAGGGAGCAGGGGACCATAGCTTCAAGAACACCACAGAGGATGTTCTTTCTGAGGCAGTTGTAAAAAAAAAAAAACTCTACCTTCCACAGACTCTAATGATCCAGTTCTGCACCGCAATCATTGAATCCATCCTTACCTCATGTTTGCTTCCCTTTCTTACCTTTTCCTGTTTCTTAATTTTGCCTTTTAGGAGTGTTAGCAATGTTGGCACCTGTGCCCCTCCCCACTACCCCTTAACACATGGCTTCATGGTCTTTACTGTGGACTCACTCAAGCTCCTGTGCATCACCATATTCAGGGACCAGGGAAACACAGATTCGAGAATACAGCAGAGGATGTTCTTTCTGAGGCAGTTGAAAAAAACTCTACCTTCCACAGACTCTAATGATCCAGTTCTGCACTGCAATCATTGAGTCCATCCTCACCTCATCAATAACTGTATGGTTCGGCCTCACCTCATGTGAATCAAGACAACAAAAAGCATCATTAGATGTAATCTACCGTCTCTTCAGGACATTTACAACAGCAGGGTCAGCAATCACGCATACTCAGCAGACACATGGCACTTTAGCCTGAAACCAGCGCCACACTTCAATGTCTTCACATGAATTTAATTGTAGGAATCTGGAAAATCATGTCCCATTCGTTATTACCATTGCACAGTCAATATCACTGTGTATGATGATGTCTATAATATTAAGTGGATTTCTTTAAAAATGTGTAACTTTTATACTTACACATATGTAGATAATATTCTTTTTATCTCTATAATGTTATACTTGCCTCTTGTGATATATAATTTACCATATTAATTTTCTTAGTATACTTCTTTATCTACTTTTTGGTATGACATTAAAATCTATTTGTTGTATCATATTTTAAATGTTAAGTAATTTGCGAGTAAGATTTGTTTTATAATTGTTTTGTGTGTAAACCGTTTCTTGTATTTTTAATTGTAATGCCTGGCACTTTGAGAGCAAAGTTGATGATCAGGATTCGGGTTGTATATTTAATATATTTTCAAGCAATGTTTAAAAAAAAAAAAAAAAATATCGAAAGGGGTACGAAGGAGACTCTGTGTACCTCGGTCGGTGAGGTTGATACGTTTGAGTTGCTCATGCAGCATCACACGGCTGCTAAATACACTTGGAGGAAAGTACGATCTACCCTCTTCCATGTACAGTCCCCTCCTGTACTGCAGTTTCGCTCTTTCAGTTGTTATTTGTTTTGGGGGGTTTCTCCCTTCAGTCTCCTCTTCGCGAGATGAAATGCATGCTCATTTGGGTTAAGGTCTGGTGACTGACTTGGCCAGTCTAAAACCTTCGACTTTTTTTCCCTGATGAAGGCCTTTTTGTGTTGGCAGTGTGTTTTGGGTGATTGTCTTGCTGCATTGTTACACTTCTCACAATTAGATTCTCACAATTAGATTGACCGCTGATGAGTGGTTTGTATCTTCTGGCCTCATTTGATCACTTGAAAAACAGGGGGATTCAAGGAGAAGGTGCCATGTTCTGAGTTGTTTAACACATCTAGATGTAAATATCAGGAAATCAAAGCTGAAATTCTGATCTATCATCTCATATTTGTCTTTTGATCTTGAGTGTATAGCAAAAGCAAAAGAATTGGCCTTAACATTCCAAGACTTTCATTCCAGTACAGAGGGGACGGTACATGAACTCAGACGTCAACAGTTGGCTAGTGTCGCTCTGACAGGGGAGAGAGAGTAATACCATACCTCCCACCCAGAGAGCACCAATTTATTTTCTTTTATACTCCCACTAACGATAACAGTGTTTGTTAATGTCCTACCGGACGGACAACCTCTGCCACTCCCACCACCACACCACCTACACCGGGTCCGGTTAAGTCTACCGAAGTGGAGCCCTGTAAGTGCATCACTTTTATGAATAGCTCTCTGAATCATCTTAGATTGAAAGTAGAATTCCATTTGCTCCTCTTTGCTTGTGTAATATCATAAATACGTTTAAACATGGCGAATGCTGCTTCACAGGCCCTGCATCGCCACCACTCAGCTTCCCGTAAGAGTGTTGGCCAGAAAGACTTGAACAGTCCAAAGAGCACACAACAAGACAGCCCCAACTCATGCTCTTCACCTGAGAATGCAGACACCTCTGACCTGGTGAGACAGAACTTGTTCTCTAATCATCTGATCAAAATGAAATGAACGTGATTAACAATTCCATGCAATGATTAACTTTCTATGATAGAATTTCTCTGTCCTGTCTTGTGCAGGATGTGCATCTCCATCCTGGCATGAAAATTGCTTCATCCCGTCTTGCCTCTCAGATTATTGGAGCTGAGGATGACTACTTTGAATCAGAACATGAGCAGGAGCAGGTACCATTCAGCTCTCTGTTCTCCTCTTGCACCTTCTGTTCGGATTATTTTGAATTGTTGTTCCTCACCCTGGCTTCTTTGCTTCTTTGTGTTCTAGGTGAATGTGCAGTGTAACTGTTTCCAGAGTTTGGAGCTGCTTAAGAGTCGACCTGCCCACCTTGCAGCTTTCCTGCACCATGTGGTGTCCCAGTTCGACCCTGCTCCCGTGGTAATTCTTCCTCGTATCTGTATTATTGCACTATAGTCATTATTATTAGGTATGCATCAGTTCTGATACTGATAACGGTATCTCTCTGTGCTGATGTACATTACTTTTATTCATAAATTGCTCCGATGCCAACATCTGATTCCATGAGATCAGTTCAGTAGTGGTTCCAGGGTATACGCATTGCTTGCGAGTCACACTCATGGCATATGTAGAAGTTGTATTTGAGTCGAGCTCCTCATATAACGGTCGTCGTGCGACGTCATAACTGTTGTTCCAGTAACTGTTTGGCTTCTGATGCAATGAAAACAGCGAAACATCCTTTGCTTATAGCTGTACAGAAGTGAAATAAATCTCACTTCATCCATTGCAATCCTACTCAGTCCAGGGTAACTAATGTAGTTACTTCATTTAAAATCAGCTCACTAACGTAATAAAGAAAGAGCCTCATAGAATGCATGAACACGCATATATGCACTTTTCTTGGCCGCTGTGTAAACCGGAGCGCATAAACAGAGCTAAATAATGTATTCTGTGATGCCCCTGCTACCCCTGATTGCTTAATACAGAGTTTCACAAACTAGGGGTCACAACCTGGAATTTAAAAAATGTAGGGTGGTCAAAAGGCTTAGGGTTGTAGAAAATTCTTAATGTTTCGGGTCATTTGCCCAAAAAGTTTGAGAACCTGGCTTAATACAAAGTATGTTACTTAATTCGATTTGAGTATCAAAAAGTTCCTGAAAAAACCTACTTGTACTCGGTCTGACAAAAATGGTATTGATGCTAATTTCCTAATAGTTAGAATAGAGTTGATTCAGTATAACAATAAAACTGACCTCTCTAGTGTATGTACCTTTTATTTTATTTTTCTTTTATATAGTATAATATTTATTCTGATCAGTATTATCTTGTTGACTTGTTGACTATTCATTCACGACTGTCCAATCCTTCTGCTACCTCTCTCCCTCTAACAATTTCCCTCTCTTATAACTTGTACCCTCAAGCTTATACTGTATTTGCCAAATTAGACAGCTTTTTAGACCTCTAGAGTGTCATAATTATATACTTGTTTTCCATGTCTTACTTGTACAGCTTTGCTACCTTTACGCTGAGATCTACAAGCAGACCAACTCAAAAGAAACCAGGCGCATCTTCATGGACTTCTTCACCTTTTTCATTGACAGGGGGGCTGTGAGTAAAACTTGCTTCCGTACTCATGTTCTTAAAGTCCATCCTCGCTGACGAAGCCGAATAGGGCATGTCTGAGTGGGATCTAGACTTAGGTTTGTGTCCTGAGATTTGTCTATACTTAAGTGCTTCTGTTACATATACTGTACATTGGTCCTATGTGACAGTACGTGTTTTTTATTAACATGTCCTAATTAATGAAGAGTTTAGCAGTAGCAATTCTATGGAGGATGTTTGTTTTACTTGTAACGTTCTTGTGCCTGCGGATGATTTGCAGTCAGATAAAATTAAAATGCTAATTATTTAACATGATCTACTTTTTTATTCAACAGAATTTAAAAGTAACTGTGCCTGAATCTATCTCTTTCGAACTTGGTAAGTTTGTGTTTAAATTAAAAGTTTCATTTTAATAAGTGCAGAATAATAATGAGCACTGCCTGCATGGATTATAATTAGCTGTTTTTGAGTTAAGTGTTATTTGTTCTTCAAGCGCTTCTTGACGGTTATTCCCCAGTGGACAGCCTGTGCTGTTATGCATTTAGATGCATTGAGTTTGTGGCCTGATTTAACCTTAAATATATGTGATACTTTCTTCGACCTTTTGTGGAGGAGTTGTACATATCTGTGCGAGGGTCCACTGTCCTGTTTGAAGGTGTCTTCAAAGACACAAAGATCCGCTGTGTTTATTCTACACGGAGGACTGAGTGTTGCGTCTGTGGTGTTTCTAGAGCGAAGGAGGCCAGAGCTGATTCCTGAGGATTTGCACAGACAGTATGTTCAGACAATGCTGGACACACTTCTCCCTGAAGTGAACAGAATTCTAGAGGACTTCAGGTGAGTGTGGTGTTATTATTACATATGTGTGCTTAGAAAGTCAGTAATTCAGTATTATTTTCCCTGTTGTAATAAAATAAGTCTGTAGTCTTATTAGCAGCATGTGCTAATGTAGGTGAAATTTCAAACTTTTCAAAAGTTTGGATCTATAAACATTATATGGTCACAATGGCAATGCATATTTATAAGGTTAGTACAGATATTTTGATGATATATACACCGATCAGCCGTAACATTAAAACCACCTACCTAATGTTGTGTAAGTCCCCCTTGTGCCTCCAAAACAGTTCTGACCTGTCGAGGCACGAGGGCTCTGAAGGTGTGCTGTGGTATCTGGCACAGAACATTTAGCAGCACATCCTTTAAGTCCTGTAAATTGCAAGGTGAGGCCTTCATGCATCTGACTTGTTTGTCCAGCACATCCCACAGATGCTCATTTGGATTGAGATCTGGGGAA
>CM074958.1:7956378-7969318 GCA_037577455.1 Pangasius macronema
TTAGATGCTGTGATGGGTAAATATGCAACATAACAAAACACTTTTAAATGCAGAATAACTACTTCCATGCCAGTAGTGCTCAAGCTAACACTTGGCAGTGTGGCACAGATCCAGCTGGACAAACAGCGAGAGTACAAAGTGCTCATGCAGCACCAGTTAACTTTCTTGCTGTAATAGGTAGATACACAACACAGCAAAATGCTCTTAGGTGTAAAACATGCACTGTATTAACAAAAAAATCATTTCACTGTTAGAGACTGGAGACTGAATTTTATATATATATATATATATATATATATATATATATATATATATATATATATATATAAAATTTCATCATGTTTGCATACTTCATGCAAACATATATTGCTTTCCAAATGTTAAAAAAAAATGGATAGTGGTGTTATGGGAAAATAATCAACCTCTAACTATAACTCCACTTTGCGCTGGGTTGCATCACACCACCCCATCATTGAGTATTTCCTATAACCTTACCCCTATTTATTCTGTACTAAAATTTTTATTTATTTACTTTACAGATTGCCAACGCTTGCGTCTGAAGACTGCATCATTAAATATGATTATAAAACTTGTACATATGAATTGACTAATACGAAGACTCCAGGTGGTGAATGCGGTGTTGTTGGATAGTGATTGTCAAGATGAAATCAATTAAGGTTTATCGCAGAAGTAAGAGACCAGAGGCACAAAATAAAAATCCTGATTACTTTGATCTGAACCTACAATAAAGCATTACTGAAGCATTAGTGCTGATGAGACTTGTGATTTGATTTGTCAATAAACCTGCCTGAACTCTTCTGAATAACAGAAGAAATTAGTATTATCTCCACCAAGGAACCACCGGTCTGAGTACGGAAACATGGAAATTCTATATTGGCTAGATAATAGTACATGGTATGTTTCAGGATTAGTTTTAATAATGATTTTGAAAGGATCAATACATTTTGGATTCTGGCTAGGAGGCTAGGAGGTCCAGGGTGGACAGTCAGACTCTCTCTCCGCTTGGACTTTCTCCTCCGTGTCATTCTGCCTGTTCCTTGTCGTAATGCTTGGTGCAGCTGTCTGTGTTTAAAACTATCATTTACATTTACCATTTAGATTTAACATTTAGAATTATATTTAACATCTACATTAAACCTTTAGAGTTAACATTTAGTTTTAATATTTAGATTTAACATTTAGGTTCCCTGGAAGGACTAGTGGCTAGCACGCGGCGTTCTCATTGCCGTGGTCTGGGTTCAATTCCCGGTCAGGGAACCAACCCCAGCCACTAATGGGTTACACAAGCCAGTGCACTTTCAGTTTCAGGCCCAGTAATGTGGAGGGTTGCATCAGGTAGGGCATCCGCTGTAAAAAAAAAAAAAAAAAAAAAAAAAAAAAGAAAAAGAAAAACAAAAAAAAGTGATCCGCTGTGGTGACCCTGAACAGGAACGGGGTGGTGTTATATTTATTTAAAATTAACATGGAAACCTAAAACTTTCTGCTGTATTTAAACCCATGCAGCCACTTTAGGTCATAGATTCCAAACATTAGAGTGTCCCTTGGAACTTGGAAAAATGGTGAGTTGACCTAACAGTATCGTAGGAAGTTATTCCCAAAGTGGATTGTATTATTATCTGTGTAATGACTTGTAGCTTTCATTAAAATTTCCTGAAACGAACTAGAATTGTTAATCTTGGTTTATACAGAATGTCAGTTTTTGTGCACACATTTTTAATGGTTGCTCTAACGGTTATAATTTAGACGTCATTTAAAAATATGAAAACTGCACATTGGCAAGAATATGGATGATACATATTTTTAAACATCTGTTGAGTTCAGTTAATCCTATTATTTACAATATACAACGACTATTATGAAGTATTATGATGTAAAATATGTATCACTAACTACTATGAATTATTTAGTGAATTTCACTGCAGTGGGAATGAATATTTATACACTTTTATGTTTTCTATTGTATACTTAAATTTTGGAATATATATTTATTTTACCACCCACTTCATTGTTATGGGCTATGTAGATTCATGACATATAATCCATTATACTTCCACATCATAACACAACAAAATGTGTAGAAGTTCAGGGGGGTGAATACTTATGCAAGGTGCTGTAATGGTTGTGTAGTTATGAGAGTTAGGAATGTAGGTTATTTTAAGTTTAGACCTGCCAGTGGCTTTTGTGTAATAGTAACAGAAAATAATACGCTGTAAAGGATTAAAAAATCTGAACTTTGTTGAAGTTCTCCTGAAGAAGCAGAGCGATGTTTGTCTGATCAATTGTTCATTTGCTTTTTTGGTTCCAAAGTCTATGCTGAAGTGGTCAGTGTTTTTTTCCCTGTTTGCTCTCATCCCTGTGACCAATGCTGCCTGCTTCCAAGTGATACTAAAACCAGGTAGATGTTTACACACACACACACACACACACACACAATCAAACAATGTTTTTAACTGGATTTAGAGAAAAAGCTATTGGCATTTAAAAGCCAAATATTCACAGTTTTCAGCATGGTGTTTCCAAGCCAAATTATTACTTAATTAATTATTATTTATTATTATTCATTTTTGGGATATAGCTAGATAGGGTACTAGATACCACTTTTTCTTTCCCAATACTGATACTGATCATGGAAACTTGAGTATCAGCCAATATATTTCTGTAAACACTTCTAAGCATTAATTAATTGAATTAATTGAAACATTAATACAAGAAAAATACACAAAATCATGCAGATACAAGTCAAGAGCTTCAGTTAATGTTCACATCAAACAAAAAAGTGATCTCAGTGACTTTAG
This sequence comes from Pangasius macronema, assembly GCA_037577455.1. Classification (NCBI taxonomy): domain Eukaryota; kingdom Metazoa; phylum Chordata; class Actinopteri; order Siluriformes; family Pangasiidae; genus Pangasius; species Pangasius macronema. Next base: position 7,959,195 of record CM074958.1, read on the forward strand.
AAACTGCTGATATCCTGAGATTTTCACACAACACTCTAGAGGTTAGATCAAATGGTGGGAAAAACAATTAAAAAAAATCCAATGAGCGCAATTCTGGGAGTGGAAATGCCTTGTTGGTGAGAGAGGTCATAGGAGAATGGCTAGACTTGTTCAAGCTGGTAGGAAGGATACGGTAACTGAAAAAAGCCACCCTTTACGACCATGGTGAGCAGATAGCAGAAGACGACCTCTTCTGAGTTCCACTCCTGGCAGCCAAGAACAGGAATATGAGGCTGACAGTTGAAGATCGGGAAAAGACAAGGTGATCACATTTTCTTGCTGTCGACTTGTATCAGCATGATTTTATGCATTGTGCTGCTGCCACATAATGGGCTGATTGGATAACTGCATGATGGACTAGGTATATAGATGTTCTTAATAAAGTGGCCAGTGAGTGTATATTACACTGTACTACTGACCACTGACTCTACTCTAGGTGCAACTCATTGTCAGGACGGCTTGGATAAAACATGGCATCCGGTCGGATCCAGCTGGATAAACAAAGAGTGTCTTCGCTGCGAGTGCAGTGGGGGGTACATGTCATGCTGTCATAGGTAAATACACACAACATGTTTGTGCTCTGTTGCTGTTTGTGTGGTCATAAATTTGTAAAAATTTTGCAACAATTTCACTTTTTTTTACTTGTGTCTCTAACTGCAAGATTAATATTTCTAATAATAGTATTGTTTATTATGTAATACTCTTTTATTTATTTTACAGATGGCCAACAAGTGTATCTGGAGGCTGCACCATTAAATATGATTATCAAACTTGTACATATGAACTGATTTATCTGGATAAAAATCGTCCATGCAATGCTATTGGAAAGTGACTGTCAATATGAACTAAGGTGAATTAAGGTTCATTACAGAATTAAACAACCGAAAGCACAAAAATAACATGATGATGATGATGACTGTGATCTGAACCTACAATACAGCACTATTGACTTACATTAAAAAGAAAAAAAAAGTCTTGTGGTTTGATGTGTCATTTAACCAGACTGAGGCCTCTGGGGTAATGGAAGAAAATCCTGTATACTGTACAAAACTTTGCTGAGATATGATCTGTTGGAAAAATCATATGAATAAATCATGGACTCAGAAGTAGGTGCAAGGAAGTATAGTTATTAGCTAACCAAATTATCAGCAAAACTGTCATCTAAAACAAGCTAAATGAAATGACAAAACCCACAAAGAACCACCTGAAGAGTGCGCTTAAAGAATAGTAATCAGCTAGAAAACAGGAAGCAGGTGCGTTAGAGTTCAGGTGAGTGTGAAAGTTGTAAAGTCTGGACTGGGATTGAGAGACAGAGTGGTGTCTCCTGTGTCTGTAGTGGAGCTGGATATGACTGTAACCCCCACCCAACCTTTACTACCCCTTAATCCTTGTCCCTGGGGGAATTAGCTGACCATTTTTGGATTTGCTATAAGATTTCAAAAACTGAGCTGTAATGCTTGATTCATTCTTTTTTTCCCTTTTTAAATTTTCATGTTTTATTGATCGCATATTATTTACATGATGCATAACAGGTTTGCAATGCACTTTCACATTCTTTTCACATGGAATCACATATTACTCACATTTTACACTCTTACACTGCTATACCATCACACATGTAGCTAAATATCTGATCACTTCTTACTTCATTTACTGCTGCAAAACTGTAGTGAGAAGCTAATTACACTGTGCATTGGTGCATAAATTTAGCAATAAAATTGTGCTGAATGAAATGAAGAGTGTAAAATTCACACCTAAGCAAGGGTATACAGAGTAATAGATGTGAAGCCTCACTCAACTGAGTTCATCTTCACAACACACTCAAGGACATGGATTTGCTTTGGATGATGAGCTGAAAGTAGAAACAGTCCTGGTTTAAGCAGCAATGGTGGAAAGGAGCTTGTTGCTTTCTAGGTTATTGTATATATTTAACTTTTTACTTTGCAACTTCGAGTTTGCATTTTGTTATGATTGCAAACCATTCTGTCGTAAAAAAGCTCGTAGCGGATTTCAACTTGGTAACACAAGGTTGTAACATAGTTCTGTGGTATCAAACAGCTGTCAAATTAACATGCCACATATTTAGCTGGCTAGCATTATACCTTGGAGCAATTGGAGCAATTACTGGTGTAGCTAAACAAAAATAGCTCAAATTAAATAGCTAGCTAGCTTCATAGCTAGCTAATATTGCTCTATAAATTATGTTATTAAATGAGTGTTGGTCTTCCTCTTATATCACAGCAATTTGCCAACATTTAATTTTTTTACACAACGGTGTAGTTGAATGCTCGAATTTGATTGGTCAGAAGGTGTGCATAATTTTCATGTAACAGCACAGGTAGTTCCAGCTGTAACGTGAATGATAGAATCAGTGCATTAATATTAACCTAACACGTTACTGTTTCTATAGGGTCAGGTGGCGGAGAAGGTGACATTTGCAGGTTAAGAGTTTTATTTCTAGAACAGGTAAACAGTTCCAAAATGTGAGGCAAGATCAAGATACAGGTAAATTCAGGGGAGGTGCATACACCTCCCAACACACCTCTACACACCTACACACCTCCCAGCACAACTCTAAACACCTCCCAAAGGCATAAACCAATAAACCACAATCATGATCATAACCAGAAAACACTATAGCAGACTAATAACACTTAGTCTTACAGGTACAAGACAAAAGGCATATACTTCACAATGTAGTGGTGGAATGTCCTTATATACTGTTGGCAGTGATGGGTAAATGAGTCCAGGTGTGTGCAATCAGTAGGAAGGTGACATGATAGAGTTTGTGATGGCTGTTGGATGTTGTATTCTTTGGCAGCCATGTTTGTAGGCTGCTCTGAGTTCTGGGAGTTGTAGTCGGTGGCCATGTTTGTAGGCCGGTCTTTATGAAGCAACACTGATTGCTGCATCGACGTGACATATAGTCACAGCTCATACACAGTGAATTTTACAGCACACACTTCACATAAACTAAGACTAATAATAAATGGATTTTAAAAACGTGTATTTGTTTAACAAAGTAATTTTGGTGTGGTGAAGTTTTTTTTGTTAGGAGACATTTATGTTTAATCTAAGGCGTCTTGGTTGTAAGCATTCACAGTCTCGGTTACACTTTCCGTTTTCTTTGTAGAATGACAGGTTGTGCTTTTAGTGTGTGTGTGTCTGTGTGTGTGTGAGTGAGAGAGAGAGAGAGAGAGAGAGAGAGAGAGAGAGAGAGAGAGAGAGAGAGAGAAAGAGCAATCAGATTGTGTGACTGAGAGAAAGCGAGACAGAGAGAGGTTGGTGAGAGAATGACATTTTATCATAGCTGTAACATAAGTGAGAACAGGAACTAACTCTCAGACATTCCACAACATTAAATCTAACTCTAAACCTTTAAAATGCATGATGTGTTGTCCATTAATAAATTTAACATTGTAATTATTGGCAAATCACTGTGGTATAAGCACAATAAGACACTCCAGACCCTGCTGTTATACGACAACAATGCACTTTGGGGAAAGTGGCATTGACTCGGTTTGCGCGTTATACGGCATCACTCCCCGTGTCATGCAGCATGTCTTGTTACAGAGAAACTAGAAAAGATCAAACTTCCCTGTCCTGAACACGTGGTGGAAAACTTGACCTGACTGTTACAAAGCGCTGACACTGGAGACTCCTTCCATAAATTTTAAATAAACATCTCCTTAAAGGAAACTCCATCCTAAAAACAATTTAGAATGATTTGTTACTATAGAAATTAAACCGTAAACCGTATTAGAACAAGCACATTGTCAGAACTACTGTTATAGAAAGTGAATCAAGAGGTTCTGACAAATCAGATTGGAGAATTCAGCAGTTCTGTTGTGTAATGTTCATAGTACTTTATCAAAGATGGGGCATAAATTTGCAATAAAGCCACAATAGACATTCATGAAACTCATAATGTGCTTCCTATTGCTAAAAGCATTGACAGAGATATTCAAGATTTTTTTTAAAAAAAATGCACAGAAATGTAAAAATTGATTAACTTTATCTCCATTTCCCACTGGAGAGATGAACTAAATTCAATTAAATTTAAGACTCAGAGGCATGTGTATTAGGAAAGCTTATTAATTAGAACTTGCTATCTCATTATACATCTACTGGAGTAGCAACCCAAATATCTGCTTCTCTTCGTATTCATATCAACGACTTTCAAAGAAATAGTCTGAACATATCATTCCTCCTGACAAGGGAAATAGGGAGTGAATCTTCTTTGGTGGGAAAATTGCCATCATTAAGGTGGACGTAATGCAGCCTGAGGAAGGAAGAACAGGGAAATTTAGGACACAGACAGACACGTGATAATGGCACAGCGATGAGGTTTCGATTGGTAGCTTGAGGAAACACGAAGGTGAAGAATGTTGTATCTACTTCTTTAGCTTATGTACGTATATAGACCTAGTGTGTGCTGAGGGCAAGTTACTGAAAAAGACTTGCAACAAAGAAATGCATCCAGTCATAGTTAAATGCTGCAGCTGGGTATTTAAGAGAGGATGATAATACAACAAATTATTGGTATGATAACACAGCACGACAATGGTGTTTAGTGCATCGTAGTCTCTGCATTCCCATTTTCTTAAACCTTTTCAGAGGAAAGAAGCAAAAGCATGTTTAAAAAGTTGCTAGAACTCACCAGATGATGTCATCAGATGATGTCACTAATTTGCATATTATTTAAATTGTCAGGACTATTTGCATGTTAAAACGTTTTACATGAAGAAGGAAAATTTCCTGAAGAGACTTAGAATGGGATAGAATAGAACAGAATAGAGTTTTATTAGTATTTTTAAAAATTGTCTTCAGTTGCGGTACTATAAACCGACGATTTACACATTCACAGCATACAGTCATTCGTTCAAATTTATTCATGAGATGTGCCTCACCCCCAGAAGGCGCTACATAAGGAAACTCAGTACATCCCCTAACTGTGACCTCTGACCTCAGGGTCCATTGGGCTCTTTTATGCACATGTTCTGGGACTGCCCCGAGGTCCAGCGATTTTGAGGTTGCGTGTATTACTTAAAGTGATGTTCTAGGCACAAGTATCCTGCTTTTTCCAGTTGTATTACTTCTAAATGATGGCTCTGCTTTAGACCTGTCGTTGCAGCAGAAACTTATCCTGTGGGCTGGTCTTACTGCAGTGTAAAAGATGTTGGCCATGCAGGGGGAAACCTCCTCACTCATTAGCTTGGTCACACTGGACCAATTCTTTTTTTAGTATTATTCGTATGGATTGTACAGTTGCCAGGCTCCACAGTGCCAGTGAGAAGAAGGCCTGGTCAGAGGCAGCCACATTTATTAAACACAGAGTGTAGTGACTATAACGCCTATAGTTTATCTTTGTCATTGGGGAGAGACCTGCTTTTGGGTGGGATTGTGGGGTTAAATGGTCGCCTTTGGGTGGGTTGATGAACAACCCTGTAATGTTATCATACTCTTGATTTGTAACCGCTTTTTTGCTTTATCTTGATATTGCATTTCTGCTCTGTATTGTTAATGCAAGAAAGAAATAAAGAAATTCAATAAAAAATTGATTAAAAAAGAATGCAGGCAACATGAAGAAGTGGTAGTGAGGAGTCAGAAATACAGTAGATACAAAGGAAATGGTTACAAGTAGAATAACCCACTGCTTTTACTATAAATATCATCACCAAGAAGAGAGTTTAAAATGAAGAACAAAGAAGTGTGCAGATTGACAAACAATGGTGATCAGTGATTGGTTATTGGGAAGAATAGTGATCAGTGATTGGTTATTGGGAAGAATAGTGATCAGTGATTGATTGTTGGGAACAATGGTGATAAGTCATTGGGAAAGATGGTGATCAGGGACTGGTCATTGGGAACAATAGGAATCAGGGATTGGTCATTGGAACAATGGTGATCAGTGATTGGTCATTGGGAACAATGATGATTAATGATTGGTTGTCGGGAACAATGGGGTTCAATGCTTGCAGAAATGCTCGCACAAAAGCAGTTCAGTCAAAAACTCAGCTTTGCACACTGGTGTTGGGTCAATTGAGTTCTCTCAATTTATATAACCCAAAGCTGTGAGCTTTGAGCTGGATGTGTTATAAACAGTACTAGAAACCACATAAGGAAGAAAGTTGAGCTACTGAACAGCTTGGCTAATCCATTTGAGGTGAGTGTGTTCATTATGTACATTAGCCCTGTAGTCCAGGGAAGAAATAAAGAATTAATCTTCAGACTGGACAACAAACATGGACAACAATCCCTACACACACACACACACACACACACACACACGCACACACACGCACACGCACACACGCACACACGCACGCATACCTCTCTATGCACTAAAACCAATTTAATAATCTTTTGTCCCAGAGGATTCATGTTCCACCAGTCTGTGTCATGTTGTCCTAAACCATCTTTTCANACACATACACACACAGACACACACACACACACACACACACACACACACACACACACACACACACACACACACACACAGACTGGACAACAATCCCTACACACACACACGCACACACACACACACACACACACACACACACACACACGCACACACACACACACACACGCATACCTCTCTATGCACTAATACCAATTTAATAATCTTTTGTCCCAGAGGATTCATGTTCCACCAGTCTGTGTCATGTTGTCCTAAACCATCTTTTCACTTGATGGAAATGCTTTCTCACAAAAGGACATGTGCCTCCAAAATCCAGACAGCGGAAGTCCTTCATGACATCTGTCTATGCAGCCTCTTGTACATAACAACCAGGGATGGCTGGTTGTGATATTAGATGGGATGGGAGGCTAAACTCTAATATCTATCAGTAGCTCAACAATGAGGCTATTAGGGTTGAGCAATGCAGGTCTGATTCAATGGCATAATAAAAAATGGCATGTGAGGCAAACCATTACACACACAGTTAAAGACAGACAACTGCATTCGTGATTTCTATTTTTGGTTCTAGTCTGTTATGCTTTACTCACTTCCTGCCGTGTTTCCACTGAATACCAAACATGGTAAACAGAAAAGATGTAACTCTTTCATTCAAAGCAAAGGTGTCAGACTGTTTGAATTTTTGTTCAGTTATTTTTGATAAACATTTCTTCCACTGTGATTGTTTCTTTTTTTTCTTTTTCTTTTTTTTTTAAATTTTAATTGTACAGAAAATCACGTGGCAGTGTGAGCTTGTCTGAACTTTTCATGTCTTAAAAAAATTTCAACAAAGTAAGCCTGTGTTGACTGTTTTAAGCCATTAGACGCTTTAATGAAGCTCATTCAAATAAATTAACTGGAGAATGTTGATAAGGAAGCTTTTGAGCTTACTAATGCGGAAATCTGCTGATTTAGAGTCTGTTGCTGTAATATGGAGGCTGTGTGATGTAAAGAGTTTTAAAGTGAAAAAAATAACACTATTAAATGAACATGAAATAAATGAACATTCATTTGTAAATAAAATGTAAAATAGAAGTATTTAATTTATATTTCTCACCCATGAAACAAGGGGAGTGCAAACTTTTGCACTTAATAGTGTAATGGTCCATCAGGACATATAATATTAATATATATATTAATATTAAAATATGTCATTGCAGATTAATATATGTCATTGCTTTTTTTAGGGGGGGAAAAAGCATTTTGCCATTCATTCCACTTTTATTAAAAAGATTAAAAAATTTTTTTTCGACCTGAGCAATGCTGAAATCAGAAAGTTTATTAGCAAGGAGGCTATTTTTTTTTTTACAGCTGGTGTCAATCATGCTCACTCTTCTAAGCAAAAATGTTCATAGTATAAAGGAACAGGTATCACTATATTACAAATTCTATATACTGCATACATACAGCAGCTGAGGCAAAAGTATACACTCCCATTGTTTGAACAGTGTAAAGAAAAATGTACCTCTATTATGTAATATATCTTCATATAATAAAAAATGTTAAAAATGCAATATGAGTGCATCCTGCAACAGGACAAAACATACATGCCTTTTTTTCATGGAAGTTGTACATTACACGTAACCATAAATGGGTAAAACGTACAATGTGTCATTCTTTAATGAATAAAAAAATATATTTTTGGCAAATTGCTGTCGTATAAGAATAATAGAACTACTTCTGCACATGTTCTTATAGGAAAACAATCCACTTTGGGGTGGTTACAGTAACACCGCTTTGCGTTAGGGTCCATCACACTACNCATTCCTATAACAGCATGCCCCCGAGTGTTGCATTCCTTACTTCATCAGGTTGAAACAAATAAGATGTAGTGTTTCTATATTTTTCTGATAAGAACGATCCTCTTTTACAGATGGCCAACGACCGTGTCCAGAGGATGCATCATTGAATATGATTATCAAACCTGTAAATATAAAATAATTAATCTTGAACATCCAAGTCTTCCATGTGCCGCTGCTGGAAAGTGATTGTTAAGATGAACTGAATTACAGTTTGTCATAGAATCAGGAGACCAGAAGCACAAAAAATAACAGGTTTAGTGAGACTGGAGATGACCATGCGGAAAAAATTTGAATACCAACTGAGGTCAGCGAAATATATAAACTGTTTAACTATGAATCAAATCAGGGATCAAATCATATGAATTTTAAATCCAAATACTTTCACAGTCAGAATCTGTGCGTACATTCATTTTGACTAACACATATTCAGAAGGTTTAAAAGAGTACGGTTCCAGCACCAAATTCTTCTTCTCACCTGTTGTTCCATGAAGCCATTTGGAAGATGATTTGCAAAGACTTAATAAATCACTTAATGAACGCACTGTAGTGTTTTGAACTTTTTGTTGTTGTTGTTATAATGAGGATGATGATAAATGAGTGTGATTTTTGTTCGGATTACACTAATATGAATAGAGACAATAACACTATAGCGTTACTAAATACATTCACATGCAGTATGAAAAAAAAAAAAACAAAGCATATGGCCTCATAAATATACATTTGTTAAATCATTTGAAATTGATTCCTTTTTTAAAATTTGCAATTAGTTTGAATTTCTAGAGATTTGCAGGGTAATCAGGGTAAATGGGATTTTGACGTTGTTTTAATAAAATAGGAGAGCATAGTTTTTAATCGGGTGGCAGAGCTGGGCCATGCACATGGTGAAAGGGTGTGCCTTTCTGACAACAAAGTTTTTCTCTGGAAACTGTGTGAACAACGCCAAGTGTTTACTACAGGCACTATTCAAACAAGATCACATTGCCACACCTGCTATGAAAACACCTACCAGTGTTTGTCCTTCAAAGGAAAATTACACACTTTGTATATTACCTTTCTCACATATCATATTTATCACATGATTTATTCATTCTTCTTCCGGAACAAATTTAACCTGCTCAGGGTCGCAGTGGATCCAGTCCATCAAAGCAGACTTTGCACATACACACACACACACACACACACACACACACACACACACACACACACACACACACACAAAACTAGGGTTAATTTCAAGTAGCCAGTCCACCTATTTTTGTTTTTGGGAGGTACATGGGAGGAAACCAAAACGAAACCCTCATGGACACAGACATGTGAAACTCCACACAGACAGTAGCCTGCACTCAGGTGTGAGGTGTGAGGCAACAACACTCATTTTTCTTTTGACATATTAATTTTTCCTGTGTTTTATCACATATAATACAGCTTGATGATTTCTCGAATCATAAGATGTTGATTAATTTTCTATACCATCAGCTAGACACCCCCCTCCCCAGAAGATGTGATCCTACAACTGTAAGACTAGCGACATTAGCTGAAAAAGGTAACAACCTGGCTTGTTTAAAAAAAAGTTGATAATCAAAATAGCATATTTAGAGATGTTTTGACTGAGAAGTACACTGATCAGTCATAACATTAAAACCAGCTGCCTAATATTGTGTAGGTCTCCCTTGTGCCGCCAAAACAGTTCTGACCTGTCGAGGCATGGACTCCACAAGGCCTGTGAAGGTGTGCTGTGGTATCTGGCGCCATGATGTTAGCAGCAGAACCTTTAAGTTCTAAGTTCTTAAGTTGTGAGGTGGGGTCTCCATGGATTGGACTTG
>CM074958.1:7969325-7984347 GCA_037577455.1 Pangasius macronema
TGTCATGTTCCTCAAACCATTCCTGAACAATTTTTGCAGTGTGGCAGGGCACATTATCCTGCTGAAAGAGGCCACTGACATTAGGGAATACTGTTGCCTATGTTTAGATAGGTGTCACAGTAACATCTGCATGAATGTCAGGTCCCAAGGTTTCCCAGCAGAACATTGTTCAGAGCATCACACTGCCTCCGCCGACTTTCCTTCTTCCCATAATACATCTTGATGCCATCTCTTCTCCGCACACGCACCCGGTCATCCATATGATGTAAAAGAAACTGTGAGTTATCAGACCAGGCCATCTTCTTCCATTGCTCCATGGTCCATTTCTGATTCTCACATGTCCATTGTAGGCGCCTTCGGCGCTGGACAGGGGTTGACATGGGCACTCTGAGTGGTCTGCGGCTATGCAGCTGTGATGCACTTTGTGTTCTGGTACCTTTCTATCATAGCCAGCATTATCTTTTTCAGCAATTTGTGCTAGAGTAGCTCTTGTGTGACGGGCTAGCCTTCGCTCCCCACAAGCATCAATGAGCCTTGGGTGCTCATGATCTTGTTGCCGGTTCACCAGTTGTCCTTCCTTGGACCATTTTGGTAGGTTCTAACCACTGCATACTGGGAACACCCCACAAGACCTGCTGTTTTGGAGATGCTCTGACCCAGTCGTCTAGCCATCACAATTTGGCCCTTGTCAAAGTTGCTCAGATTCTTATGTTTGCCCATTTTTAACTGCTTCCAACACATCAACTTCAAGAACTGACTGTTCACTTGCTGTCTAATATATCCCACCCCTTGACAAGTGCTAATGTAACGAGATAATCAATGTTATTCACCTCACCTGGCAGTGGTTTTAATGTTATGGCTGATCGGTGTATACAGAACCAGTGAATGAAAGCAGAAATCGATCAATTCAGCGAGTGGCACTTCTGTGGGCAGAAACACCTTGTTGATGAAAGAGGTCAGAGGCGAATTGTCAGACTGGTTTGAGCTGACAGGAAGTCTACAATAACTCAAATAACAACTGTTTACAACTGTGGTGAGCAGAAAAGCATCTCAGATGGCCCTACATGTTGAACCACTTCAGGTTACAGTCAACACAAGCTCACTGAAATTGGGAAGGTATAGATTGGAAAAAGACCAGACACTGACATTTTTTCCAATTTTTTTTACTCAAAGCAACCCATTTGGCAGCAACCATCAACCATGCAAATTCACTTAGACTATTTTCCCAATTCTGATGTTGATGTGAACATTAACTTAAGCTTTTGACATGTATGTGCATGATGAACATTGGATTACTGGCATGTGATTGACTGATTGGATAATTGCATGAATTAGCAGGGCTACAGGTGTTCCTACTAAATTGACTAATTAGTGTGAAACACCTTTATTAACGAATGTGTATTTTACTCGTTTTATTCGAGTTTTACCCCCTTTTTAGGTAAAAGTAAACATACCATTAATTAATTTAGGAAATTCCATGACTGGTTGTGTCAAGCTGCATTATTTTTTAATAACGTTACACTGGCTGTGTGTGTGTTCATGCAGACAGAAGCACAGTATGGGGCTGACCTTAGCTGAGGGAGAGCTAGCTCATCTGGACACAGAGCAGTTAAAAGATGCCACTGCTCTGGAGAGAGAGAGATCCTGCGCTGAGAACATCCTGTCCAAAATAGATGACATTCTGTAAGAGTCCCTTTCAATACTATAAAGGCTAAACATTCTGCTTAAGACTGCTCTTCCTCTTAACCCATCTGTTTTATGCAACAGGTTGTCCTCACTAGCTGCAGAAGAGGAAAAGTGGTAAGGAGAACCTTTCATGTCCACCTTGCACAAACATTTTAAAGACAAGGCATCTTATAATGAGCCAGTGGGCCATCTGTGCATGTAAATAGGAGATTTTGAAATTAGATCTTAAGTCAAAGCTATTTACTTATATTATAGATGAAAGCACAAATACTGACACACAGGAAAACATATGTGAGATGCCATCTGGCTATAGCAGCCATGATTTAGTGAGAAGGAGTAATGGAGAATGCAGTTGGGACATATGGTACAGTAAGACAAGAGTTTTATGGAGCAGAAGGATGTGGCCACATGGAACCTTCCATACCCAACAAGCTTGAAGCTAGCATATGGTATTGTAAATGAAGAGACTTCACATCGACATGCTTCAGATTTTATATTCGCCGAGTTGCGTCTCTCATTCTAGTTTAATACTGTGAGATGAGAATGTGTTGTGTAAAAGGCTCATTCTCATTCCTGCAGTACCACTATACAATACGTGATCTACTTCTACATGAAGCACCTGGGTGTGAGAGGCAAGGAGCAGCGTAACCTAGAGTCCAAACGTGTGCGCATAAATTTCCTGCCCAAGATCAAGGTAGGTCTAGGTCTATGTCATGTTCTTTCACTCTTCCATGCTGGATTTCAAATTGAGCTAATCTTTGGTTTCGAGGCATTCACTTGAAGGGTGTTTTTATTCTGGATATTTTCAGAAGAGCAGCAAGCTGGAGAAAGAAGTAGAAGAAAAGGTGAAGAAGCCTCGTTTCAATATCCTAGGGCCTCAGCGTCGGCCAAGCCGCATTGAAACAACACCTGGTAATATTGATTACCGTACCCTGTTTACATTCTCTAACTGTTGTTTGGACTAAAGTATTCCTATTCAAATTTTTAAGTTTTGTTGATTAAATTCTTTATGCTAACTACATGAGCTTTTTTTTTTTTTTTTAAATCTGAATCAAACTCTCTGCATCTTCAGTGTTTCTGTTTGTGTCTAAGCAGTTCGCACTGTGGATGGAAGCAAGCCAAGGCCTCAAAAGCAGCTCTCACTGCCAGTGATGGGAAAGGGTGAGGTGATAGATGGTGGGCGTTTACGAGGAAGCCAGTCGAACGAGGGTTCAGACCTCACCCAAAACCCCACAGTCATCAGCAACATTCCTCTCAACAGCCCTGTCTCGGATACAGCCGTCAGAGACATAGACTGCAGTGAGTACTGGAGCAAATCTCAGAGATGTTTAAAAGCACCAAATTTCCAAACTTTCCTTGCAAACCAACTACAATATATCACTAAATGGACCAATGTAAACCAACAGAACAACCCCTGGTTAGAAATTAATCAATTAGAATTCATTCTCTCACTATCTGACTTGCCATTTCTCAGTACATCAATAAAACAACGTCCATGCGTCACCAATAGAGTAATCTCCAGTTCTTCCAGGGTCCTTGCTCCTCGCTTGTGGACTCTCCTCTTCAGCTCACCCCGCAGGTTCTCAGTGGGGATTAAATCAGGGGATTGGGATGGCCATGTCAGTAGCTTGATTCTGTAGTCATGGAATATTTTTGGGTAGATTTAGATCCTTCTGGAAGATCCAACCACGACCAAGTTGTAGCTCCTTGGGAGTTGCAGTCAGATTTTCATTTAAAGTCTTCCGGTACTTCATAGTGGCCTTTGGAGGAAAAGCAATCCCACATCATCACAAATCCTCCACCATTCTACCTTCCATGCTAAACCCAACTTGAGTGCCGAAAAGCATCTATTTTTGTCTTGGTTCCCTTCGGAGGTCCAGAACATTTTTCAGACTCCAGGAGCTCATATTTGTGATCCGATAAGAAAAGGCTTTTTTTCTGACACCGTTTTCAAATAGTTTACTGGCATGGAGCTGGCATCTAATTGTATTTTTAAAGACATGGTGACCCCAAAATGTTACCATCTTCTGTAAATCTCCAACCTTGGAGATATTTTTGCCTCTTTGACTATCCTTCTCACTCACATGAGGGAGAAAATACATTTGCATCCACTTTCAAGCTGGTTCATTACAGCTGCAGTTGTTTTAAACTTCTGAATTATTGCCAGTGGATAGGTGTATTTTCAGTTGGGCAGTCACTGCTTTATAGCCATTGCCTGATTTGTGAAGGTTTGGCATTCTTTCTTTCTTTCTTTCTTTCTTTCTTTCCATTATGTTGATAAATTCTGCTCATGCAGGAAATATAGCTAGAACTCAGAAACATTTTCAGTATGGAGAACATCAACACAATCATGGTTGTGATTCAGCACCAACATGCAGCAAACAAAAGAAAGCGAAACAAAGCAGATGAGCAGGAAATACAGTGACAACTCCATGAAATATGGATTTACATTGGAGATCTCTCTGTTCCTCTTCTCTCTACGTTTGGTGTAAGTAAACTAGGTGTATCATTTGTTAACAGGGACTTTTGTGCTGAGAGAGATAAAGATCTGAGAGACAGGTGGATTTAAAGAGAATGGGTCTGAATTAGACACAGTTGTTGCTTAAAAAACAGTGGCCACTGATCACATGCATATAGTGTCACTGAAGCAATTATGAACAGCAAAAATCAGACAATACAACTGTCAGACATATTGATGATAATGTCCAATTACACTGAGAGTTTTGTGCTGGCAAAATGTTAAAGATAGTGCAGCTTTGCAAATGCAATTTCTGAATGGGGAAACCATTAGGGTGTCATTTCTATTTTGCCTATAATATCTTAAGTGGGATGTCTGCACAGAAAACGATGAAAGGGCAGGACTGATGATGTGGCCTATGACGTGAATCATAAGTAGTGTGAAAGAGAGGAACCAGAATATCCTTGTCACACTTAGAAATGCATTAAAAAATGGGCTTCTGTATTTCTGCTCTCAAAGTCTTTTTCAAATGTTGGATTGTGATACCTTCAACCCTGCCCTGTGGAGGCTGTTGGTGATGTCACTGATTGTTGTTTTTGGGGTTTTCTTCACAGCTCTCACAATGTTTCCATCAACTGCTGTTGTTTTTCTTGGCCAACCAATTCAGAGTCTGGTTGTTGGTACACCAGAGGTTTCTTTCTTTTACAGGGCAATCCAAATTGTTGTATTAGCTATGCTCAATGCTTAGGCAGTTGCTCTGATCAGTTTCATCTCTTTCTTCAGCTTCAAAATGTCTTGCTTTTCTCACCAAAGACAGGTTTCTGGTCTATGTGTTGGTTTTGTCCTTTTTCACAACAAATGCAGTCTTCAAAGGTAAAACCCAGGTCTCAGACCAAGAGTAGACATTCAGAGCTATTAATTGTTTAAACAATCAATCTAACAGGGCACACCTGGGCAACAAGAAACACCTGTCAGTCACATGTTCCAATATTTTTGATCACTTTATAAAATGGGTGAGTTCAAAGAAATGTTGTTTAACAAATCTAGATGTAAATATCAGGAAATGAAAACCGAAATTCGGATCGATCATCTCATATTCATCTTTTGATTTCAAACCCAAATGTCTTCGGCGTATAGCGAAAGCATTTTGCTTCAAAAACGAGTTGCCCTTGCCTTTCGGTGGTGACTGTATGAAGGATTCGTCATCTGTTTTTCTTATTAGCGAAAGCTAACTCCAAATGAAATTCAGAGATATTCTTTCTGGCAGTTTTTGCCTGACTGCAGTGTCCAGCTATTGCAGATGGTGCAATCTCAGTTCCTGTTTCCCACAGCCACCTGTGTGAGCTTATCTTTTTAAGTTTGACTTGTATGAAAAGCAATACAGAACAGAGCTCAAACAGCTTTGTGTACATAGTGATTGATTCCAATGAGAACACTGATAAACACTGTGTATTGTGTTTGACTTGAAAAAACACTGGGCATGTGTCGGATAATACATACAAAGCTTGTATATATTAAACTAGCTGGGGTTTTTATGGAAACACTGTCATCTTGGTGAGATTTTGCTTTAGGCCAGGGTTTTATTTGATCCGTAATGCCCGTTGCATTATTCACATACTCTCCTGGGTACCTTTTGTACATCAGTAGAATGAAAAACCATTCTGGGAAACGTACAGCAGCTTGGAGATGTTAAAACATTAGATGAGCTGTCCGTTTCAGTGTAATACGCTCCGCCAGTGCTGTGATTATTATGAGCTGTGAAAATGATGACCTCAGATTTAAAAGTATTTAGATCTAGAAGATCCAGAAGACTGGCACGCAGCTAGACTTTTTATTAGTAAGTAAGTAAATTTGATTCATAAATTATATTTAAAACAATGTCTGCTGACCAAAGTACTCTTATATTTTACTGCTATATTTAAACACCATTTTCCACCAATTACTACACTTTATGGCTTTAGACAATAGCATATGCATATACAGTCAGTTCGATAAATATAGACAATGACAAAGATATTGTTATTTTACCTGTCTGCCACAGTATATTGAAGTTGAAATGAAATGCTAAATATTAAAAGTGCAGACTTTCAGCTTTAAATTGAGGGTATTTATAACCGAATCAGGTAAACAGTTTTTTTTAAATATAGACTAAGAGTAAATGGACAAAAATTGTCATTTTTGATACTTGGTTGCAAAATCCTTCTTGCCTGAAGTCAGGAACTCGTTTTTGTCCATCTGCACTGTGAAGAACCATCCAATGGGTTTTGAAGCATTTGGCTGAATTTGAGCAGATATTATAGCCCTACACTTCATTCAGAATTCATCCTGCTGCTTTTTTTTTCAGCAGTCACATCATCAATAAATACAAGGGAGTCAGTTCCACTGGAAGCCATACACACGCATGCCATAAGATGGAGTGGTGTGCTTCGGATCATGAGCAGTTCTTTCCATTCTCTGTTCTTTTCTTCCCATCATTCAGATACATATAAAAAGTGATGTAATTCCTACACTGTGAAAAATGGATGTGAAAGTCTGTATTTCATATTCCTTATTTAATTTCAACTCCAATGTACTGTGGTAGACAAAGTAAAACTAGCATACTCATGGACCTGACTGTACCTATTTATACACACAAATTATACACAGACATACAGCATGGATTCAACCATTTCCAAAGGCAATGGAATAAAAGTATGGTTTGAGCTTTAATTTAGAAAATGACAGAAGATGCAGGTAGATTTGAAGGCTACGTGAGAGGTTTTTGAAATTCAAGCAGTAATAAGGAAATGCATTACTATAAATACTCAGAACTATGCTATAGATGTATGCAATTTCAGACACAGCTCTAGTTTGTTCAGTCTGTTGCAGTCATCGCATTACATCATGCTGTACTGCCACCACTATATACAGTATGTTGGTATTGGCCTGTGATTTCTATGGACTACACAAACGCACACTGTACACACATACACGCACTACAGTGTAAACCCATATGAGGATGGGTTCTCTGTTGAATCTGGTTCCTCTCAAGGTTTCTTCCTATCTCCATCTCAGGGAGTTTTTCCTTGCCACCATCGCCCTGCTTTACTTTTGTTTATGTAAAGCTGCTTTGAGACAATGACCTTTGTAAAAAAGCGCTATACAAATAAAAATGAATTGAATTGAATTGATATTTTTTTCTGATGTGCACATTTAACATGCGAATGAATTTAGGGTACCTGATGCAGCCAGCTTTTATACACATACGCTAAGAAGGGCAACTTGTTTAACTGTGAGCAATCTCTCTCTCTCTCTCTCTCTCTCTCTCTCTCTTTTAATCTAAAGGTGTGAACTCATCTTTCATGCTCCAGCGGTTGAGTGATGGTATGCAGGTTGGGGAAGGGCTGGACATGACATACCCCCCATGTGATTACACTCCCTACAACGTGGAACATGTTGATGAGGACAGAGATGGAGACAGGTACGCAGTCAGGAATCTCACTCTGCTCTATTCCATGCAGTCTCAGTCTGCATTGCATTTAAATTAGTTGTCCTCCACTTTACTGTGGAAAACTTTACAGTCGATTTTACACTGTGCAATTTTAGTGGTCTTATAATGTTATTGCTTGTCACACTGTATGGGATGATCTCCAATAAATCTTGGCCAAATTCTATACCTGACTGTGCGATAACATGTCAGATTATATGATAAAGATCCTCTAACGATAGATCTACTGTTAAAGAAAATGCCTACATTCTGCTTAAGTCATCAATCAATCAATGTGTTTCGGATTGGCGCAGAAAAAACAGAGCTCACATAAACAGAAATAAGCCCTCAGGAATACTAGCACGGCTATCCCTTGAGAAAACACATTTTAAAAGTCAAAAAAGGATTTTGGAGCCATTCCTAGAAGCTATAATTTATTCTGGTTCTTTCTTTATCCTTTTTTGCCCCGTAGTGATAGAACTGTGATGAGACATCATTTAAATGAATGTAGCAGTGCTCACACTGAGATTCTCATCAAAATATTTCTGACCCTGCCAGAACTTTGGTCGCAGTACGCACATCTCATTATGCTTTCCAAGGCCGCCGATCTCAACTCATGATCAAAGTATTCTTTTACGATGTGTGATTTTTGTCTGTGACAGCAAATCAGGCTGAAAATCGTACAGTGTAAAGTAATACGCAAAATTTAATTGACCAGATGGCTTTAATAAATCAGTTCTAAGTCTGCGGGATGTGACTGATAGGAATAAGTAGGTGTTTTTTTTTATTATTATTTTTTTTATAACTGTTCTTTCAGATTTGTGGATGTGGGCACGCCTAAGCTGAGCAGAAGGTATTTCTGCCGCATGCCCTTTTCTATGTCAACATTGAATCTTTGACTTTCGTGCACTGTACTGTGCCTGTCAGACAGTTAAATTTGTTTTGATGAGCACTCCTCTTGTTAGATACCTCTCTTTCATTTTCATTATCTTTCATTCTCTGTTTATCTCTCAGGCTAGAGGAGACATTGAGTGAGGACGATGGTGTTTACTCTGACATGGATCCTCCAAACTGGCAGCAGCTTGTGAAGATGGAGGTTCTAGCTGAATTGACCCCCCAGGAGATCAAGAGACAGGAAGTTATTAATGGTAGGGCTGGTAACATTACGTGAACATAACACTGGTTTAAGGAACATTTTGAAACGCACTGAAGGGACACACCGAATTTATATTACATATGAGGTAGTTTCTGGGAAAACTGCAAAAGTGCCTTTTAGGATGAGAAAGTGATAATGTGCACATTGTTTAATTGCACAGAGCTGTTCTACACGGAGCGTGCACACGTGCGCATGCTGAAAGTCCTGGACAATGTCTTCTACCAAAAGTTGACCCGTGACAACATATTACCTCCTGCTGACATCAAAAACATCTTCAGCAACCTGGAGGACATCATCCAGCTCCATGGTATCAAACACACCTGCTGTACGAGTACATTCATACACCCACCATACCTGTTTTGATTCCTTTTTCCATGCAATCTTCTACACTTTACTCCAGTGACGATTTCGGAGCGGATGGCAGCCATACGCAAGAGGAATGAAACGTCAATGGTTGACCAAATTGGAAACGATTTGCTGTCTTGGGTAAGTGCAAGAGTTTAACAAGGAGTGGAATGGAGCTTGACAAAGTTTCACTGTTGGCCCAGTGTGGAATCTGTCCTGTTAAGCCCTGCTTGAATTTCTTAACCAGTTCAGCAGAGAAGAGGAGGAAAAGATGAAGCATGCAGTAGGCACCTTCTGCAGCAACCAGCCCTTTGCTCTGGAGCTCATCAAGAACCGGCAAAAGAAGGACCAGCGCTTCCTCACCTTCATGCATGTAAGGGTGGCACTTCACCAATCCTGGTTCACTTCCTAGTTGACCTTGGTTTTGGTTATCCACACAAACACATACACACACGAGCACATACACACAAAAGCATCATCACCTGGTGGTATAGTGGGTTGTAAATGAGCCAGGATGTTTACCCTAGAGGCAGCATGGTGGCGCAGCAGGTACCGTTGCTACTTCACAGCTGCATGGTCACGTTTGGGTTAGACTCAGTTTGATTTGCACTGAGAACCAGGAACATCAATTTTTGTTCTTGCTGTAAGGCTGTTTGTATTGGAAATGAAAGAGCAAGAACTTTTGCTTGACATTTAAATATGGCTTACTGGAAAACCTTTTTTCTGTTAGTTTATTTGTTTTGAATTTGCAAGCTCACTGATTTACAGTTCTTTCTAAAAGTGTTTTTTTTTTCCCCCCCAAAATTTATTGTTAATTTTTCTGGTGACAAGAAGAATGTAATTGTTATAGTGGAAAATACATAAATCTACATCACAGGAGTGAACGTTTGGAAGTTTATGTGAATTGGTTGTAATTTAAGCACTTTGGCGTATTGAAGGGCTCAGGAGGGAGCTCATGTGGGAGATTCAGCCACAAATTCTGGACAGTTTTATGCATGGTGTTTTATTTGCATCTTTTTTCCCCCCAATGTCGGTTTGATCATTTGCCAACCAGTTTAAACTCAACAGCAGGCATTCCACTCCACTTTCTACTATATATTTACACAAAAATCATTCTAACAAGAATGTCTTTTTTATCTAATAGGATTTTCTGTTAAAAATGCAGGAAATATATCAACACTCTTAAGAAGATTCACAGTGAATGCAAATAAATGTTCTCCCTTTTCTGTTAAAGTCTATTATTTTTTATACTTGTCTGGAGAAACTTCTTCATTTGACTATTTCTGTTTCCATGTTGTATAAATACACATATAAAATCATTGAAGTTTTTTCAGTCTTCAACTCTACAGTTTGGGTTAGCCACTGTAGCCTCAGATTCCTGTCTTTTTTCAGTATTGGACTCAAATGTGGTCTTCTGCTGTTGTAACCTATTTGCCTCAAGGTTGTGCACTCTGAGATGCTTTTCTGCTCATTATGGTTATAAAGAGTGATTGAGTTACTGTAGCCTTCCAGTCAGCTCGAACCAGTCTGGCCATTCTTCTCAACAAGGTGTTTCCTACAACAGAACTTTTGCTTTTTGGATGTTTTTTTGTTTTTCGCACCATTCTGTATAAACTCTAGAGACTGTTCTGTGTGAAAAACCAGGAGATCAGCAGTTTCTGAAACACTTATCTGGCACCAACAAACATTCCCTGATCAGACTCACTGAGATCAAATATTTTCTCCATTCTGATATTTGATGTGAACATTAAGCTTAACATTAACATTAATTCTGATGTGAAGCATTAAGCACTTGACCTGACTCTGTATGATTTTAAGCACTGCACTGCTGCTACATGATTGGATAATTGCATGAATGAGCAAGTGTACAGATGTTCCTATTAAAGTGGCCAGTGAGTGTATGTCAGAGCTTAAAAATATCACTCACTGCATCTGTTATTCAGTTTATATATTCTTTTTTCCTTTTTTTTTGGCAGAGACCAGTTATAGCCATCTGTCACTACAAGAGATACTTTGAAATGAGTCCTGACATAAAGACAAGATGTATGTTTGTTTTTGTGGCATGGTTCGCTACGGCTTTTGTCATCTACTAGCATTGTTTTCCTGACCTAAGAGTTCGCGTGCTGTTTTCTCTGTGTGCAGGAGGCAGAGAGTAATCGGATGTGCCGAAGGCTGCAGCTGAAGGACATGATCCCTGCTGAGATGCAAAGACTCACCAAGTACCCGTTACTGCTGGAGAACATCGCCAAATACACTGGTACAACAGCAATATGTATTTAAACGCAAGCACATTGTATATTCAAATATATTCTTCACACTTGTATTATTGTAGCACACAAACAGAAACACTCATTCTTTCTACACATCTCCATTCCCAACTTGCATATATATTGTATTTCTCTTCTCACTTGCACACATATGCAGTCATTTCACACACATGCATGCATACAAACTAACTCATTTCAATGCAGCTTCATGCCCCCCGCGTATAGTGCTGCCTCTCTGTGATGCATTTAGAGCAGTGTGAGTGATGGCTCTGTCCTTCTTCTGGCCTCCTCCTCTGCTCTGACCGCCAGCAATGGGAAGGGCTGCCAGAGGACGCTCCAGACACACTCAGCCATTTCCAGCCCAGCTCTCAGTAATGAGGCTTATTCAGTGCTGGCACTGGCTGTTAGCCAGGCTGTTTCGAATTACAAATGGGCTGTTTTTAGATTATTATTAATTCAGAATTTACCTTTAGAGCCTGTTTTGGAGCATTTAAATTGGCCGACTCGCTTTCCTGAAATTGCCACAATGAACTTAATGTAAAATGTGCAATTAAGAGATACTAATACTGTCTCATTTGTCTAAGCCTGGGAATGGCCTCTGTTCAGGCAATCTGTTCATTCGCTAGGGAAAAATGAGCCACTTGGCAGGCCCGGTTGTTCTTAAAAAAACATATTTCTCCTGTGTCCATCTATCTGCCTGTCTCCAGGTAATCCAGAGGAGAAAGACAAGGTGAGGAATGCAGCAGATTGTTGTCGCAAGATCCTCAACCACGTTAACCAAGCAGTGAAGGAGTCAGAAAATAAGCAGGTAATCACTATGACCTCACTGAGCTGCCATCCTAACTTTCTTCCCTTTCTTCCTGAAGTGTTGCTGAGATAGCAGACAATAAGTCTCCTTTTGGACCTCTGCTCTTGCTTGAGCAACCACTTTTTGGATTTTTCTGACTGCTCCTAATAGACAAGTCTATCAAATTCTTCTCAAGTATCTCAAATACTGCTCAAAGTTAGAGTAAAGTTGACAGAGCCATTTCAGATGTTTCTGTATTACACTATGCTAACTAAATCCTACTATATAATATATTACTTCTAGTTTTCTTATTGTCTTTAATTGTTTTAGTTCCCCATATCATAACTGGTTTTGTATTTAAGTGTGTTGGATCTATTATGTCTGACTGGTGAAATGGTTTTGTGGTGCTATAAATTATTCAGCATCTGGAGGACTACCAGAGACGCCTGGACCTCTCCTCTCTGAAGCAGAGTGAGAATCCGCTCATTTCCGAGTTTAAGGTCAGCCATGTTAAACTGAGTTTGGTTGTCCACAGTATGAATCTGAGATTAATCTAGACCTGCCAACCTTCACGCATTTTGCATAGGAGCTCCACATCAGAGTCCAATGGTACAAGTTACATACAAAAACATGCCAAAAGAAAGGGCTTTTTTCCCAATAAAAATGACAGATGAGCCAAATGATGTATGAATCTGGAATAATTGACAATTCCTTGAATGTTTTGAATTCTGCGACGTTCCACCCCTGGAAGCCCCACCCCTTTTCCCCCCTGTGCTCTTTTGGCCTGTACTGTCAATAGAAAGTGTTCACCCCATCGTCTGGAGATTATGAGTTTGAACCGCAGTGATGCCACACCCTTAGGAAGCAAAATTGGCCATGCCAAGTTTTCTGAGCGGGAGTTTTTGATCTGTGCCATTTGTGAGCTCATGTATGTGGAAGAGGGTGGTTAGTGCTTTCCTCCGAATGTGTTATGCTGCCCTGTGATGCAGCATGAGTAGCAGCTTGAAAAGATGTGGTTCTCTGGCTTCACCTAAAGGCTAACACACGTTCAACCTTCATCCTCCTCGTTTGCTAGCAAAACCATATGAGAGAGAAAATGGGGGGAAAATCAGTAAACATCACCTAACTATATTTATTAAGGATGCACCAAAATCTTGGCCATTTAAAATGGTCAAAAACAGCAATTTCAGGTTTTGACCAAAAGAGAAAAAAGGGGGAAAAATCATCAGAAAATATTAAGTAGACATACAATGAAGTGTCATATCTAACCCTTTACAAATAATTCTGATGGTAAAACTAATAAAACAGTGATAAAAATTATGTTTGTTTCCTGTGCTGTCCGGAGCCGGTCAGCACAGACTTACAGTATTCAAACATTTTGAACAGCAGCAGATGAACAATGTAAACAATGAAAAATGTCAAAATGTGAAACTACTCATTATTCCCCTTCAGGGTTGGTAGGTCTGTTAAGCATGTGAAAAGCATGTGAAAAGTGAACAGTGGAATGAAGGCTTGCTAATTTTATATATATATGTATATATTTTGCATAACTAAATCTCATCTTTTCAGAATCTAGATCTCACCAAAAGGAAGTTGATCCATGAAGGTCCACTGACCTGGAAACTGAATAAAGACAAAACTGTTGGTAGGGCACCAAGAGAGATTATTATTGCAGTCCATTTCCAATGATGTTTGATATACGTACTTAGTTTGGACCCACATGCATTTCTTTTAGAGTTATACACACTGCTTCTTGAGGACATCCTGGTGCTGTTGCAGAAGCAAGACGAGAAACTTGTTCTGAAATGCCACAGCAAGAACCGTGCAGGCTCGGCCGACACGCAGCACATCTTCAGCCCTGTCATTAAGCTCAACACTGTACTGGTGCGCTCAGTAGCCACGGGTAAGCTCTATTATATATATACACACACACACCAAAGTGAGGAATGGTGCCAATTAACACTGTCTTTCCATAAACAGACAACAGGTCCTTCTTTGTGCTCTCCATGTCGGATAACGGAGCTCAGATCTATGAACTGATGGCCCAGACAGTGTCAGAACAGAGAATGTAAGTGCTGAGACTGCCATTTTCCCACTTCAGATTTTTTTCCTCTTTCTTAATTTACTACCTCTTCGTGTCTCTATCTCTCTTTCCTCAGCAGAACCTCCTACTTTCATTCTCTCACTTATTCTTTCTCCCTTAGATGGCAGAGGCATATCATTCAGCGAGCAGAGGCAATGAAGTCCAGGCCACACAGCGTCATTCCTTTGCCTCAGTCTGCGTAAGTGCACTTTTTTCTCCTCCCAGCTCCATTCATTGCAAGCTTCCAAGCCCAAGTACACAGAGACTCAGACATTTCACTCTTCACTCCAAATGAAAAGTCACATTTAAATTGTATTTTAACTTTCCTTAGAGGGGAGAGAAATGGAGTCGGAGTTGGTAAACTTACCAAAGCTCCAGAGCGTGAGTTTGCTAGCAGTGCTCAGGCCTCAGGTAACTGCAGCTTCTTACGTCTTCGTGTTGATGCCAGTGGTCCTGGTCTCTATTATCCCCAGTCGGTGTGTGTGATTTGTACATTGTGCTTTCAGGTAAAGCCTGCGATACAGTATCTGATCGTGCTTCTAATAATGAGGAGCAGGAGCAAACTCGGGCACATGGAAACGATGAAAGCTGTTATCCAGAACCGGAGCTGCTGGATGGCTGTGACACAGACTCTCCATCGTCTTCCTGCAGAGCCGACGAAGCTCTGAAAACCTGTGAGTAACACGCATTCCCACTCTGGCAGACACTTTTGACCAATCCCACCTGCTCCTGCAGAAAGGTCAGGAAACCCACCATTCTCACAGAAGGTTTGAC
>CM074958.1:8021609-8031814 GCA_037577455.1 Pangasius macronema
ACTCCCTCTGACCATCCCTATACTTCTCCATCAAAATTCTCAGAGCAAAAATTGCATCTGTTGTGCTCTTTCTGGTTCAGTCAAGAGGGATGCCTGCTGCAACATGACCACATAGCCGAAGTCAAGAGGGTAATGGAAATCTAAAGCTAAGATGAAATCAGCTTTCTTTACAGCAGTCTGGCAATTCC
This sequence comes from Pangasius macronema, assembly GCA_037577455.1. Taxonomy (NCBI): domain Eukaryota; kingdom Metazoa; phylum Chordata; class Actinopteri; order Siluriformes; family Pangasiidae; genus Pangasius; species Pangasius macronema. The sequence goes on from CM074958.1 coordinate 8,021,798, forward strand.
AGAGCCCACCTACCACCACTGTTTGAGACTGAGACAACAGAAGAGGGTAGATGATGTTACTGGTAGTTCAGCCTCTGGTTTGTGGATGAGAGCTTCTGGGTCTGTGAGAGGTGAAAAGAGAGATGGGTTTGAGGTACATATCTGCAGCCTAGTCAAGAGTGGTGTTAGTGAAAATAAGCGTAAGAGGGAACTGGGAACACTTAACTAAACAAAAAGATAAAACTACTAAACTTGGCATTTTCTGTCTAAATTTATGTGCCTAACTGTTGCAAAATATGCTTCTGACACTAGTGTCTGTAGTGGATAATCTTCAATATCTCTTAGTAAGCCCTGCCCACAATTCACACCATAAGGGAGACTGATACTACTCTTGATTAGCCACCTGAGAGAACTAATTAACTTAGACCAGCAGACATAATATACAATACAACAATTCTAGTGGCAATAATCTAGATCCAACTGAATCAAGTAGATCCACAAAAGTATGTAGTTTTGTAATACACAAAAGTCAGAATCCTACCTTACCAATAGAGAATAAATTCAAGATAGAACAACTTAAAGCACACTGGATATTGGGCTAGATACACCTTCAACATATTAGTAAGCCCTGCCCACAATTCACACCTTAAGGGAGACTGAAACTACTCTTTATTAGCCATCTGAGAGTACCAGTGTAAAAAGAAAATCTGTGTTTAATCAGTGTGTTTTTTTATTATGACATGCCAGAGGTGCTGCTTGTAGCAGGAGTGTTTGAGTGGGATTTGTCATCCATTAGAGTGCATTTGTCCTTCTCTGCCAAGATGCAGAGAATCAACAAGTATATCCTGCTGCTGGAGATTATGGTAAAGTATACCAGCAGAAGTAGAGAAACATGTTTATAAAGGTGTTTAAAAAGTTTTTATGAGGCTCACCACATCAAAGTGTTCCAGCCAAGATATGTCTATCTTGATGGTTCACATTCTTAATTGTAAGTGACCTATATCTGTCTTTAATGTGAACACACCTGTCCCCAAAGTGCTCACATTGATATACATATTGCATGATTGAAATGACAAAAATATTTTATTTGTGAGGCAATCCATCATAGTGGAATCAACAAATGAGTGTGCTAGTAGTCCAAGCCAGTGTCACAATTATCTCTGGAGGTTGGCACACAGTTTGTCAGCTGTACATGATCAGGTCAAGAAGCCAAAAAATGATTAGATGGTTAACTTGCTGTTTTGCAGTTATTTCTGGCACTGCTGCAGTGAGCAGTGTGTGGGTATGGGAGAAGAGCCAGTAATGGTGCAACTGTGGGTCCACTGAGTATTTATATAGGAGAGTATTAGATTTTAGACTGCTCTTTGCCACTTCTTGGACAACTGTTTCAAATGCAACTCCGTGTCAGTAGCAATCCAATCAGCCAATCATGTGGCAGCAGTACAATGCATAACATTTTTCAGATACAAGTCAAATGCTTCAGTCAAGTAACAGTCAAAGATCAGAATGTTTTCCCATCTTCAACTGTCCAGTTTTTGGCTGACAGGAGTAGAACCTAATGTGGTCTTCTGCTGTTGTAGTCCATTTACCTCAATGTTTGGTGTGTTGTCTTCGCATTTATAGATACTTTTCTGCTCACCACAGTTGTAAATAGTGAGTATTTGAGGTACAGTAGCCTTCTTGGCAGCCTGAATCAGTCTGTCCTCCTGTGACAGTTTCCACCCACAGCTCATTGGATGTTTTTTGTTTTTCACCCCAATCTAAGAAAGCTCAGCAGGTCAGCAGTTTCTGAAATACCCAAACCAGCCTGTCTTGCATTGAAATCACATTTCCCCCCTTATTCTGACGTTTGATGTGAACATTATGAGCGCATGACTTACATCAGCATGATTTTATGCATTACTCTTCTGTCAGATGGCTGCTAGATAATTGTATACATAAACAGGGTATAGGTGTTCCTATTTATTTGAGTGTAGATCACACACACTCTTCTTACTTGCACACATAGCCAGTGATTATTTCCTCACAAACACACACATACATACTCCTCTCTTTATCACCCAGTCTTATCCCTGGTTCTTAAGAGTTCTCACTCTCTCTCATGAACAGCTTGCTTACAATGCCCTACACACATTTAGTCATTTCCACCACAGCTCTCAATAAAAGAGAATTTCTCAGCACTAGTATTAGGCAAGCCCTTCTGAATTATAGATGGGCTGTGTTTAAACAGAGATTATTATTTCAAAAATATCTGAAAAGGGCTAATACACGTTGTGGGAGACATTTTGCTCTGCCAGTTTAATTTTTGCCCACTTGGCAACTTGGTGTTCTGAACAAACTACAATGAACATAATGTAGAACTGCAATTAAGAGGCACTAATGCCCTCTCATTTGTCTTAGTCTGGAAATGGAATCTGTTCAAGCAATCTGTACATACGCTAGGGAAATATGAGGCATTTGGCTGGCCTGGTTCTTATTTATTGTGTATGTGTGTGTGTGTGTAGTGTGTGAGTGCCTATTCGCAGATGGAGAGTCGAAAGACAAAGGCAGGACAACAGCTGATTGCTGTTTCCAACTCGGGTCAAAGAGGACTTGGACAACAAGCAGTTTTGTGCTTTTGTATGATTTGATCTGCATTTCTTCCTGCATTAGCTTCTTCTTTTTTTAAGAATTTCGATGACTGCTCCAAAATGAGGAACCATTTTTAACCCTATTGAGAACCTGTCATATGAACTGGAGACGAATTGTATGACTTGTAAAAGAACTTGAATATTATGTTATATTCAGAAGATCCTTCAACAAGTGTTCTCCAACCCTGTTAGACCCATATAGTAAAGCTCAAAATATCTCTAATTGCATGTTATACACTTTATATATATAATTTTTTTATCTCATTTTCATTAAGAGTATCAATTATGTCAGACACCCAAGCTCATGGCCTTGACGATGTCTGAACAGAGAATGCATGGCTGCTGCTGCAGTTCTTCCAATTCAGATTTCCTGTCTTTCTCATTCTCTCTATTTTTTTTATCTGCCACTTGACTTCTTCTCTAGCTCCCTTTCTCACTCTCTGTCACTCTCCAGATTCTTCTTCCTCTAGTAGCTATTTCATTTACTCTGTCATTCATTCTCACTGCACCAACTCCCTCCATCCCTCAGGTGGCAGAAGCATATCACTCAGCAAGTAGAGGCAAAGAAGGCCAGACAACTCTGTCATTCCCTTGTCTCACTCTGTAAAGGCACTTACTGCAGTAATATGGGCCCAAATATACTCCCACTTAGACTTTTAAATTAACCAAAATCTTGGACTGAAAAAATCTAGGATCTGCTGGCAGCTCCTTATGCCTTGTTTGTTGCTTACTCTGGTCCTTGCCTCTTATCATCCCCAGTCATTGTGTATATATATGACCAGTGCACTGTATTTCTGTGCAAGATGAAGGCAGGAGAGTAAAATGTATGTCACTCTCCCTCCTAAGCTTATTAAGATCTCTGATTTACTCCTGGAGCATTTATAGAATTGCTTTCAGTCATCAAAAATCACCCTCTGTATCAACAATCTAGCCAAACAACCATTTTTGCTGTGTATATTTATCAAGTACACTAAGCTTCCCAGTTTGATCCATGTTCATGAATTTAAGATGCCACTGACAAAACAACAAAAAGAATTCACAAAGTTTGTAAAATGTGAATATATGTATATTTTATACTGTCATAGGCTGATATAGCTTATTAGCTTAGCAAGTACCCTTATAACAAACTCTTGTACTAGCCTAACATCACAGATTTGTATTCATTCACAATTCAGTCATCACTGTCACAAAGCTAGTCTAGGAAGTCAAATATAAGGTGATGCAAATGGACAGGGAAACATGTCAAAATTATAACTTCTACTTCCTTAAAATGAAGTGAGGTGGTTACTCAGGCTCTGGCGACAGTGATGACAGACAGAGTTGGGTCTGAGTTTCCGAGTTGCAATTTCCGAGTTCTTGGATGTGTTTGTTCCCCTGCCTGGGTGCCCTGACTTCGTAGAACATTTGGTGTGTTAGTGCACAGCCAGCTGTATTTGTTATCCAAACACAAAATAAAAGTGGTTCAACAATAATTGGGCAAAATTCTGGAGATGAGAGTGCCTCACATTGAGAGGAACAGTCCCATTGTGCTTTTGCCCAGACAGTTCTGTGTGGATTTCTGATGGGTGAATGTGATTTTAAAATCTGATGCCTATATGTGTATTGACAAGCTACTTGAAAGGCTGGACACAGATTGCTTTTATCCAGCACTGAGTTTAATCAGGCACTATTGACAGATTTGCCTTGAAAAGTCCATTGAAAGAAACACCTTCCACAGCCCTGTTTGGTTTATAATAATTTGTCACAGTTCTGTTTGGACTTTTCAGAGCACTAACCATGTTTCAGAGGCTCCAGCCCCACTGCAAATTTGTAGTTATATCAGAATCATTTTATTCACAATATCCATTTACACATATTAGAATTTTTACTTGGTGTTTGTTCGCAACACAATACATTCAACAAACACTCATCTCAGACAACACAACACAGTTACCATCCTACTATGCAAATATTGCAGCTTAAGCAGAAATGGTAGGCTCAATTGTAATTTCCCATCTGGTGGTTGAGCCATGTCAGCAGGAGTCGTAAGGGTTAAAGAAGCTCTGAGTAAAGTTGGAGTCATTTTGTCCCTGTGGTTTAAGAAGAGGACCTTCGGGTGCTGTGGACAAGCAAGTTATGCAGCAACAAGGAACAGAAAAGCATAGTGAAGCAATGCCTACTGATCATGTGTGTAGTCCTCACTCCACGTTATTACTATGACATATTATTCACTTGGCATTGCCTTGGAAGCTAAATAATTTACGCTTATATTTATTACTTATCATTCATGTTGTTTTTTTCTGAAATGTGTAGAAGCTTAATATATCTCCACCCTTTTAATGTCTTTGTATTTGTCTGTTAATGTCTTTGTATCTGTTTTTTTTTATTTCTTTGTATCTGTCTGTTAGTTTCTTTGTATCAGCCCCTGTCTGCTAGAGCTTTTGACTCTGCTAATCATTATGTTCTCAAAGGCCCTTCAAATTAAAAAAGAAAAAAAATTTGTTAATCTGTTGCCACCATTATTGCAATGCCTCTCCAGGATCTATATTAGCTCTTTCCTATTCTCATTATATATTATCCCACTGTGTAATATAATTCAGCAGTCACTTTATCTCCATCTAAAGCATGAGCAGTGCTGGAGGGAGGCTTGTCCCTGCTTCAGCACCTCCAAGAAGTGTCATAGCACCCTCGTAGCTCACCCAATAAATTTGATCACAATAATCACATCGTAATATGTGTTTTCTCATTTAAGTGCACGTCTTTGATTCTGCTTAGACACACCCTCAACCTTCATCAGCCTGAATGCAAAAAAAGAAAATAGGAAATCCTGATTTCTGAGCTACTAAAGGAAAGTAGTATAAAAGTATTTGGATTTGATTTCTGGTAGTGGCTTTAGTGGTATTTTAGTGCCATAATCCTGATAGAAAGAGTAATGATTTATTACATTGGCAAACATGCAAGAGTTTCATGTTTACTCGCCCCTAAGCTCTTCAAACAAAACTCCGGGATACTTTTTAAAGCTGTGATGCTGTTAACATTTTTCAATCAATATTAATTAAAATTTGCTCTGAAAAGCTTCTTGTGTGATACACAGAAGATAGATTATGGAAGCTTGTGGCTTTGGCCCACTGCCCATCTGGAGACATCTGGAGATTTGTTATACTGAGGTTCATCAGGAATCATTTTTAATCATCTTAACATGTTAACAGTTGGTACAGAATGTATCTGTTAGACTGTTTACTAGTACCAAGAAAAAGGATCATGTCAGTTTAAGGTTTGTTCCTTGGTTTTAAATCTCTTCCTACCAACATGTTGATTTGCTTTGTCTTTAAATTCCTACACCTTTCTAAATTTAGAAATACTTTTCTAAATCGTCCCACTACAGGTAGCAAATAAAGAGGAGAAAGCATCTTCCTGGATTACAACCAGCTATGACCATTGACAGGGAAATCCAAAGTCAGCGCTCAACATTTGACAGCCAACTTGTATTTCTTGTATCTCATTTCCAGTTCTGCGCAGAATCATTGAATTGGATTGAATTTGGTTCCAGGCTGTAGTATATATTAGTAGATCCACAGCAGCCTGTCTCTACAGTCTGACCTGTACTCAAACAGAATTGCACTTGATTGCGTATGCCTCTCCTTAAAGAGGAAAGAAAGGGCTATATATTAGAGAACCTCCTGCCTGCCTTTAGTAACTGCTGCTATAGCAGAATGCATAGTGTAAATATGGTAAAAATGCAATAAAACACTTCAACTAATCAGCATTTGGCATACTTTTGTCTCTGATATTTTGGGGGATAATGTTTACCATCACCAAAGCATATGAGCAGTCACCTGAAAAAGACTGACACAGACCACGTGAAAAATTGCAGCTTTCTATCTCTTAAGGGTTTATATCAGTATATTTCAGTTTAACTTTTACTTGTCCAGTGGGTGACCATTTGTCAAGACTATATTTTCCTTTTAAAGGGAAAAAAAATCAATTGTTTAGGTTTTGATAAGGCCAGTAGGGGGCAGCCATAGCCATAGTTTGCTTTCTGTTGAGACTCCACCTGTACAAGAAAGGCTCACGGTGGTGATTTAATTATTTATTTATTTATTTTTATAGAATATAGAAATATTGAACCATCTTTCCTGTACTGGCACATTATAATGATTTATCATTTCAGCATGTATTATTTATTTATTGTGCTTTCATTATTCAAATGCAAAAAGATTTCTTTTAAAAAATAAAAATAAAAAAAGGTTAAGAAATCCATCTGTTTTATTCTTTGCAAGCATAAGCCAGGATTTACTTTAACAGTTTTTGGAATCCCTGAAGCCTCATATGTCTGAGAGGAAGGTGTGTGTTTGTATGTGGGCACATTTTTTTTAACCAAATGTCCCCAAAAGGATAGGAATGTCTGATAGATTTCACCTTGTAGGGACATCTGGCTGGTTCGTTTGAGGAAATAGTGATATTCAAATGTTTCTTGATGCATTACAATAAAAACACACTGCAGTTGAGATAATCACAAAGGAGGGGGGCAGGGTGTAATTGATTGTTGCACTCTCTACACTCACCTTTTACCTAATTAAAGCTTGAAGGTGGGGTGATGACTGTTGTGCCTTATCTCTATCTCTGCTCTAGCCTGACTAGAGCATTGCTCTGGCTGCGTCTCATGCTCCTCCTTTTCCCTAGGCGGGTATTCACACGTTTAGGCAAAAATGTGTGTAACATGCACTACGCTATACAGAGTTACAATCAACTACAATCAAATGACAAACTTTAAAGTACTCACATAATTTAAGACAGATGTACAACCATAATTGAGGGAGATCTGCTCCAAAGAGTGGGATGCATAATGTGATCAGTGATAATGCTGTCTTTTTGTGTCACTGTGCCTTCTTTATAGATTGTATAGTGAATTTCCTGGCCACTACTCATTCCTTAAATTGGGGGTTACAGTTCTGTAATATTCATCATTTAATTGTGTGGCCAGTAGCCAAAACATATTACTAGTTAAATAAATTCTACATTTTATATTATATGAATACATTTTTCCAGGTATTATTTATTTATTTATGTATTTGCTTGCATGGCATTTCTTATTTGTTTACCATAGCTTGTTTCCCCCTTTGGAGTCTCCACACACACCTACCTATGCTAGTGGCTTCTTTGGAAGTCACTTCTGAGCTGTGCCAGGATGTTTGGGTTGTTAGAATTGTCCAAAAGTCTGTGCTGTGTGAGATCCAGCCTGTCTAAGCCACTTACCTGCATGAATAACAAATGAAATCATATTTATGGTTTGCTTCTCTGGCAGCGAGAAGACAGAACTGGTGCTGCTGCCTCTGTGTGTGTGTGTTTGTATGTGTGCGTATGCACATTCATCATTTGTTCTGCTGTACATGCTGATGTGTGTGTATGTGTGTGTGAGCGAGATCAGTCCTCTGCTCTGTTTCTGCAGGGGCTTTGTGCAAACCTTGAGTCATAGAATGTCATGTTTACCAGTAAGGATTTGATGCATTTGCTCCTAATTTGCGCTTCAATTTTCTCCTTAAGACAAGTCGATGCTTCCAGCCCACTTTCAAACACCAGTGTGTTCCTGAAGCTCTTTAGACCATCATTATTGGCAGCACAAAAGCACACAAACTTACTTCCTGATTTCTCCTGTACATACATGGAGGTTTGCATGGCCATTTAACTGCATAGATTGCACAAAGGTAATTTCATTTGTGTGTGTGTGTGTGTGTGTGTGTGTGTGTGTGTGTGTGTGTGTGTGTGAGAGAGAGAGAGAGAGAGAGAGAGAGAGAGAGACAGAGAGATTTGAAGCTAAGTCTGCTCTGGCAGTCTTGCAATCACTGATGCTCACTTTATTTGCGTTTACAGTCAATGAGGCCTGCATATATATACAGCAGAGTGATTTAATGGACAAAATAGAGTTGTTGTTTTTTTTGTCCAGCAGCATTCACATAACTGTAATGGGGGAATATAGATATGATCTGGCATGTAGGTATCACTGTCCTTGACAGCATCAAATAAATCATGCATTCTGTTGTGAGTAATTGGACAGAAGGGAGAAAACATACTGCAAAAGCTTAATGTTGGCATCTTAGCTCATTCCAGTGATTTGCATTAGCGTAGAGCTTGTACTTTATTGAGTACGAACACAGTAATGTATCATCAGCCGACATTTTTATGTTTTAACAAGTTTCTTCTTTGCATCTTTGAAATTAGTGCAGTTTTGCATGCATATAAACATTTGTAATTTCAGAAGAGATACCCCTTTAGAAATGCTAAGAGTAGATTCTCTCTGATCTGGGAATACATGAACTTTGATGAAGGCACATTCTCTGGCTGATTGCTGATTGCAAGAGTTCTTTGATAGCAAACAAGGCATGCCTTGTAGATTTTCCTCAGGGCCAATCTGACTATTTCTTTTTTGTTATAATCTATAACCTATAATCCTGAATGAATTTATAATATATGTATATTTATAGTTACATATTTCTATTTACTTGAAATCAGCTGAAATCGAATAATATTTAGTACATTTTTTATTTTATTTCATCTTTTTGGTTTGAGTTGCACTCTCTGAACCTGAAGCAACATTCATTTTTAATTTTCTTCTGTCTTCTTGATGCATGTCTCTCCTGCAGGTGACTAAGTAGGGCTGGGGTTAAGGTTAATTCCCCTGGCGAGACCACGTTCTAAAGCACGTGTGAAATCAGTCCAATGAAGAAGCAAGACATCACGAGCAGCTTGACGTATGCAACCAGCAAACGCACATATTAGCTTTTTGGACTTCAGCGAGCGCGTTGTGTGTGCATGTGTGAGTCATGTCTAGGCTGAAATCTAAGTTTGTGGCAAGCGAATGGTGTTTCAGGTCGTGTGTTCCACCCTGCCCACGCTATATCACGGGAGGGGATACACATGATTTGTGCATCATTTGTTTGGGAGAGGAGCAATGCACGGTTAGCTCTCGAGGGGGCTAACTGCCGTAATTGTGAGTTTTTTCTGCTCCGAGTGCTCCGCACTCGCCTGGCTGTTTTTGATGAAAGTGGCCAGGTTCGTGATCCCACTGGGTCCAGTCCCACTGTTGCTGAGACACAGCGGAGACTGTTATCCTGGGGATCGCAGGTGGATTTAGTGGAGGGATCCGAGACGGGCTTGTCCTTTTGTCGGTCCTTACCCGCTGGATCCACGGCTCTCTCTCAGGGATCGGAAGCCCGCTCCACGGTTTCTTCCCCCCCGGGAGAGAGCCAGGCGTTTCATCTGTCTTCCCCCAAGGAGGTTGACGTGAGCGTCGATATCGAGGAGACTGTGAGCACGCTGCCACAGTCCCTCGCATATGGGGAGCTCGTGGAGCTTGTGACTTGTGCCGTAGCCAAATTAAACATTGACTGGCCGGCTGAGGAGTGGGACGCTTGTCCTAGAAGCATGCTGG
>CM074958.1:8051575-8063718 GCA_037577455.1 Pangasius macronema
TGTCCATTGTAGGCACTTTTGGCAGTGGACAGAGGTCAGCAGAGGCACTCTGACAGGTCTCTGACAGTCTAATCCTTACGCTTGCCCATATTTTCTGTTTCCAACACATCAACTTCGAGAACCTACTGGTCACTTGCTGCCTAATATATCTCAACCCTTGACAGGTGCTATTGTAACCATATAATCAATATTATTCACTTCACCTGTCAGTGGTCATAACATTATGGCTGATCAGTGTATATCATATGTTCTCACATATTCTCTTGCATTTATATCATAGCTATATGTCAGATCTTTGACTACAAAAACAGAAACCTTACAAAACTACTGAATTCTGACCTCTGTGTCTTCAAAGCTAGTTATGGCCATGTATTTGTTAAAAAAAATGCTAAACTATTAAAAAACTGCAATTATCTCATGTTAATTCATATCATCTGGTTGCATTATTAAATGTTACCATGGAGAATAGGGAATAGGGCTGGGCGATATGATGATATGACAGTAATATTGTGATAAGCTATGTAATAACACTTTTTTTGGGATATCGCTTTAAACTCAGAATTTCCAAGTTATTTAAAATAACAGCACTACAGGGTGTCCCAAAAGTCTCCATACATAGGGGACTATGTATGGCAGCACCACGTCATAAGTGGCTGTGCCTTCATCAGTGGATGTTCACTTTTCAGTTGGTCCACAACACTTCCAGTCTTTTTGAATTTGTTAACAGTGTTGTGTGTGATGTGCTTGCCATGGGTCCTGTTAAAGTACATTGCAACCTGGCAACAGCTTTGTGATCCAGCCATGAAAATGATTTCAATACATTCTTCTTTTGTCGAAATCATTCTTAAAGGATATATAAATATATATATATATATATATATATATATATATATATATATATATATATATATATATATAAACTAAGTATAAAAAAAATTTGGAAGGCATTTTGTTAAAAAGTGTTAATTTCCCATATGTATGGAGACATTTGTGGCACCCTGTAGTATATAATATATAATAGTGCTCTGCTGGCAGGTTTACAAACCTATATATCATGATACATATCATGTATCATAGAAATGTCTTTAAGTATTGTGAGATTTGTGTCATATTGCCCACTCCGAATGGAGAAAACATTCAAATATTTCATTACATCACCATGAAACATCACCATGAGAAAGTAATGTTACGCTCCAAACAGGACTCAGGAGCACTGATGTTGAATGATAATGTGGATGCCTTGCCAGATTAGATACACTGCTTTGAGCCCAATTGCTGTCTAAAATTCATTCAGTTTACTATATACTGGCCCCAGCTGTAACTTTGCCAAAATACAAGTGCCAGACCAAGACCATGTTTCACTGCTCAGTCTAGCAACCCTAGAAATGGTGTATGTATTTCCAGTCTATTAATGGAAAATGTTCAGGAGTTGATGAGGCTAGGGTTAGGGTTTTTTTGTCCTTAATATGCTGTTTAGATTTTAGTTTATTCCTGGAAGCCCCAAGCGTGGAAACATGCAACTTACTTTCTCTTTAGAAGTTTAAATTGTTTTGCTTTCTTAATGCCTGAGACAGTAATAATGACACAGCTACACAGTTAGTCATTTTTCACTCATTGTTATGATTTTTAGCTTCATTAATGAAGTGTAATTATAAGCTCTAGTGACATTATGTTATCTATGGGTCTGAGAGATAATCTATCTATCTATCTATCTATCTATCTATCTATCTATCTATCTACATTTAAATCAGTTTACCATCAGGTGACAATTTAAAAGAAATAAATGCAGTGCAGAGAATTTCACCACCATGGCTGGGTTCACTTTTCCCCTCATTGGAAAAGGTCATTGCAAATCTAAATCAAGAAGTTAATCTGAGAGTGGTCTCTCCCAGGATGACAATATCCCCATCCACAGGCCATAAGGGCTCAATGTAAATCATATGATACAGTCTTTGAAGTCACCAAACCTCAACCCAGCTTAACACTTATGGGAGATTTTTATTAGACAGCCCTTTCCACCACCATTAAAACAAAAAACAGTGATGAAATATCTTTTGGAAGAATGGTGTTCATCCATCCAGTACAGTTCTAGAGACTTGTAGGATGTGCTCCAAGGCACAGTCTTGGTGTTAGACCAATGCCTTTCTAATAGATGGTATTTCCTTTAAACTGTCACCTGTGTCATGTTGGCTCATGTATAAGAAAGTAGGATCTTGTATAAGAAAATTAGAACATTTTTATAAGCAGGAAAATCTGCAGTATCATTGTGATAAAAAATGATTTTCATAATTATTTTAGCTATAATCATGCAGGCCTATAAAACAAATCTGTCTGTAAATAGCACTGCAGAACCTGTGACATTCTTTCCTGGCTGCTGTCTGATGGTGCTGTAGGTTAATTATCATCAGTCACTCGTTTCCTGCAATTTCTGTTCCAGATTTTTTTTCTAATAGGCAGACACAGTCTCGGTTCATGTTGAGTTTATCTCTCTGCCTTATAAATTTGGTTTGCTTAAATATATTTTGTGTTTATGTGAGTAAACTTGGGATTTTGCCCTCATTGTTGGTCTTGAGGGTAATTGTCATGGCATTTTCTTGAGTGGTACTCTAACTATTCATTCAGTCAACACTGACCATGCTTCAATTATTGCTAATATGATTTACTCTGGGGGTACAGTGGCTTAGAGGTTAGCATGGTTTCCTCACACTTCTGGGGTTGGGGGTTTGATTCCTACTTCTGCCCTTTGGGCATGGACTTTGCATGTTCTCTCTGTGCTTCTGGGGTTTCCTCCACTTACTCTGGTTTCCTCCACCCCTTCCAAGGCTGACTGGCTTCTCTAAATTGTCTGTGGAGTGCGTGTGATTGTACCCTGCAATGGGTTGGCACCCTGTCCAGGATGTCTACGCCTTGTGCCTAGAGTCCCCTGGGATAGGCTCCTTGTGACCCTGTGTAGGATAAGTGCTACAGAAAATCGATGGATGATTTACTGTGATATTCACTGTATAATGTTTTTAGGATTAAAACTTATTTATAGGTACTTATCTTATACTCATATTATCCCTAGGTAGGCAGATTTTATGGGCATTTTTCTGGTCCAGAAATAAAGACTTTACCTGATGGAGGACAGTATAATTAAATAGAGGACTGGAATCCATGTGCATTTCCAATAGCAGATAACTGAAATAAAAAAAGAAAATGCCTTCTAGTTTATATGAAACCATATGAAAATGATATAGCAGGTGCTGACAGAATGCTGAAGTTAATCACTGATGTCATTGATTTTTTTTTTTTGATCAATTGATGAATAAAACATTCAAAAGCATGATTATTTGTATATACAATGGGGTCCACATTGAAACCACATTGAAAATCTGGGATTTTTTTTTTCAATTAAAATTGGAAATAAACAGAAGGTTTTAGAATTATGAACTATTTAAAACAAAGAAAGTAAATGTTTAATACCCTTATTCAAGATTCTGAGCTATTTCTAGCTCCCTAAGCAAATTTTTGATATTGAGCATGTTAACTGCTTTGTACAGAAGGTAAGATTTTCCTCATGCCTAATCTCTTCTATTGAAGCATGTGTTCAGACGATACTCCAATGGATTTTTGGATCTAAAATGGATCATAAGGTTTTGCACAAACTTGTGGAGTCCATGCCAGTTTGAATGCACACTGGCATTAAAGCAAAAGGAGACATGCCAAATACTAAGAAACTCTGAAATTCATGTCAATATTTCAAATATTCCACTTTTCATTCAGGTTTTGTCAATAATATAATTTGTAATAAAATTGTATTGTATTAAATTAGAAAAAAATGCAAAATAGAAGCACTTTCACTAGTGGTCTCAGACTTTCAGACCCCACTGTATGTGTGCCAAAATTATTGAAACCCCTAAAGAATATTTTAAATAAAATGCAAACAAATCGTCATGCCTGAAAAACATATTTTTCCCCTGTCCCCAGGGCCTCTGTTGTCACCTTTAACCATATCTTGTTTTCTCTGGGATTTAAATATAAAGTCGCACACATGTAAAATCACTTTTTCATCTATTACCATGGGAAAAACCAAAGAACTTTCAATATTAAAAAAAGACAGAGCTTAAATATGCCTCTACTGTTATCTTGTTAGACTTGTCTATCTTGTTAGACATTACAGAAAGACTCAGTATTGTTACAGTCTCCAGGATAGGCTTCACATTATATAACAAATTTATTGATTTTGAAGTCAATGTTTTGTAGAAAAAAATACACTACTTTTAAACTTTTGTGTTTAAACAAAACTATACAATGTCCCTATAAGTTTGAGCCCAAAATATCACTTATTGTATGTGTTATTCTTTTTTGTAATGTTACTTATTGGTCATTTTCTTGAAGGATACCAATAATACTAGAAGGTCTTTAATAAAAGATTTACAGTACAGTTCTAATTAAAGCCAATATTTTGTCTATTGTCACTCATAAATGTTTCCATGTCAGCTGATACAAAATTGTTTACGCTTGTTGATAGTAGTTGCGAGAGGGGCACGGTGGTGTAGTGTTTAGCACGTATGCTTTGCACCTCCGGGCTTGATTCCCACCTCCGCACCATGTGCGCAGAGCTTGTATGTTTCACCCATGCTTCGGGAGTTTCCTCCCCTGGTCCTCGCATGAGTTGGCAGGCATTTCCAAAATGTCCGGGGTGTGTGTGTGTGCAATTGTGCCCTGTGATGGGTACCATGTAGTGTGCAAGAAGAGTGCAGCTGGTTTATCATACTTAAGCTTTATTGACACGAATCTGCAAAACAGCTTCTTGTAGGTTGATTTCAGAACATTGCTTGATTTTTTTTCCTGAAGGCAGACAAAAATCCATCACCCTTCTGCTGCTCTGTTACTGGAACTATTCAAATAGGGCATTCTATAACCAATGGCTTTGTTTTAGAAATATTAGCTGTAAGACAAGCTAAAAAAATAATATAATATACACTCTCCGGCCACCTTAATAGCAGCAACTGGAAATCTGGCCATTCATGCAATTATCCAGTCGGCAAATCATGTGACAGTAGCACAATGCATAAAATGATTCAGCTACACGCCAAGAGCTTCAGGTAGTGTTCACATCAAACATCAGAATGGGGGAAATGTGATTTCTGTGCTGTTGACCATGGTTGTTAGTGCCAGACAAGCTGGTTTGAGTACAAAAACTACTGATTTTCCGGTACTCTGTTACAAAGCACAAGAATCTCTAGGGTTTACACAGAATGGTGTGAAAAATAAGAAACATTCTGTGAACAGTGATGCTGTGAGTGTAAATGCCAGACATTTACACTCAGAGACATGAAGGCTATGGCAAAGAGCAGAATGCACAGCACATCCAACAATGAGGCAGATAGGTTACAACAAAAAAGATAACATATTCCACCATCCATTTTATCATTCTGATGTTTAATGTGAACATTAACTGAGCTCTTGGCCTGTATCTGCATGATGTTATTCATTGAGCTGCTGCCACATGAATGATTGACTGATTGGGTAATTGCATGTGCACGTGTACATGTGTTCCTATTAAAGTGGCCACTGAGAGTGCATAGTCATATAATTTTTTTATATTGGCCTTAGGTGCATATGTACTTTGCTGGTTTGCTGATTGGATGTGTAAAATATATTTTACGTTGGCAAATGGTATTTTTGAACATGCCATAACAGTACAGTTTTAATATAATCCTTTTACAACTTGCTTGTCTAAAGTCCCTCATGAAGCCATGAATAGTTTCTGACAGTCGCAGGAGATCAAAGTAAATAAACACTGTTTTTAAAATTGGTTCAATTATAATTACCATCAAAATTATTTCTAAAGTGTTTGATTTTACACTTTGTTATAGGCCTTTTCCTAGTCAAAATTGTCAGCCATTTTGGCCATATTTTGGTGGCACCCCTCATAAATGTTTCCCTAATAAATATAACTAACTGATGTGATATACTAATGCTAGTTGTATGCACATTGATAGACTTTGTTTCGCATTAATGAAATAAAAACTAAAATAACCAAAAATGTCCATTAACCGTGACAGAAAGTGAGAACACCTCATCAGCACATCTTTCAAGCAGAGAGTTCAAGACCACTGCTCACCTGTCAGTTATTCCGGCTGTCGATTGTCTCATCTGTCATTTTTGTTACAGAAAAAAAGACTGCTCTTTCAGTGTATTTTTGTGTTCTGTTAGTATAAATGTTGGCAGGCCTGAAATGGTCATTCAAATATTCTTTTTTGGCATTTCCACCCTCTCCTGCAATTCCTGTTAGGGCATGCTGCACAGTAAGAATACCCCTGGCCTACCAGGTGAGCAGCCATAGATGTTGCTCCTTTGCCCCTTACTGTCTTTCTGCAGTGTCTTTTTGGAAGTTTTTTAATATATCTATTTTTGGAAAAGCTTGTTTGAAGCCTTTATCAAGAGACACACTTTTAATTAGTAATCTAACAAGAAAGTAAAGGCCCTTGGTAGGGCTACAGCCACGACCAATTATCAGTGTGGAGATGGTGAGTTTATTTTGCTTAAAATCATTCAGGCCAACTCTCGACTGTATTCAAGTTGTCATGTATTTATAGCATTACACTTTTTTAGGTGAATGGTACAGCACAGCGATAGTCTATGTAGTATAAACAATGCTTTTTAATGCAGCATTCTTTGTTTCTTTTTCCCCCTATGTGCATAAGGGATGTGTAAACACCACTGAAATCACACAGTCATACTTTCTGTATGTCTTCTATGTGTTCTATATGTTTTTTTTATCATTTGTTTTTTTGGTAATGATATATGAGGAAACCCAGAAAAGACTCAAATATTCTGTTTATGCACTGCCCCACTGTGTCATGTCATGTTTTATTGGGCTTTATAGTAACTAGAGATGACTGTCCACATCCCCCAGTGCTTCAAAGACGAAGTTATACTTTTGACATTTGTTTTCTTTCTAAAAATAAAGCATGCTTTTTTATTTTTTTAAATTAAATGTTAGGCTGTGTTTAGTGAAATTTAAAATGCATTTTATTATGTGTCATATTGTCTTTCATTTTTCAAAACATTAACAATGTGATATTTAATTTGATAAATGCTTATCTAATCATATGATGTGGTTTGTTATGTTCTGTTTGAATATCAGTTGCTCTAGTTCATCAGGCTATGATGTAGTTTTGGTGTTTTGAAATATTTCAAAGAGTATCCTCTAAAGTAGCTACATGGCCCTGTCCACATTATATGGTAGTTTTCTGCTTGCATGTCAAATATGTTTACTAGTAAAGCAGGAAATATTGCCCAAAGCTGATGGCCAAATTGATAGCTTCTTAATTTGTGTACACTTGCCTCTCATTAAAAATAAGATTGTTGCCTCCTGCTCCTTAATGCGTAGTGAGTCTGTTATTTTTTCATTTAATCCCCCGGTAAAAGATAATCAAAGGTCCAGTAAAAATTCACCCAAGGACCAGATCTGGGCCAGTAACTGAATAACCCTGCAATAAATGTCTAGCAAAACCAATTAAACACCAGACTCGCCAAATGTGTTGCCGTCACAGAGACAAGGAATGATCTAATATAAACACCGTGTCCTAGAGCACTGACACATGAGTGAACACTCATAAAAATACAGACAGAAATTTGTTGTAAGTTATGGCAGCCAGCTGATTAATTCTATGTAGCACAATCATGCTCAAGTCTGATCAAAAACACATCAATCTTTTCTTGTTTTCCTGTTCATGCCTTTGGAACTGCATCAGCCTGATATTAATATCTTTGAATCCTTACCTGTTGTTTTACCATGATTATGAATTTGACTGGACTGTTGGCTTTTAAAATACCAAGAATATACACTCACTGTGCACTTTATTAAGAACACCTGTATACCTATTTATTCATTCAATTATCCAATCAGCCAATCATGTGGGAGCAGAACATTACATAGAATCAAGTAGATACAGGTCAAGAGCTTCAGTTGATGTTCCCATTAGACATCAGAATGAGGAAAAATGTGATCTCCGTGACCTCAGTGGCTGTGGCATGGTTGTTGGTACCAGGTAGACTGGTTTGAGTATTTCAGAAACTGCTGATCCCCCAGGATTTACATACATAACACTATGGCGGAAACACCTTGCTGATGAGAGAGGTCAGAGGAGAATATGCAGACTGGAAGGCTGCGGTAACTCAAATAACCATTCATTATAACTGTGGTGAGCAGAAAAGCAGCTCAGAATGCATAGTAGAGCACACCTTGTGGCAGATAGGCTATAGCAGCACACGGGGCTCCACTTCTGTCAGCCAGGAACAGGAATCTGAACAATCTGGATAGTTGAAAAACAGTGCTTGGTCTTTTTCTATTCTCCAACTGTCCAGTTTCAAGAAATATTAAACATTCACTATTTAAAAATATTTGCTATTTGTAAAGTATATCAGTGTTACCATTATGCCTGTCACACCTGTCACTCTCTGTGCCATTCTCCAGATAAAACCGATGGTACAAAACATGATCTTTTTGGAATATAGTACATGTATGTCTACTGGCCTGGAGTTAAGTAATATACTATAGCACTGTCAAGCATAATTGGACTAATTGCAATATTTTATTTTATGAACAATTTCAACGCCAGGAGGTCATTTATAGAAAAAAAATCAGAACAAAAACCTCAAAGGCAGTGACAGATGCACAAGTTGAACAAGACCATCTGCCTCCATCCCATCTTTACCCGCAGGATGTGATGAGATCCTCTCAAAGGAAATGATGCACAGGGTTACCATTATCAAATTTTTATTACTTGTTATCTTTAGTTCTGAACAATAAAAAAAAACTTGAAATACATTTAAAAAATGATCTCTTAATGTTTGCCAAGGTGAAACAAACCTCCAGAGTCTGATTCTGATAAATGTTAGAGCAGGATCTAGGACATCAATCATAATAATGGCCATTTAATGCCTTTCAATTCTCAAAGTGGCATTTATTTAAATGGCGATCATCACAGTGCCATCACAGCAGCATCCTGTGATAGTATTCTTGTGTAATATGTCTTCAGAATGGTTCATGGGGGAATATAAGTCCTACAGAGAACTACATGGTAAGAAGTTATTTAGTAATTTTGTAAAATATTAGCCAAATACTTTACTATACTTGTGATTTATCATAGTTCTATTGGGGGATGAAAGGCCTGGTTCCTGGATGCTAGTAAATGCCTAACAGAAGACTCCTCCCCTACCTATGATGTGTATACCTGAATACACAGTAACAGTATCCCTCCCTCTCATTACCATACATAGCCCTTATGCTCACCTGACAATTAAAACATCACAGGTGTGCCAAAGCTTCTTATTTGATTGCCAATGCATGAGATTACCAGACGGAATACCACCTTTTAATGACGCCATCCAGACTCACTGATAAGATGCAATTCTGCAATTAAGGTTCAAGTAGGACATTCTTGTGCCAGAGCTGTTGAAGTGAGTAAGTGAATCAGCATTCAGTTTGCAGATGTTACAATGCCAGAAACTCCCTCCCCTTGTTTGGCAGGAATTTCACTTGTTTTTATGAGGTATTGATTCAGTGTGCATTTTTAATGCTGTACTCAGAGCTATGATTCTCAGTTATTTAGTGTCTGTTTTAATGTCCTCAGTAATTAAGTAATGGGTTTTATTAAATATAGATATAATATGCAAAATGATGATTTTCACTTTCAATGTCTGAAAGATTATTGTTAGTCATGTAGTTTGTGTCATGAAAGGGTCATAACTGGGCTACATATACAGTATGGTGAATACCTGTAGACAAAGAGGTTGTACACATCAGCCTCATTGTCCATTTTAACACAAAAGAGATGGTTGCTGAACAATTTAGATGATGGATTTGAAAATGCATCAGCAGTTACAATAGAATTAAGCATAATCGATGCAATAAAAATTCTCCAAGAAGTGGATGCATAAGCAAACTGCCTCCTTACACAATAAGGAAAACATCTGATTCTTGGGCTCATCAGGTGTCAAATTCCGACTATTAGATACCACCACTATAACAAGCTCTTTGTAAAGGGTTCAGAAATGAACCCCTTTCTGTGAACAATACACAAAATACTGCACCTGAAATCGTCTAAGCATGGAGTGACAGTTAAAATAATGTGTTGTGGTCATGTGCTGGCCATGCACATTGCATGATACCCACTGATCAGTGATTCTATAGTGCTGTTGTGCAGCCAGTACTCCAGGTGCTCTTGTGAATATTGATGACATCATGCATGTAGTCATTCATCTTCAGTAACCACTTTATCCTGGTCATGGTAATGCTGAATGGAGTGAGGTGGAAATACATCCTGGGTGGGATGCCAGTCCAACACACACACACACATCAGGGCAATTTAATGTAGCCAATCTACCTACCAGCACTTTTTTGGGACTTGGGAGAAGGAAACTGGGAGAGCATGTGAAAAGCAACACATTCAGTAAACTGAAGTCAGGATTGAACTAATCCTAGAGCTATATGCTGCATGATGGCATCATGAATTGCTCCAAGTGCCTGAAACTTGGTTCCCTCTGCACTGGATGTACTGTAGACTTAGCCATAGATAATGACCCCATAATCCAAATTAATGCAGAAGTGGTGGGACCACTATATAATTTTAAAAATCTGTTTTGCAGAAAAAAAAATCACTTCTTAATCAAGATTTTTACCTTTAAACTTAAACCATATAACATCCCTATATGTGTGTGACCAGAATGTCACTCATGGCATATGTTATTCATTTTACACTATATTCAATTTTTAAGGATGGGTGCTGATAATTATGGAGTTATTGATTATATATCTCCTAGATCTGGGTTAATTTGGAAATAGAAGGGAGTCTTACAGACTGTAATTGTCTGTAACTGTGTGCCCAAATGCCCCAATGAAACCTTTGCCTAAGGCTTTGTTCAGCTCCCAGACAAACGTAACTTTGTAAAGAAATTAATGGAGATATCTGGTTAATAGTATATTATTTATGCGTAATAAAATTCATGTCACAGTTGCACAGTGAAATTTTACAAAATGAATGATTGCTCCCATCTTGTAGCATGTTTCACAAATCTTTAAATAGCCTAAAGTTATTGCAGTGCTCACAAGCTACAGTAACAGAAAGTTGATCATGAATTTATTATTCTGTAGTCCACCAGAGTCACTGGGACATATAGTACGTGAGTTTAGAGGAAATTTAACAGCTCTAAAAGGACACAGAGGAACTCATGATCAGGGTTTATGGTCCCACTGTCTTCCGTGGTCTTCTTTATTGCCATCCTTTTTAAAAAGTGTGACCAAATCAGTGCTGTTTTGTCACACTCAAATGTACCACTGTTACCCTCGACCCTGGCTTCCAGTGAATAGAGGTTTGAAGGAAAAAAAGTCCATTTTACACCAGAAATGTCAGGGAACTACAACTGCAGTACTGTGCAAAAGTCTTAGGCACCCTATTTTTTTTTTATTGAAAAATTTTGTCTTAAATGTTTATTTTATGACTTATTCCAAACATTCGTTATCCAACAAAAAATTAAATGTTACAGGAAATTGTTTGTATGGCAGTAAAGAAAGCAACATATTACATAATGCACCACTTTTCATGCAAAAAACATAATGAAGTTTATCTGGTTTTATCTGCAAAAACAGGAGCCGGTATGACAGTCAAAGTCTCCAGAAGAACTGTGGCAGATTCTCCAAGATACTCAGAAAATCTTACCAGCTAATTTCCTTATAAATCTGCACAAAGTGTACCTGAGACAAATGGTGCATTTTTGAAACAGCAAAGAGTTGTTTCCCTTAATATTGACTTTGTTTAGTTTATTACTGTTTACTGCTTTTAATAGTAGCTTTTTTTTACATACAAATGTTTAATATCATTATTTATCAAGGTATCTTTACTTTATAGCATTTCTTTGCATGTGCCTAAGACTTTTGCACAGTACTGTAATATTGGCTGAAAATTAAATAAAATTGTAGATAAATATTGTTACATATACACTATATGGCCAAATGTTTGTAGACACTTATAACACTCATATGTGCTTGTTGAATATCCCAGATTTAGTCCCCGTTTTACTGTTATAATAACCTCCACTCTTCTGGGAAGGCTTTCCACTAGATTTTGGAGCGTGGCTGTGGGGATTTGTGC
>CM074958.1:8063818-8077990 GCA_037577455.1 Pangasius macronema
TCAAGCATGCCGAAACAAGTGTTTGAAGTTATCACCAAGAACGGTGGGGCTACTCACTACTGAGTCCTTTTTTGACATTTTAGTTCTGTTCTTTAAGCTTATTTATTCTCTCTGTCTTCACTGTGAGCTCCACATTCCTTTTTTAAAAGAATAATGCCAATAAATCACCTCAACACTTCCTATTCACTTTGTGGTAGATCTACGTTTCTTGATTACACTGTGCTGATACCTAGTGTAATGCATTTTTCTATAGCAGGAATGCAAGTTTCTAAGAAAACAATGCAACATTTGTTTTGACTGCTTAGTAAAAGCAGATGTGTAACAAGCAGACCTACTGACCTATCTTCAGTGACTACATCTTGAAAATAGTCACTCAGTAACAAACATATAGTTATTATTTTGGATTAGGGAAGCAGAAAAGCACCTGACACCTGACCATTACACCCATATGTGCTTGTTGAACATCCCATTCCAGATTTATTTCCCTTCATCTTATAATGAGCTCCACTCTTCTGTGAAGGCTTTCCACTAGATTTTGGAGTGTGGCTGTGGGGATTTGTGTTCATTCAGCTACAAGAGCATTAGTGAAATCAGGCGCTGATGTTGGATGAGGAGGTCTGGGGTGCAGTCGGTGTTCCACTCCATCCCAGAGGAGTTCAGTGGGGTTGAGGTCAAGGCTCTGTGCAGGACACTCGAGTTCTTCAAACTTGGCAATCCATGACTTTATGGTTTGCCAAGTTTGCCAATATGTATCTATATATATATATATATATATATATATATATATANAACCACTTGCACAGCACAGAAATGTACATCTATTTTTTGGGGGAAATGCTGATTTGTGTGCTGATTTGGAATATTGTGGAAGAGGGGTGCTTTTACTTGATGGAAGTATATATTTTTTTTCAATTCGTCCTACCCCAAATTAAGTAAGGACAGGTAGATGTATCTTAGGCACAGTTTGTGGCAAACTATTGGCAAGTAAATTCTCCCACAGCCATACATTTTTAGAATAAGTGTTCAGATTAATAAATATAGAGGAGGCGAGTATGCAAAGTTGTGCACTGCCTGATCAGCTGATCGCTATGAGGCATACCCTACTGAAGTTATCATACATATTCCAAGCTAGTTTTCTCACCAGTTGCATTTCCAAGTGATCATATTCTCTGGACATGTTGCTCCACTGAGCTGGAAACAACCCCCCATTTTGTTCTCAAATACCTGTCAATCATTTTCCTCTGCTGAGTTAAATAACCACAGGCGCATGACAATATGGGATTTACTACTGTCAGTCAAACTATATATATGTATACAGGGGATGTGGTGGTGACTAGATGACTAAAATAGGTAAATATGTTGTTTAATAAAAAAATGGGAGAAATAAAAAAAAATAGTGAGAGTTGTGAGAGATGTGTGCTTTGCTTAATGTAAACACAAAGTCACAAAAATTTTAATGTCACCTCAGGGGTTTTGACATAAATATTTAATAAATTTTCCAGTGTTGTGTTATAAAATATTTATGCAACGCTTATAAATGTGTTATGAAGGCCCGGTGTAGGTATCCATTAAATAAAGTTTTACCAAACAGGATACACACATAGTACACACATATGACATTTACATTGGCATTTACAAACTCAGAACTAAAGGTACATTCATCAAGATGTTTCCATATCACCATTCCAGAGTCCAACTGGGTTACATGGATGGCCTGGACACCAGCCACTTTCCTGCGGACACCATTCCTAGGGCTTGGCTGCAGGAATAGGTCCCACGGGGTACACATTATAGTGCCTTCTGGATCACTCTTTGTCTGATCTCTCTTTTGAGATCTGTTCACTAAGGGTGGCTTTGCAAGGAGCATTACACTCCCAGTTACGCTTCTCTCACACAAGTTTTCCCCTGGCATACTACAAATACCAACTTGGAAGGGCAAAGTCAAGCTTGTCAGGATTCAAACTCACAGTTTCTTCATGATAGGGTGAATTCAATATTTTTCTGTTGTGACATGTAAGAAAGTGTGAGCAAATGAGCTACCCGCCTCCTCTTATCTCCATCCTTGATTGAGTGTGTGTATACAATCTTACAAAGCTAACAATTATTCCGCTGAAGATCTGTAGTAATCACTGACGCCTAGTCACTATATTGAATGGGAGTGCTAAAAAATTACACTACCAATAAATAACTATTATAAAGCCATTATGGGTGATAGTGGGGTCTCTTCATATACATAAAACTATTATGAACACACAGGAACACACTCACTGAAAGACATTGCAACACCATTTGTGACAGCTACTCTTTTTTTTAAGTCATGCATTTCCAAGTCCATATTCATGCCTTGTCTCTTCTGAATAGCAAGCACATTAAACAGAAAAGCTGTGCTTTGAGTTTGCCAGTGCTTTCATTCAAACCAATACCGTAAACCAGTACCGTAAGTTGTACTTTGGTTGGACAATGTTTGCTTAGTCTATTGACTTCTAGTCTCTTCAATAGCATTTTTAAATGTCATTGATTGAGAGAGTAATCCACCTTGTTCATGTTTATTACATCTGCTATTGATTTTTCTCTGATCATGATTTTTCCATTTTAAAATATCACGACAAATGATTTACTTGTCCAGAAAATATAGAAAAATGAGGATTTCTACCATTACAGGTTTAAGAAGAGTAGGGAATTATTGAGGCATAAGAATATTATCAGCTGTGCAAAATGTGGCAGCTCAGCTGGATCATGGATTTTAAGTGATTCTACAGTAATGTGCAGTAAACAGTTTAAAAAACATAACAGCACATTTCAGTATAATCCTTTTACAAAGCAGTTGTCTAATGTTCACTTGGCTGACATTTTCACCACTGATTCTTCTTGCAGAACAGCAGGGGAGCACTTTCTAATTTTCAATACCATTAACGTTTACTATTAATGTGCTAAATTTGACACTTTGTTGTAGACCCATTTAATCATTTTGGGTCAAATTCTTCTCCCTTTTTTTCTTTTGGGCCAAAAACTGAAAGCCATTTTGGCCTTTTTCATATGCAAAAATCCTTTGGTGCAATCCATAATAAATATAAACAAACCGATGTTAAATATATACTTGTCTAATGTTACCTAAAACCCTGAGGTTGGGGGAAGCGGCACTGATTCCAGGAAGTGTCTGTTTAAACACCTGCACGAATCAATCGAAATTCAATCATCGATTGACTCATCAGCCATTTCAATGGGGAGAAAAATACTACTCTTTTGGTGCATTTTTGAGTGATAGCTCATACTAGTGTTACTGCTCCCGCTCAAGGGAGCCTCCTTTCTCAGAGTGCTCCAGTGCTGGAGTGCACTAAATTTCCTGCCACTCTGGGGTAATTTCAATATTTCCAGGTCTTTTCCCTTCGCAATGAGGAGTCAGAAGAGAGTGCTGCTGAATGGGTAGAATTTATTCCAGTCAGTTTTACTTCTACAGACAAAAACAAAAGAAAAATATGCAAGCTAGTGGACTGAAAAAAGGGCGACACCATCTCTCTGTGGCTCACACACACACTCACAACCTCAACCTCTACCCCCAAACGACAATACCCATAATGCACTGCACCTACAAATGAACCTTTACTCTCTAGTACTAGTATACTCTGATGTTTTTTGCATAGCTCCTACACAACATGTGTAATGGTGGCAGGTCTGGTAATATAATATAATATAATATAATATAATATAATCAGTGATAAACATCACTGGATATCATGGCAAGGTAATATCGTGTAGGGGCAATAATAACATTATATCGCTCAAGCCTACCGGGTATAAGTTTAATGTGTGCCCTCTCAGTCATTTCTGATTATGTGTTCTGGATATGATAGGGAAGTAGTCTTAAAATAAATACAAGCACACAAGTAAATACGCACACAAGTATATCCAGGAAACATTTCTGTGTAATTATGACTGACACTGATAGGCTGCATGAATCTATAGTCTAGGCTAGAAAGAAATCTGCATCAGCCTTGTGTATTTTCTACTTGCTGTCAGCACTGGTTGTGGTACTGTTCTTGGTTCCACAAAAGTAAAAATAACTATAACAGAAAATAAGAAGAAATAGATGTAAATAATACATTTATTTTATTTTTAAAGTATTTTTCCTTACAAGGGTGGGAAGGCTTAGCCCTGATAGTCCATTTATACCAGATGTCCATGGTATTAATCATAAGGAACATTACAATGCTCCAGGTGCAGTTTTCACAACAGCAGAGAGTTAGTAGGCAGGAGTAATGACTGATCTTACTGCAAAAAATGATTCTGTACTTGATGCAAGAATGATTTGTTGGTTGGCCCCAGTGTTTTCCATTTACACTGTATTGCTATTTCATGGCCATAAATTAACACGATTTTATGACATACATATATAGTACGGAATGGTGTAATATTTACGTTTTAAATCAAAGTGTGAAATTATTTTTCACAGTCTGAGCTGGTATGAAGCAGAATAGCTAGATAAAGCTCTCGGGCACATGGCTTTAATTCTCCTGCAGTATATACATATTCTGCTTTGCAGAGAAACTCTTTTTTTTATCCCTTTCAAAAAAAATCTTATTCTTTGCATGTGATCTCTGTGTCATTTTGTGTTTATTCTATATTCTGCACCACTGCTAAAAAATACCAAAAATATACAGTGCTGTGATCTTTTGTCATTTGTGCACCATGATCATGATAATTTTGTCATTTTTTAAAAGGTTGTAATTATTGAGATTAGTAATTATTAGTTGCAGCCAGGGAATCAGGAAATGTCAGTGTTGGATTTTTGCAGTACTCCATATTTTTTATAACTGGCAAATATTAATAGTCATTTGTGGCCATTTGTGATTAACACAGTTGTAACACTGTTGAAGTTAATTTTAGTAGCTTATAGTATGCAGAAAATTCCAGATTTTTAACAATTTTGAAATTACTTCCCTAGATTTTAAGTGGGGTATTTTTTTTAGAAATTGAATATATTTTTTTATTGCATTATTAATTTGTCATGAGTTTCTCAACACATATTCTGTTTGATTAACATATGTTCTGCCTAATATATTCCCTTAGTTTAATGGAGAAAAAAGTGAGTTTTTTATTGCATTATAATACCCTGGCAGTTACTGGTAAAGAAAAAAATGGGTGGAAATTAGTGGGACCTGGTTATCTGCATGTTAAAAAATATACATCAAAATGACAAACCTTAGCTATGCGGATTGCCCACTTCCCCTAAAATTTCATTAGAATGCAGCAATGAATTGTTTCTGAAGAAATGTGTCTATATTATTCATCACTCATGGTGAAATTCAGTATTGGTTCGTCAAATTATCAAATATCTCACTGCAGTATGATGCTCTTTGTCCATTTAATGCAAAATGTTTAAGTGGACAGTGCAGTCTGCATGAGAATCTCTTCTGAAGCCCCTGACACAGCGCTGAGAATGAACATGAATGACATCTCGAACTTTAACATATGGCACTGGTCAGACAGAGGGCTCAGAGCTGTAGTAGTCAGTCACTTGTGTAGCTTATTTTATCTGTGTAACTAGTAAATATTGTATATACACTCACTGAGCACTTGAGTAGGAACACTATACTAACACTGAATAGGGCTTCCCTTTGCTCTCAAAACAGCCTCAATTCTTAGCGGCATGTATGGCTGCCAGTGGAAATGGTTCCCTCATGTTGTATTGATGCGACTACTGACAAAAGCAGCAGGTTCAATACTGTAGCGTATAGAGCTATATTATCTGTTCATGTTCGGCCAAATGCTTCAAAACGTGACACTTCCCACTGCAGATGGACAATGACCTGAAGCATACTTCGAAAGCAACCTACTGATGGGTTTCCTAAGACTTTTTTAAGGCAAAGAAGTGAAATGTTCTGCAAATGTTCTGCAATGGCTAAGTCAATCACCTGACCTGAGTCCATCTGAGCATGGATTTCACTTGCTGAAGGCAAAACTGAAGGCACATTGCCTGAATTACTCATTGCTTGACCCTTTTGATGGCTTTCTAAGACTTTTTTAAGGCAAAGAAGTGAAATGTTCTGCAATGGCTAAGTCAATCACCTGACCTGAGTCCATCTGAGCATGGATTTCACTTGCTGAAGGCAAAACTGAAGGCACAATGCCCCAACAATAAGCAGGAACTGAAGACAGCTACAGATGACTGAATGGCCATTTTGGCCAAATTTTATTTGTTATGAAGGCCACACCTTGATAAGTCTGGCCTAGGAGAATGTGAAAGAACATTATCGTAGACAAGCAGTGAGTGATATGTGACTAGCTCGAAGCAAGGGGAGAGTGTCTCTGTCTCTCTCAGCTCAGGAAATACTGTCTCCAATGAAGCTGAGTTGTACTTCCGTTCTCTTCACATCTACTTGACAAATGCTTCACTTAGCCCCGACTCATTTTACTTCCATATTCTGCGCTCTATTATTTTACATTCTGAGCAATTTAATATGCATAGCACTGGAAGACAGCTTATAATGAAGGGTGCATTGCTCAGCCACCAGTGATTTATCCATTTTGAAGGTGTTATTTAATGTCTGCCAGTTTGTTTTGCATCCTTGGCTGAAACTGTGCAGTTATCAGTCTTTACTATGCCAAATTGACTGGGGTGTATGTTAGAGGTGATTCAGAGCAGGCTGTTGGCAGTTGGTGGACTTTTTGCAGGGTGGGTGGGGTGTGGTGGGGTGTGGTGGATGGCTGGCCTGGTGTGCTGGTCTGTGTGCCAGTTTGAGCCCTATTACAATCTTCCCCAGTGTCCCACTCCTAAAAACGTCCCCATGTGTTTAAAGTTCTCACAAGAGAGAAAGAAATCGACAAAGCTTTGTTTGGTCCTTTCGCTCCCATGAGCATGTCATTCTGTAAGTAATTAAGCTAACGAGCTGAGTGTTAAAATGGCCAACCTTTGATTTGTCTGGTAAGCAATTACTCCTCTTACATTTAGAATGTCTTAATCTGCAAAAGGGACTGGAAGAAAGGATGTTTTCAGGCTCATATAGGTCTGGGCCTGAAGGAGAGAGTAGACTGTGATGACTCAGTTAAGTCAATCAGTTCAAAGTCTAACTCACACTGTTTCCTACTTGCAGGCTGACACAGCTACCAATCAGCCACATCTACCCTCTGGGACTGCATCATACCCCACTCTTTGATTTAGGAGAGAATGCTTATTTAGTATTATTTAGAATTCAAATCAAAGGTGCGGATACACAATATATGCTACCTTTGTTTCATCATGTTCATCTTGTGTAGTAGTATTGATGTGTTGAAGTGGTACACGAGGAAATCCAGTATCAAAAAAAAGAGGCACACCTACAATATAGTTCAGAAAGTGTTCTTGTTACTGAAACAGTAACATGAGTCTGGTAGAGGCTGTTCTTGTGCATGTGTTTGCTTCTCACTCAGGCATGTCCAGCTGATGGACACCATACTCTGTCACAAGAACAATCATCACACTCCATCGTCACCCTATCCACATTCTCACTCACCAGACTTCCGATTATACACACCTGATGAAAATCAATTAACCCTGCAAATGTACCAAGGTAGTTTTTGCACACCTGCTTGCTTTTAACCCTGATCTCATTCAGCTCTCTGCTTCTGTGGATTTACTTCGTTTATGCCTGTTTACTCATTGCTTGACCCTTTTGATTGGTTTCCTGGAGTCAATGGCAAGGTTTACATTCCTCACTCTCATAATTATATTATTTTCCTATAATTTTTACTTCATTTCCTGAATGAATGGTACTAGCCACATAATAATACGCTTTAACATGAATAATTTAGTAATAAGCAAAACATTTAAGAAAAAAAAAAAAAAAAAGACCACCTTCTGTGTATGTCATTGATCAGTGTGATCCGGGCTTATGTAGAAAATGAGGTTGCGTAAACAAATATTTTCAAAGAGAGCCTGTCCATTAGCATGTTTTGTTTGTTTTGAAATTGCCACTGCTGTGTAGCGGTACTGTGAGTCTTGCCATATTATGCCATCCTCCTACAGAGTTTCCAACACTGCCAGAGCTGTTGCCGGTTGTGTTACGTTCCAATGGCACAAAATTGGCTGCCAGTGAGCTCATCACATTATTTGTTCTATGACTACTGATCTCAACTCAAGACTTTTTTTTATGATGTGAGACTTTTGTTGGTGACAGTAAAATCGGGCTTAGAAATCGTACATTATAAAGCCGGCTTGCGAGTTTTATATTAATATAAATCTACACTCATCTACCACTTTATTAGAAACACTTGGCCGATCAGCCAATCACATGGCAGCAAAACTTAAAATCTTCCAGATACAGGTCAAGAGCTTCAGTTAATGTTCACTTCAGAATGGTGGGGGAAAGTGTGATTTCAGTGACTTTGACCGTGGCATGGTTGTTGGTGCCCGAAGGGCTGGTTTGAGTATTTTCAGAAACTGCTGATCTCCTGAGAATTTCTCGCACAACAGTCTCTAGAGTTTACACAGAATGGTGTCCAGTGAGCGACAATTTTGCGAGAAGAAATGGCTTGCTGATGAGAGCAGTCAGAGGAGAATAATAATATTTATCTCATGGTACCCAAGGACACTGTACAGTTACATGAAAAACAACAAAATAAATCATGCAGTCATGGTAGTTTTAAATCATATTTAAAATTTAAGTTTAGAATATAGC
Organism: Pangasius macronema; assembly: GCA_037577455.1. Lineage (NCBI taxonomy): Eukaryota > Metazoa > Chordata > Actinopteri > Siluriformes > Pangasiidae > Pangasius > Pangasius macronema. Next base: position 8,072,473 of record CM074958.1, read on the forward strand.
AGTCAATAATAAAGGTAAACAAAGGAGGATAAAAATGAGAATAAAACTGACAAAACTTGGCAGGCTAAACAGTAAAGGACACAATAAGATTGAGTACAAAACTATGAGCAAATGCTAGGTGGAAGAGATGAGTTTTTGGCTGAATGTTAAAAATGTTGAAGGGAGGTACAGGCACAGAGATGGAGAGGCAGAGAATTTTACAGTTTAGGAGCAGTAACACTAAAAGCCCTGTCTCCTGTGGTGCGGAGGTGAGAGGACAGGAAGCAGGGGAGTGTCAGAGGATTGTCAGAGGTGTGTATGGGAGAAGGAGGCTAGACAAGTAAGTGGGGCCGAAACCATGTAGAGACTTAAAAACCGATAAAGTATCATGTGCTGTATGTTTACATTTTATGGCAGACACCATTATCCAGAGCAACTTACAGTTATCTCATTTATACAACTGAGCAGTTGAGGGTTAAGGGCCTTGCTCAAGGTTGCAGCTTGGCAGTGCTGGGATTTAAACTCTCAAACTTCCGATCAGGAGGCCAACGGCTTAACCACTGAGCTACCACTGCTCTGCTGTATGTGAAAGGGAACAGGTATACACTATATGATGCAATCACGTTAACATGGAACAGAATCTCAAAGTAATTTTCCAATGCTGAATCCAATGATGAATTGTTGCTGAAAGAAAAACGGGGGTTCTACCCAGTATTAGTATGGTATTCCTGTAGTGGCCAGTGCGTTTGTGTGTTTTGCTCTAGCAGTGGTCAGAACTAATGTGCTTAAATATTTGATTATTCCTGCAATTTAAATGAGTGTTTGATATATCATGTGACTCTGTGGGGAAATTGGAGGTGATTATAGAGTTCACAGAATGGATTGCTGCCACTGTCTTTTCTTTAACCAGCTAATTGATGTGTAGAGCAGAGCAGAGCATACCTCATGTACACCACAGCACATTGAGTGTTTCAGTTCAATACTGGCGCTCTTGAGACCTGAGGGTATATACACACTTTGACCGAATTCCCAGCATTTATTGTTTTAAGAGAAAACACAGTATCAATTGAGAAAAATCCGAACATTTGATGACATCTTTGTCTAGACGGTTTTCCCACAGGAACACTGCGAAATCTATGGAAGCCCTAAAACATTTTGCAACCCCACAAAGTTGCAGACTAAATCTCCCATGAGCCTTGACCTATGACCTCATCACATGACCACCATTCAATCTCCTATTCCTGCTCAGTCACTTGATTAATAATGCCACTCAGCTGTTTGCAATAACACCTGGACTCTCAGTGTTACTTAACGTCTCGCTCCAGTATTGTGTCTGTGATAATTCCATGGATTTGTTTCCTGTCTGTTTTGATTAGTGCTTTGACAATAGCCTTATTGTCTAGTTTGTGCTTGTTTACCATTTTTCTAATAAAAGTTTTTATTATTATTATTTATTTATTTNTTTTAAACTAGGAAGCCTGCACTTGCATCTGTCTGCTAGCTTGGGCCACACACACCGTTTTATTTAGTTTTTCCAAAATAATGAGTCAATTACATTTGTTTTCTTGTGATCTCAAGTCGTCTATTTTTGTCGACGAGATAACAAACGTCCTTTTCCTGAGACACATAGTCTTGAGATAACAACATAATTAATTTCACAGAAACAAAGCATTCTCCTCCCCAGACAGTATATATAATGGGAAGATGCCTTCTGAGAACAGGAGACTAACAATGTTTCTGTAATGTAATGTGCTTTTGAAGATTTTATGAGAGGGGTGTCTACATATTCATATAGGCATTCCTGAATGTTTGGATCAACATTTATGTAGCGTTTGTTTTACATGGCAGTAATATACTCCACAATGTCAATTTGTATTCATAGTTGGCATGTATTCGTAGTTAGAACTGACTTTGTCGATACTTATAATTAAGGTGTTCCAACTCAGAAGCAATGTAAACGTATATACAAAAGTCATAAACCGTCTGTAGCTTATCTAGAACATTATACTGAAGCAAAATGCTTTGCAGTTTCAATCGAAAGAACATTCTCATCCTATTACAAATAGGTCAGGGCCTAAGAACACTATCAAGCCCTGTTAGAAAGGAGTTAGCAAAATAACCTATTGACTGTTTATAGCATTTGTCATTGTCAACTGTCATTTACTGTCAATAAAGTGACATGTACGTTTCGTCGTAAATATTCATGAAGTATAATATATAAGTATCTCCACAATGATATGATATAATCACGACGGTTTTTCCTAATTATCATGCAATATTATAATTTGGTAAATAAATATGAATCCATGCCTCCTAGGCCTTTTGTTGTTTTTAAAGTGTCTATTACTTGTAGTACAGAGAGAATTGAGAGAAAGATACAAATGGCAGCATATATTAGGCTTAGATGGGTTTTGTGAATAAATCTAAAATGAACAGACTGATAATTAGAAGCTTAATCTTAGAAGCTGAAATAAGTGTGGGTTTGTGAGATGGAAGAAGGCTGCATTGGCATTAAGCAGCTTGTAATAATGAAAGATAAGGGAATATTTGTCCCATTTGACATCATTTTTTAGTCAGTTTCTTAGTTGCTCACCATAGCAATAAGCATATATTTAAGCTGGCAATAACAGGACCATATCTTAGTTTAGAGCACTTTATGGAAATAATGGACTGAATGAGGTCTTGCAGTTGGTGTGAATACAGTGAGTCAAGGCTTAAATGTGACTTTAATATCTGTAAATTGTATTTGCTGCATTGTGATTCTAATGACATTTCTCCTCTGATGAGGTACTAAGCCTTGTGATTTTATTTTTAACTTTCTCATTTACAAAAGATTTATAATGATTCTCTTGTAAAAAAAATTTGTTAACCTGCAGCCTGACAAATATATAGTCACATTTATAACCTGCTGCTATTTTAATGCTATTTTTAATGCTGTTTGTGAAAGATAAGTTTATATCCCTTACGAATTACTGTGACTTATTGGTTCTACATTCATTTGTGTACCATGGAACACGGGACTGGTGGACCACTGTGTAAGTCGGTCGAACACGCGTTTTTTCTGTTTAGGCTCCTGTTATGAGATGAGTTCTCTGGCACCTGAATAGTCTGGGTGATATCAGTCTCCCCAATGTACCTGCCTTCTAGGCCAGAGCATGCTATTCAATATGCATTCAGGTGTGCTTACTCCCATATGTTTATCAGCGCATATACAATGGGTATAAAAATTGTCTACACACCCCTGTTAAAATTGCAGATTTTTGTGATGTAAAAAAATTAAACCAAAATAAATTGTTAGATCTTTTTCCACCTTTATTGTGATTATAGCAACCAACAAAAGTCAAGTGAGAAACAAATGTTAGGAAAATAAACATTTAAAAAAAAATGTAAAAAGAAAAATCTTACAATATGCTGGTTGCAAAAGTGTATACACTTGAACGAAATGTCCTCTTAGCAAGTGAAAATATCTTAAATGTAGTCAGATTTATCTAGTATTTTCTATTATAAGATTACTATAAACCAGGAATAAGATTATTAAACCTATTTCTAGACCTTTTTTAAATACTAATTTCAAGCTTGAAATTGTCTTGTTGGATAATTTTGCAAATAATTTTGCTCATTTTAAGCATTTATTTCTAGAGCAAAATTATCTGCCAATAGTATAAAAAAGTAAAGCTTACAATTAGTCAAAATCTCTTGAAATAGGTTTGATAATACTAGATTGTTTTATTGTAATTTTCTAATATTAAATACTCGATAAATTTGATTATATTCAAGATATTTGCATATAATGCCAGTTTTTGCAGTGAACACCTCTGAACTAATATTTTATTAAAGCACCTTTTGCTTGTAATACAGCACTCTGTCTTTTTGGGTAAGAGTCTGATTTTGATTTGGCAGTTTTATTCCACTGTTCCTTGCGAAAATGTTCCAGATCTATCAAATTCTGAAGGGAGCTCTGGTGCACAGCCGGCTTCAAGTCGTTCCACAGGTTTTCAATAGGATTTATATCTGGGCTCTGACTGGGCCATTCCAAAACTTTGAATTCTTCTTCTGAAGCCATTCCTTTATTAATTTGGATTTGTGGTTATCATACTGGAGGAAGAAAGTTTTAACTCATATTCAGAAGTCTAACAGAGGCCTGTAGGTTTTGTGCCAAAATGGATTGGCATTTGGAACTATCCATGATTCCCTCTATCTTGAGTAGATCCCCAGTATCAACTGAAGAAAAGTAGCACCATGGCAGGATGCTGCCACCATGCTTCTCCCTGGGTATGGTATTCTTCAAGTGAAAGCTGTCTTGATTTTGCATAAAACATATCTTTTAAAATTATACCCAAACGTTGGTCTCATCAGACCATAACGTATATTTTGGGGTGTGCTTGGATGCTTTCCTTTTTCCTTGAGAAAGGGTTTCTGTCTTCTGCCAAGACGCAGCTCCTTTAATGTTGCCATAGGTCTTGTGGCTGCCTCCCTCATAAGTTTTCTTCTTGTCTTTTCATCTATTTTTATGCTACATCTTGTTCTTGTTAATGTTACTATTGTTTCCCCTACTGTGGTTGATGATGGCCTTCACAGTGTTCCATGGTATATCTAATGTTTTGAAAATTCTTTTGTACCCCACTCCTGAGCTATACATGCTTTGTAAGCTCTTTGCACACCATGGGTTTAGCAGTCAGATGAATCAAGAAGTCACGAAAATTAAAAATGATTTGGTGTTAATCAGAATCACTTCAGTTCAATTAAATTTTATTTGTATAGCACATTCAACAGTGGACATTGTCACAAAGAAGCTTTACACTAATCCCTTCATTGATTTCAGGTGCATAATAATGACTTTTAAACATGAGTTAATTTTGAGCACTGTCACATGCCCCCTTACAAAAGACACTTGTGCAGCCAGATTATTGTAAGTTTTTTCTTTTTCCCCGGTAAAACATTTATAGTTGTTTTTCACTTGAATTGTGATAGTTAGTATATCACATTGTTGTTGTGGGTGGGGTCAATTCCCTGGCTGGGAATTGAAATTTGACTGTGGTGGCGAGTGTGCTAAGGCATAAGCACTAGTCCTCCAGGGACCCAGTTGCTCACAGTAAAGGTGGTAAAATAAAGATCAGACATGAGCTATCTCAGTTTCTTTTGTTTTATTTCAGCAAAACCTACAATTTTAACAGGGGTGTGTAGACATTTTATATTCACTGTACTGGTCACCATGCCGCAGGTGCTGTTGTCTCATCTGATCAGTCACATGCTGTGTAGTTGGAACCCATTGCCCCATAATGAAATACCAAAGGTTACCTAGTTCCAGATGTGCTGCTGTGTGGTTTGTCTACCTGTTTAGACATACACTATATTGCCAAAGGTTTTGGGACGTCTGCCTTTACATGCACATGAAATTTAATGACCCATTCTTAATCCATAGGGTTTAATATGGAGTTGGCCCACCCTTTGCAGCTACAACAGCTTCAACTCTTTTGGGAAGGCTTTCAACTAGGTTTAGGAGTGTGTTTATGGGAATTTTTGACCATTCTTCTAGAAG
>CM074958.1:8079034-8120623 GCA_037577455.1 Pangasius macronema
CTGTAACATGACTGATAGGTTAATATTAATATGCTCATTCTAATACTTTATATTTTCTGTAGTATAACAGCTCATACATGGAGACTTCTACAGTGGACACTCCACACCGTCTAAGACTAATAATAAATGGATTTGAAAAAGATGCTGTTAAGTAACAAAGTAGAATGCATAATCATTGATATGGTGATGTTTTGTGTTAGAAGACATTATTTAACACTTATGGAAGGAGTCTTGGTTGTAAGTGTTTTGTAACAGTCTCAGTGCTATGTGGTTACTTGTGGTGAAATGACAGGCTATTTTTTTAGATAGAGAGAGCGAGAGAGAGGTGCTGATGAGGGAATGATTATCACCGCTATAATGTAGGTTAGAACAGGAACTAACTTGTCTCTCGGATGTTCCACAATAAATCTAACTTTAAACCATTAAAATGCAGGACATGTCATTCATTAATAAATTAAACATCGTAACCATTGTCTAGCAGCATGCATTATTTTCGTATAGCAGCATGCATTATTTTCATATGAAAGCATGGTCTGTTGTGTGTTTTTCCTTATTATCTAGTCTGGGTGGCATGTTGTCACAGCTGAGCTCAGGTTACTTCCTGTCCATTTGGGTTTTCTCCAGGTAGAGTCTCAAAGGAGGAGGGAGTGTTTTTGCACGGACATCCACTTGACCGATACTATTTAACACTTACACACACACACTGTGTGTGTGTGTGTGTGTGTGTGTGTGTGTGTGCGCGCATGGTGCCCTGCGATGGACTGGCGTCTCATCTAGTGTGTCCTGTCTCACACCCGGGATAGGTTCCGGACCCACCAGCACCCTCACCACGATAAATTGGTTACTTAAGATGAATTAATGAAATATTCTGCACACCTTTAACTTGCACACCACAGTAGTGCTGCTCTGTTCTGCAACATATTGCCAGACCTTGCTTCTCTTTTTCATATTTTCTCACTGATTGCCTCTGGACTTAGAACAAGTACCCAAATAGTAATTTCTGTATTTGAATACTGGCTCCTCAAACTGAGTATAGTTCCTCATAGGAGTTCTAAAAAGTGCAAAGATTATTACTGATAAAATCAAGGTGTGTATTAAATCCTCAAGGTCATATTTTCACATTTATTTCATCACGTATTGGAAGATCACAGCACTATGTTATGATACCTAAAATAGGAGTGTAATCTTTATAATGATTTGGAAGGTGTCACTGTCTATGTGAATGGCAATAGAGAAAGGGAGAAAGCCTTCCAGGGATGAAGTGTAATGGCTCGATTTCATCCATCTGCTTCTGGGCCAACATTTAGGCCTTTGGCGTGACAGTGTCAGTATGTTTCATTTAATCCCTTTTTATCCATTCTTGCTTTGTATGCTTGCTGAGTGCCAAGCCTCAGTAGAAAGAAATGATCTGCCTTTGTCCACACACGTGTGCATGCCTCCAGAATAGCTAACGAAATGAAAGAATCTGAAGAGAATCGGCTAATGGGTGTTGATATGGAAACATTTATTGAAGAGGTTATTAATTAGGAGCTTGTTACTCACTGCGTAATGCACTGTTTGCATCTCTGACTATGTGAATATTTGTGTCAATGTTGTACTGAAATCAAACAAGGTGATTATCTCAGCAGCCCACTCCTCCCATATTCACTATCCTCTGCCCTAATAGAGATATTTGCTATTGCTTTAATCATTCACAGGCGTACCATGACCTTTATAGCAGAGCAATTTTCATACAGTTTTACTGCTGGTACATTCACTTAAGGTGTGTGAATATTTACCTTGTTTTCCGAAAATCATTGTGGTTTTCTTTGTGGTTGCGCTGTGGAGAATGTAAAAAAAAAAAAGGCAAAATGTTGCTTCTTTCTCTCTCTCAGAGGAATCCTTCCTTCATTTTCCTGAGTCCCAGCCTGTGTTGGCAGCAGAAGCAAACAGTCCTGGTCATTGCTCCCTACTATCTACATTTATGAAAGCGCAAACGATAGCGATCACTATACATTTTGCTCCTGCTCTCAATCCTGTCATTTTTCAGGTCATTGTTACGCCCCAGTCTAGGGTTTGGCTGCCCCAACCTCCATTCTTTAAAGCCTGCTCCTCTGTTAGCTCCCACACCAGCTCCCACCTTATTACCAGTTTCCTTGAGGAAGGTTTTAATTGAATCTCACAATTGCTCGAAAAGGGCCAGGCTAAGTTTCAAGGTCAAAAACAAGCTTTGGGTCACACTCCAAGAAGTCAAGCACCATTCACAGGACACAGAAGCAACAGAATGTGTGAGCATTCAGCTGCTGTATTCACTCTGGCGGTCCTTTAAATGCCATCCAGAAGATGACATATTACATAACTGCTGATGGGAGCGAGATGACGGAAACACGGAAGTAAGAGCACAGGTCACACAGAAAAAGGACCACAGAACAACTACCAGGGCACAGAGTATAACATCATTCTCCACTGATGTTCCATTCCCTCGCCCTCAATATGCAGCTCCTTCTCCTCCCTTCCATCAAACGCTGGCATGTCTCTGCCTCTTGGCTTTGCGTTGAATTTTAATGTGCTCGCAGGATGGGCTTTAGGAATTCTGAGACTATTGCTTGTATAATCTTTTACCTCTAATTAAAAGTTCTAACCCTTTGTTGTGTCTTCTCTAATAAATTCTATCGAAACTCTTGCCGCTGTTTGCATGGTTTGGCATTCTGCTGCTTGCAGTACTTCATGCTTGTGATCTCAAGACGCAACAGAGCAAAATTGGTTGTGAGCCTTATCTGGTTGAATGTAGGCCCACCACGGCCCACTCCCCTCGAATGGCCCTTAAGCTGCAGACTCATGCCAGAGCTCAGCCTAATGCTGTTTCACACGAGACTGTGGAAAAGGAACTGTGCCAGAATTAAACCAGAAGGGTCTAAAGTAAGCCAGATCTCACCCAGATTTTTTGGTATCAGAGGTGTGACATGGTATTTAATGTTTTACATCACTTTCTGATGTGGGTGCTCATGTGATTCATGAGCTCCTGAAAACAGATTAAATGTTCTGATGACATTTTGGGTGATTTTGCAATGAGAGGATTATTCTTTTATACTTTTATTAATGACTATATTTCAGATTAGGAACACAAGATCCTAATCTCACTAGTACAATCTCAACATAGGACCAATAACAGCCCATTCACATCTTAAAATGTTTAGTATCATTCTACTACTAAAATGTACTTAGCTGGATAAATATGATTAAATGTTAAGCTACTTATCCCATATCCCACTCCCCATTAACGCTGGATAAATCCCTCTGTTAAGCAAATGCAGTAACAAAAAGGAACCTCTTTTATTTCTACAATGTATTTTATTTTTCATCACTGTATCCAAAAGGATTATGGTTCCTGAAAAGCCTCTCTTTTTCTCATTTCAAACGGCTGCGCAGAGTAGATAGAGTATAAATGACAAGCAGATTAGAAATGAGGGACATGAGCAGAGTGGGCTGTGTAATAGATCCTAACAGGCTAGAGAGATACTCTGATTTGAGTGAGGTGAAGGCATTTCAATAGATACTTAAGTGTGTGTATGCATAGATGTATTCCATTGGGTCTCTTGCTATCTGACTCTCTGTGCTTTGATGATGCCTAGAATTCAATTCCTCTTCTATCCTGTATATCTAACTAGCAATCATCCACGTCAGACAGACAACTAATGCACAGGTTCCCAACCCTGGTCCTGAAGTATGGGAGAGTAGGTACAATTTAAAAAAGCAGTCTTTGTACTTCCCACATAACATAATGCATATGTTTGCTTTTTTTTCTTATCAAGTGCAAATGTACCCATGAAATGATATACTTTGTATTTCCAAAAGTTTGTGGACACCTGATCATAACAATCATAGTCCCATTTTGCTGTTATCATAACCTCCAGTCTTCTGGGAAGGCTTTCTACTAGATTTTGGAACATGGCTGTGGAGATTTGTGCTCATTCAGCCACAACAGCATTAGTGAAGTCAGGCACTGTTTGGGCATCTTAATTCCTGTGAAGGGAAATTGTAATGCTACAGCATATAAAGACATTCTATAAAGTTGTATGCTTCCAACTTTGTGGCAACAGATTGGGGAAGACACACATATGGATGTGATGGTCAAGTGTCCACAAACTTTGGGCCATATAGTGTATATTGATTTGACAAAGTCACAGTTGCATGGGTACATTTACACTATATTGGCAAAAGTATGTGGATACCTAACCATAACGTGCATATGAGGGCCTTCTCTACACTGTTGCCACAAAATTGGAAACGCCCAATTATCTAGAATGTCTTTGTATGCTGTAGAATTAAGATTTGCTGGATCCTTTGCTGGATCTAAGATGCCTAGCTCAAAGCTGTTCCAGCATGATAATGCACCTATGATTGGTGAAGGTTGATGTGGAAGAACTTGAGGGGAGTCCCCAGAACCCTGACCTCAACCCCACTGAACTCTTTTCAGATGACACCTTCACACCAGGCCTTCTTACCGGAAATCCGTACCGATCTCTTGTGCTTTGGCGGCTGAATGGGCACAGATCCCCACAACTATGGTCCAAAATCTAGTGAAAAGACTTCTCAGAAGAGTGGAGGCTGTTATAGAAGCAAAAGGGAAACAACTCAATATTAATGCTCATGGTTTTATAATGGAATGTTCAGTGGTCAGGTGTCCACACACTTTTGGCCATAATGTGTTACACTTTTATCAGCTCTCCATTACCTAATGTCCTGCACATTTTAGTGTTTTCCCTGCTCTAACATATCCACTCTTAAAGTCAAGAAGGGGTGTCGGTTGGCTGGACAACGGGTATTGGGAGCAAGGAAAGCGATAAAATGTGTAGGACAGAGTATACTCTATACTCTAAGACCAAGGTTGGGAACCTATAAACTAAAGACTGGGGCAGAGTTGCACTGTGACTGTCCACCACCTTTGCCAACTCTTCTGTCTTTCTGAATTTCCATCTTCACATCTCACATCTATCAAAAGCAAGGTGTTTTTTTTTTTATGCTGGCCCATTCCAAAGAAGCATCATTCATCAAAGATAGCAGTGCATATTTCATATCAGCACTCTTCCTCAGGTCTGTCCACAGAGTTAATGGAACAGGTGTCATCTGTGGCAAGTCTGTCGACCTGCACATAACACCTAATGGATGTAAACTGCTGCCTGAATCAGAGCGTGGAGGTTTGCTAGAGACTGCCAATATCTGTGGGCTGATTCTCTTTACACATGCTGATTCGTTATAGGCTTTGTTTGTTTCTCTGTTTATTAATGTGTCATTGTAGTGGGTGCCAAATGACTAACAACCATCGTAAATGGAGCTGTGCAGAGTTGGCACAAAGCTCTTCAAGGCAGAATTAAGACAGAGTGATATGCCATAAATGCATTTTTTTTTCCAACTTCCTTTTTTTCCCATTCTCATTTGACTTTATCATTGTAGAAATTAGTCTCTTCAGAGTAAGCCAGAAAGAACTATGAAAAGAACATTTTCTTCTTTAGGTGGTACATTATATAGTAGTACAGTGACATATCAAGAGCATCGTGTTCATAAGCATCTGTCATCGTATTATGCATGTGTCATCCCTCCCCTCTGTGTTGTCACATCATCAAAGCCAACCTTCCGCATAACTGGCCCTTGCCAGATGAATATGCCGTCATGCATGAGAGGAGAGGAAAAATCGCAGGTATGCAACAGCACTACTATTCATCTTCCAAATTTGATCTGCCTTAAAACCAGAATTTATTGTACTAACTCCTCCTGCCACTGTGACAATGTCTGTTGTGCCAACATAAATATGGTTTGAATAAAACATTATGCTAGCCTTTGACTGTGACTGAATCACGGAAGAGTGAATGCAGTAATGGAAAAGTCAGACAGGGACAGTTGTGCAGACATCATGAGCTGTTTGGCTGAGAGAGCCTTCAATAAATTAGGAAATTTCTCTCTCATTTCAGATTAGAGTGCAAAAGGACTTTCTGTAAAGAGCCCCATCAGCCATCCTCCACCAGTATTCACACCGCATATACCTTTCTCTTGCTACAGTCCATAATTTTACATTAAATAAAAAAGAAATCCATCAACAACCTATTTGATGTCTATGTTCCAGACCACTTCAGAGCAGCATGTAGAGCTAAATATATCCCAGCAGTTTAGCATTAGTCATATTATGATCTTAGATGCGTGGCAGCCCGAGAAGGCCCATCAAATGGTGAAATTTAGACTAAGTTCTACTAAATATAGTTCTGAAAATAAACTGAGCTGAAATATGTGACTTTTTTGACATATCTCAGACAGAAGTACAGTTCTAGCATTTTAAAATCTGCATACCCACAAATGTAGCTTGTATAGATTGGATCCCATCTCCGCTGAGACAAAACAACACCTTGACTGTGGAAAAAGCAACTACTCCTTATTGAGTTAATTTGCCATTAATATGATATAAATAAAATATACAAATTATAATATTGTGGGAAATGTGTGATCACTTTGATCATCAGTATCATCCACATCTCTAGTTTTATCACCTGAGGTAAATGTCACTTGTGGCATGTTTGTTCTTACATCAGTGGAGAAATAATCGCTGACTAATTCAGTGAGTCATGGTCTGTTGGATAAATATCCCATATTTTTGGTCATTCAAACCTTTTAAAACTTCTATTTATACCAATAGCAATCTATACCTATATATATCTATAGCCATCTTTCCAGTGTTTTGAAGATGATGTGATGGTACAGGAGCATTATGGACATTCTGACAGTCAGTATCTGATCATAAACTGAATTATCCAACATTCAGTGTGTGAGGAAAGCACATTCAGCAAGGTTTTTAGACATTTTTAGGCAGTCTAAATTACTGGCATGATCTTTGCAGGTTGGATCTGTGCTGGTTTTAATCACGACCCACTTAAATTCCATCAATTTCATCATTGTAGAAAACAGCACCTACAGCACCTAAGGATGCATTGTGTATTTCCCTGACTATGCTTGACCATTTGATGGTCACATATTGATTTTTCCAAGTCAGCGAGAATGAGAGAGGGACTAAGGTAAAAGAGGAAAAATAAAATGCCAAAGTTGGAACAAGGGATTTAGAAGGTTGCCCTCTTAATCCTTTCTCTCGTGTGATAATAATGGTGTGGAGTTTGATGTAGCGGTAGAAGTGTGTGTGTGTGTCCTACAACAGATGTGCAGAATTGGGCTCAGCTAAAAGTGATGAACCCTTCTGGTAAGGCATGTGGTGATTTATTAATTTGAAAAATGGTGCCATTCTGAAGATGCCTGGTGGACCAGTCATTTCCTTTCTGTTCTGTCTCCCTTAGAGAGATGTCATGTGTAGTATTTATGTATATTTAGTTCTCTGCTCTGAGGATGGGAGTCCCACAGTGCCCCATGGTCAGCCATTAGCTCTGATGAGCCTGGCAGCCGCTTCCTGTATAGCCACTAAAACTTCCTGCCTGCTGTCTCAGTACAGATATTAACACTTTCTTCCTGCTGTGTGCCAAAGCTCAATATCGGAATTCAGTTCCTGCAGTGTAGACACTGAAGTCTTAAAGATTCTGGAAATCGGGCTTCTAACATGGCTGGATTTGTGTTGTAAGTGCTGTTAGATTGTTTCGTCTTCATAAGCTTTGAAGCAAAATCATACCTTTGGAAATAAATCAGTATTAAGCAATGTCTGGTGTGTGTTAGCATTTGGACCTGATTAAAGAAATGGAGCCTCTGCTGATTTTTCCACTTTCTCTGTGCTTCTCTGTGATCAGCAAAAGGTATAGTCATCACACATAATGTAACTTGACTCACAACTTGTGAATCTGCAGTGTGCTAGTGACTGAGTGAGAGCACATTGGCTGTAATTAGCACACAGCTTATTTACTCCCCCTAGACACTGAATAATTTTGAATGCCACTTCCATGACTCATTTCAATGCCATTAATACTAATTAAAAGTGTTATGCCATATGACCGCTCACACAGCTACACTGCTACACTTACCACAGGGTTCTCCACCAGTTTTAAGTTACTCATACCAGGTGGACTGATTCTATAGCTCCTTTCCATAAGAGTGGTTTAAATTGCCTGCAATTACCCATGTGCTATAATTGGTTTTGAGCTGTAATTGGCTCTCTGCAAAATTTGGTGTGGCAGAAATTCAATCAGATTAAACTAACGCTTTAGAGATAACAAGCAAGGCTGAGCAGTACGGCTTCACTCTTGGAATGGAGCGTGGTGAGAAGGATTAGGTGACCCTCTTTATGTAAAGTAGGATACTCTTTTTGTCTGCCCCTACTCCTCTAATTTCACACACATGTTAGTTCTTGCCATATTGAGATTTTTTTTTTATTTCAAAGCTATTGCAATAAAGTCTGCTTAAGCAGATTGTAGATTGACTTTGATGATTGTATTTCCTCCAAACACTATCAGATTGTTCTCCTATTGGCACATGCATGAAAGGCTGGAAATGCCCTTTGCCTTGTTCAGCTTTGTAAACCATGCTGGGAAATTATACTCTTTTCAAAAACCGCATTTTAGAAATGTCAGGTTTAGGTATCAGCCCAGGACATTAGACCTCCCCATTTGCTGAGGTCCTCTGAATAGACACTTCATGATTACTTCTTCTTCTCCAGATTACATAAGAAATACACATACAAAATGATTAAATAGGCCTACAAAGAAATGTCAAATCTAACACTTTACAAATAATTTTAATGGTGATGATCAGAAAGTGATTAATCACGCTCTCCAGAGCTCGCCTGAACAGGTCATTGTGCAAACGTCTGCCAAACTCTTTGAGCAGCAATACAAACTCTGCTATTTTGGGACTAATATATACATATGACTAACATTAATATGAGAAAGCCATAGAGGCTGAACAGTAAAATAAGGTACCTAAAGATCATAGTTCATTCGCATCCTGTGCATAAAAGGTAGAGATTCCATTCATTATCTTTATTCAAGGTAAAGCAACTGCAAAAATGGAGTTTAATTTGTGCAGTAGAGGAGCCACAGTGAAGACTACAACAAGATATGGGGACAGGTATAAAAAAAAAAAAAAACATCTATGTTAAGATGTAATTATAAGTAAAAGTATTGGACGTTTGTCTTAAAATGTAATACTGTTTCACACTGATTGCACTCTCACTAAGTCGGCTGGCTAACTGGTTTGTATTGTTTAAAAGTTTTTAAACAAGTTCTTTAAAAGTGAATCAGCACTTTATTAAACTTCAGTCACAACACCGCATACATTGGTCTTAGTGTAACCCACCCAAGAGATTTTTGAATACGACAGTTTAAAAGGCCGAAAAACATTCATGACCTGTGCCAAATATAGCCAGTATTACTCCACTCTGAAGATACCCAGATGACAATATGGTGCAATAGTGTGAAAGTCTAAGCCTGGGTTCTGCAGTCTTATTCAAAAAAGGACTGTGTGGTCTGTGCAGGTCTACATTCTAGTGAATTAGAAGCTGGGAGCCCATTGAAAACCACTTGCAAGCTGAAATACAGTACCATTGAGGAATACAGAAAGAATATTTTGTGACTACACTGTAATAAAATCTTATGTCAGAAAGAATGACTTATTTGTCCACAAATTGTTCAATGTCTCCAGAGTGGTTTTTACATGCTGGCTGATGCATAAGATTACAGGATGTGAAGGGAAGCAAGGGATACATGTATGCTGCCTTTGGAAATCAGCCAGGTGAAGGTACAACAAAAGGCAGCATTCTTAGCGAACATGAAATTCAGCCATGACTCAATGTCTTCCTTCCTCAGAATTCAGCCTTAGTAGTCAGCATTTTTTGCTTCAGACAGATCAATTAATCGATCAATCAAACTGATGCTTCCTGATTGAATGTGGTTGATGAGATTGAGGACCCTTGGTCTAAACCATTATGTCTGGGTCTTCTAAGTCCATGTTATGCAGTCCAGGTATGATGAATAAACAATGAGGGCAGGAAGCAGGCACTGATGAATCGACATGACCATGCCACTGACTAATACAGCTTACATATAAGATAGGCCAGCTCATTCCTTCTGACGTCTGCAGATTCTGTTTCTTTATTCCTCTAGTCATTTGTCAGCCTTATTTTTGAGGTCTCTCTCACTTGTTCTCTCACACTTGTGGATCTGTCCTGCGCTAGGGTAGCTGGAAGAATGGGCAGGACATAGGAGGGTTATAAATATACACCTTGAGAGGCAGGTTCATCAAGAAGGTAGAAACTAGCTACATTCTTTTTTTCTGTTCAGGCACTAAGATGACAGGGTGTCTTGTCAAGAAATAATTACCTTGACATCATTTATCTCTGTTGCTCCAATGATGTTGTAGCCGCAGTAGTGTTATTCACTGCTCCTTTCCTTTCTCATCTATTTCAGTTACCCCCCTCCTGTGCAGTTCAGTTACTCTCGCGTTTGATGGGGTTTCACGATCAAAGCCCGCTGCAGGCCATAGGCACATCTCACTAAGGTCGACTAATGGCCAGCACTGTAGAAAAAGAGATGGTGGTTAATTTGATTACACAGCAGTGGAGTCGGAATGCAGCGACGGTGTCTGCCCTGTCAAAATTACTCAGGGCCTGGATGGAACTGAAGATGTGACACTCCCGTTAGTGCAGATTATTAGAGAAGCCACAGCACAATACATATCTGGAGAAGGGAGAAGGCTAATGTAACACAAGATTTTACTTATTCAGATGAGTGTCAGTGACTGTGTGAGTGTCTGTTTTTAATCCAATCTAGGACAATTAATCTTGACCTGGAAGGCAGTGCTATACTTAGGTTCTCTGGAATTTAATGTATAAAACACATTATGTATTTTAATTATGTGATTAATTGTACAAGTGGTCCACAGAGCTAGGGGGCGGGGTGGCCATAGCAAAGTGAGAATTTATTACCAGATAATCTAAAGGTGCAATATCTATATTTAGGTTCACTGAATTGTTGTTTCAGCCTATGCTTATTTCAGTAATTTAGTTAGAACCAACTACTAACCAAACTAACCAACTAACTAACCAAACCACTACTGTTTATAGTGTATAAAGTATATTTTTCTATTTCTGTGTGAATGTGAATTCATAATTTTCAGGACTGGCTACACCTTTTCCATATAATACAGGAAAACCTACATTATATATCAAATATTATATATATATTAAAGTTCTGCTTCCTTTTGTTCCTAACTGTCAGGTCTGTTTGCGTCAGAACTATTGGACTATTTCTGTTTGCTGCTTTCCTTGCTGAATACCAATAGACTGTAAAAGGTCCCCACTACATCATGCTCATTCCCTTTCCCATTCTTGTTGAGGAATTGGATTTGATTGGATTCTTTTATTGTTGCTAATATTATTATTGTTAAATCTGCACCGTCACATAGTGTGTCTGTGCAAGTCTATTACTTCTTTTTACTATTTACATCATAGCTGTCTATGAACAAGATCTCTAAACAAGACATGATTTTGTTTGAGTTGTCATGCAGCAACATGGGCAATGCGGCCACAGAATAACTAATCTTATAAGCTTAACAAGTCCTTAAAATTATAAATTGTGTGAATTGCTGAAACTTTGTCAACTTCCACAACCTCTTGTGTAAAATCTCATGGCACAATGGGGAACTGTTTGTTGTGCTTATCTCAGATGGTGTTGAATGATGGACATGATCAATGACCAAACTGTTTGACCTGAATATCTCTGAGACGAACTTATAGAGCCTTGCCCAAACTGCATGATAATACCATCAGCAACATGCAAATCCTGCCTTGCAAGCTATGAAAATACTCGCTACATTAACAGGGAGTGATGCAAGAAGTAGATACAGCTGCAGAGCCGGATGGGGAAAAATAGGTATGCTCCTTTCGCAGGGGCAGACTTGGCTGATCAGTCCCATTGAAGAGGAAGAGTGAGTGTCTTTATTGCTTTGAAACAGAG
Organism: Pangasius macronema; assembly: GCA_037577455.1. NCBI lineage: Eukaryota > Metazoa > Chordata > Actinopteri > Siluriformes > Pangasiidae > Pangasius > Pangasius macronema. The sequence continues at coordinate 8,090,947 of CM074958.1, forward strand.
AGCAGAGGAGCTGGCAGCTGGCACTGCATAAATGTGAGCGCTGTTAGTAGCAATGCAGCACACTGAAGTATAGGGCTCCCTCTAGCCACCTAACATACAGAGACAGATACCAGTGTTCTGTCAATGGATGTATCTCTGGAATTCTCTGAGGTTGAGGTCAACTTTGGTGGAGATCCTGACTTGGTTCATTTCAAAATATTTTCTGATTCCAAAACAGAAGGCGGAATCAGCCTAGCTGTAGCACCACCCATATTCACTGTCTATGTCTGGCCGAGATGTCACTGGTAGCTCTTGTGGTGGTAAAACTGGGAATATGACACATCAGACCACTTCAGTGTTGGCTGATTCCTCAATGCTTAATATCAGCCATATCACAAATGCAAATCACAGCATGTGCATGTGTCTTGAGGCATTAGTCCAAGTAGTTGTCTTCTCCTTTGTGAAAAACATTAGGGGGGTATGGTGGCTTAGTGGTTAGCACTATTGCCCCACATCTCCAGGATTAGGGTTCAATTCCTACTTTTGTGTGCAGATTTTGCATGTTCTTGGGGGTCCAAAATTTCCAAACTGTGAATGAGTGTGTGTGTGATCGTTTCCTGTGATGTGTTGGCACTCTGTCCAGGGTGTCTCTGGCAGTACAGAGAATTGATGGATATTCCATTTTCCATTCCAGTCCATATTCCATTATTAGGTGTTCTTATATTATTATTATTATTATTATTATTATGTTATTATAGTAATGGCAGATGCCCTTGAAAAACTTGAAAGTCAAAGGGAGATGAGTCTTAATGTCATCGTATCAATTTCCTATAAATGAACCCCCTAAAAACGTTGCATGTAGTAGTGCGGATGGACAACACCATGATGGTGCTGTATATCAACCACCAGGGGTTGACACAGAACATCTATGTCACAAAACATTTATGTCAGAAAGGACATTGATCTGTTTGCAAAGAGCCAGACACCTCCCTGCCCTGTGTGGCTTATGGAAAGGACAGGGATAGAGGCTATGGGCCAGTTTGTGTAATCATACAGTACAGTAAGTGTAATAGAATGACAGTATATGCCTTTATCTGACACTTACATGGATTATTCTGCAGCACATTCCACAGACTATTGTAGCCAAACAGGCCATTGTTTCGCCTGTTGTCATTGTTGACAGGCCCTCTGTACCTACTAACCATCAAACCACACCAACTGTCAACAGGTCACTGTTGCACAGCAGACCGCTCCTTGAAATTATGGGTATAGACTCTGGGAACAAACCCAGCATACTGACATTTTTGCAAGGTGTCAAAGATGCTCTAATGAATGTGTATGCCCTGCGTACATGCTGTTTGTATGGCAGCAAATGGGGAAGATTTCTCACCCTGATATTGCACTGTGAATGATCTGTTGGAGTTCTTGGAGTCGACTAAACTTGCCTCTTTCTGGGTCTACCCTAAAAGTGTACATTGTCTCTGCACAGGGGACAAATTTTCAGATTCTGCCAGGAGCAGATAAATTAGTCAAAACTTTTTTTTTTTTAAGGTGTGAAAGATTCCATTGGGAAAACAAACTTTTGAACATCATGACACTTTTTTGGATCAAGATACAGTTAGTGGAATGAAAAGAAGGCAACCCCTCTTTAAAAGATATTTGAGTCATTTATAAAACAGTTAGTGGCAAGCGAACGAGTTAATATTGCTTGCTTTCAGACGGGCTATGTTAGACTGCAGTGTTAGACTGTACATAGGTATTCAATGACAAAAAATATCAGAATCTCTAGCAAATCTCAAAATCTGGCTTAGAGACTACTCAATCATCGCTAGGCTTTTATTTATTTATCTTGGATCATGGTTCCTAAGCATTTCTAAATTGTAATTTGAAGATATAATGGAAGAAATATGAATATGCGTTCAGTCTGATCTCCGTTACAGTCTTCAAGAACGAGGAGTAACGTGACTGTACGTAATATGAATCCAGAAATGACGATGGTTCTGGCGTGAACATATGGTCATGGACATCTGTTCTCCCACTGATGACATGACCGACATCTGTTCAGTGGTGCTGTCACAGGAGTGATGCAATAACCCTCAAGTTTGTCATGAACGGTGATGATGGGTACTGCCAGGAGTTGAGTGTTTTGTGATGGTAATCTTTAAAAAAAAAAAAAGTATGAATCATAAGCACTCTTTTCAGTGAAAATTGTTTAACGCATCACCTTGACAAAAAAAGAAAAAAACCCTCCATTCTGAATAGCCATAACTGACAAGATCTTGATTATAGTGACAGTTTTAACATGATGTGCAGCACGTATAAAAGTGCAGCTCTTTTATACAGCTTGTGTTCTTATTGTCCAGGTAGAAAAAGAAAATAACCAGTCCCGGCTTCCAGAAGAAACTTGGTGTACATCACCAGTAGACTTTGTACACGCTGGCATATACTATAAACCTTTCTTTTATTCCATTTTGTTTTTGATGCACTCTTTATGTCTGTTTTCATTCTTGACATGATGTGCTTGTTCTTTTTATAGACTATTTCACACTGAGCCAGTTTTGTTCCGCTACGTTGATTCAGCGCCGATTTCAATGACAGTGTCATGGTGGTCTTTTTTCTGAAAAGATCCTGTAAAACCGGTTTGCTTTTTAATATTTAATACAAATGAAACTTTTTTTTTCTACTTCGTATATTAATTAACTCTTGGCTGTATCTAGCAAAGTAATAAAAAAGGATTTAACTTGAAATCTGACTTGAAATTTTTTTTAATATTATGCTGGTAAATTCCCTTAAATATATCAGGACCCGCATAAATATTTAATGTTATTTTACGCATTTGTTTGTGAATAGATCTCTGCATGCAGCCTGTTATTCATTTACACCTATCTGTACTCATACACATCTCTCTATAGAGACTGCAGTTATATTTATTTTGCAAACTGACAGTACAGATGGATTTAATCAAGCCGTATAAATGTTGATTAGATCCCAGTCATTATTGCTAATGGGGTCTTATTGTCACAAGTACAATATAATCCAATCACCCATTCACATTCTGATCAAGAAACGTGAATGTTAAGTGCTTGTTTGCTAATTATATGGTCAAGTGGAAGCTCTTTCTACTCTTTCTTCAGACACATTATAGCACATTCTATCATTTTACAGAATGTCAGTTGATTCGCAGCGCCATTTAAGATTGTAGGGTGAGCTAGCACAATTCTAACCTCTTTTTGGTTTGATTTGGTTAAATTACTCAACAATGGTATAAATTTACATACAGGCTTCATACATCCCACATAACATAATGTACGTGATTACTTCTTTCATTATGGTCATTATTAAGTTTACCCATATCCTCAGTGCGTACATTTTCACTGAAACCAAAAGGAGTCTTGTCTTACAACTGTAAAGCGGCACAATTTGTTACATCTTGTGGGTCAATCGTAACACCACTGAGGAGAAAAATAATGTATTTATGTGCTCTGCATCAATTGCATCTATTCATTATTATTATATTATTATAATAGTCTGAGAGCCTCTGAAGCAAAATTCTGTGTAATAGCATAGTACCACACCGCCAAGCTGCCACTGCTGGGCCCTTGAGCAAGGCCTTTAACCCTCAACTGCTCAGTTGTATAAATAAGATATGAAATAAGATAGAAATGTAGTAGCTCTGGATAAGTGTGTCTGCCATATGCCATAAATGTAAAAATACTTTTTACCAATATGACAGAACATGAGTTCTTCACAAATATCTCTATCTCCAAATAAGGAAAGCTGCTTTTCTTTTAGGCAGGCCCAGTGAAGTGATATTCTTGTATATGCATGCAATCAAGTCACCAGCTCTCCTATACAGTATGAGGACATTAGAGAAAAAGAGAATATGAAGAGACACTTGAGACAGACGCTTTTAGATCTCTGGAGGCCTATTTGATTAACGTGTTGGAAGGTGGGGGAATGAGCGGTATAGTGTGGTGCTGTGTGCTGATGACGGCTGCTCTGGCATCATGCCTGGGTGCAGGTGGTGTGTGTCTTCAGCAGCGAACTGGGAGACAGTTTTCTTCAAGCAAGCCTGTGTGGAAGAAAGAGAAAGAGGATTAGAACATGGGTTTTGTTTGCGTCAGGGGATTCGGCATAGGTTCATGTTCCCCAGACATTCAGCTTCTCTGACTGAGCAGCCTCAAGATTTTCACATCACATCTATGAGACAAATACTAAATACCCTAATTCCCGTTTATCTACTTTTATTTGCGTTGGCTGTATTTGTCGAGCTTAAATCTGTAACTGCAAAATTTTTGTTAGAAGAAGTGCTATAAAAATAGTGCTAGTATAAATTCTTCTGAACTTTATGAAGGACTTGGCTGCCTTTCCCTGTCAGCTTTATTAATGCTGAGGTCATGGGTCTGAGGTGGCTCATTTAATACTATAATACCCCTTTTATACTGACACGGTGCTGATGCTGGTGCTTATGCTGGAGCCAGTGATGATTCAGGGAACCAGTCGGTCATGAAAAAAACATGAGAAGCTCAAGTTGTTCTCATGGCGACAAAATGGTGCAGCCCACAGGCCTTGGATGTCACCAGTATTTGGTTCTAGATCAGTAGCATTTTGATGCTGGGACCGAACCAATTTTGCCAGCTGAGAAGCAGTGAGAATGAACAGAATTTTTTTGAGATTTATCACTGGCTAAGGAACGAGAACTGGAACCTTGTGACTAGATTTTTAGTGTTCTATCAGACTTCCACAGTAAGTACTGTACCTCTTAATTGGGTTTATAGCGTGTTTGGTGGTGAATTAAGTGATGAAAGTAGGGTTTTACTTGTCAGTAGTTTTGCCAGCTTGATAAACAAAAAAAGTTATATGCCTAAGCATTTATCATGCCGTTGTTTTTAACCCGATTCCATACATCATTGTCAGAGCCACCTCATTGCTCCTCACCAGCCCTTTTTTCCCCTGATATACTGGTACCTTTTGTGAATAAATTAAAGCACAACCTTCCATAAACCTCCTGCTGCTGGTTGCCATATCAAAATCCTACATGATAGCGGGTTCTATTCATATGAAATATTAACAATAACTCACTGAAAATTAAATAAAAAATGTAATTAGACATTTGTATATTGTTTAACATAAATACACATATAATTTTTTAAATATTTTTTTTTTTACAGATCATGACACCATCAATCAGGCAGCATAATGTATGTTATAGTCTATGAACTAAATATTTTCATGGGTAAAATTTGAAATGTTAAACTACTTCTGGGCTCAGGTTTGCTTATGGTTCATCACACAACCAAAGTTTTCCAACGGTGAACATTTTATACACACAAAAATGAAAAAGGAACGAAAATGGAGTTAAAGATTGCACACATTGCATTCTGGTCCACTGAAAGTCACTGACAAATCGTGCGTGAAAGGTGATTATTAGAATTAAACTACTGGAAATGAAAGAGACCATATAAAAATGACATGATTATATGATGATAATTAATCTAATTAAGCATCATGTCCATTGAAGTCGATTCAAATGACGTGAACAACATGGTAAAGCTTAACTTTATGGCGAATGACAGTTTTTCCTTAGAACGTTTTTTCCCCTTGCTGTGTCAGTTATAGCCTGGAAACATGTCAAGCCGAGTGGGTTTTATTGTCATTCCTCTATATAACTCGTGTACACTGGAACAAAATGTCTTTTCTTCAGGTCCCTCTGGTGCAACACATAATGCAGTGTCACGCTACATGGGAGAACATCACGTGCAAATACACAACAGAGTGAGATGAGTGCAAAAGTGGACAATAAATAAATATGACAATAAATCCTCAGGCCAATACATGAAGCAACAGAGAAGCGAGAGTAATACTCCACATCTTTATACATGCTATTAATTTTATGTCAAACGAAAAGCTTTCGGAGGATCTTCAAAAAAGTCTTGTCTTTTACACAGCATACATGACATACAGTTTGTGAAAAGCGTACTTTACCTGTGTTTACTATCTTCATTCCCAATTTGGTTGCTGAATGCAACTAACTGAGCTACATTAGAGATCGTAGGCAGATGTTACTGCTGTGATAGTTTAGACTGTGAATACATTTCCTAGAATGTCTATACCACGAGGCACAGCTTATCATAATACATAGGGGACATTTTTGTTATTTAACATTTGACTTTCATGTACCTTGAGCTGAAATGTAATGGCTAATGGACAATGTGACATGGATAATGGCAGGAAAAGAGGAAATTACCGGAAATAGTGTGAGGGGCGTAAATGCTTGGAAATTATTCTCCCCTGTTAACTGCTAATTGCCTATGTCATCTTCATGTAATTACAATGTCAACGAGACCACTGCATTTAGAGAAGTTCAAATGGATCGATTAGAGGCAATTCACACCTGCCATTAACAATACTTAACAAGAGCTGTTACACGTTTATCCGCCTGGGGAGAGAGAAAGGGTCTTTTCCAGACTTTATCTGATCGACAGTAGTCTGACTTTCTTCTCCACGCAGATGGAGCATGCATGACATACACTTCACCAGCTGCCTGTCAACCTTGACACAAACTGGACAAAGGACACAATAAATTGAGTTTGAGAATTTATTGGTTTGAATTCTTTTGACATCAAAACTGGAGTGCAAGGTGCTCAGATTTATTATTGTACAGTGTGGTCCAAAGGTCTGAGAGCACTAGTGAAAATGTTTCTATTTTGCATTCTTTTCTAATTTAATAAAACTATTTTCGTTACAAATGACATTACTGACAACAGCATGAGTTTGACATCATTGAAATAAATATTGACATGAATTTGAGTTTCTTAGTATTTGGTACGTCTCATTTTTGCTTTAATGACAGTGTACACTTGAGCTGGCTTGGACTCCACAAGTTTGTGCAAAACCTTATGATCCATTTTAGATCTAATCCATTGGTGTATCATCTGAACACATGCTTTAATAGTGAAGTGAAGTGAAGTGACTTGTGGCCAAGTATGGGGACCCATTCTCGGAATTTGGGCTCTGCATTTAACCCATCCAAGTGCACACACACAGTAGTGAACACACACACACAGTAGTGAACACACACACACACAGTAGTGAACACACACACCCGTGAACACACACCCAGAGCAGTGGGCAGCCATTTTTAGCTGCGGCGCCGGGGAGCAGTTGGGGGATCGGTGCCTCGCTCAAGGGTCTCACCTCAGTCATGGTATTGAGGGTGGCAGAGAGCGCTGGNGAGACTCGAACCCACGACCTTCAGGTTCACCTTCGGGTTACAAGTCCGACTCTCGGACCATTAGGCCACGACTGCCTAAGACAATAGGCATGAGGAAAACCTAACCTTTTGTACAAGACAACTTGGTAAATGTTTAAATAGGGACCTAAAATAGGTGCCTATTTTAGGAGTCTTGAATATTAAATATTCAAGATGGCTAACATTTACTTTCTTTGTTTCAAAGATTTCAATTTGTTTCAAAATTCTAAAATCTTCTGTTTAATGAACAAAAAAAAAATCCAGACCTTCAATGTGGTCTAAGACTTATGGACCCCACTGTAAGTCAAATAAACACTCTAAATTCATGAAGAAGTTTATTAGTTTATTCATTAGTGACATGTCATACTTTTTTAGCCATCTAAACATTTTTACATTTAATGCTGTGGAGCCTTCTAGCAGCTAGAAACATGTATTCCTTCACCAGCCTCTTCTTCTCTCTTGAAGTTAATAAGACATTAAAAAATGCATCTTGTCATGTTACAGAGAACTCAGAAGGCTGTGTCCAGAAGACTCTCCAGTGTCAGCAATCTTTCTGGGCTGAATTTCCCGTAACCTTGTTAAGTTAAGATCATGTTAACTGGAGAGAGAGAGAGTGTTCAATGTGATGTTCTACCATTTAACAATAATGTTTGTGCTGCGATCCTTTTGGCAAACTCAACCTTGAACAATGCTATAAAGCGCAAGACTCCTTCCATAAATGTTTTATAAACTTCCAATTACAAAAAATGTCACCGCATCAATGATTATGTTTATTACCATTAAGTTTATTATCAGCCTTTTATTAGGTTGATCATCTGCCATACGACTTCCTGTGAATGAATTATTATGTAAAATAACACAAGTATTAGACTGAGCGCATCAATATAAACCAATTGTTACAGCCAACTCTACTGTCTGAGCTTATAGAAAAATAATGAACACCTTCTGACCAATCAGAATTGAGAATTCAATGCTGTAGTATAAAGTAGTTTTAGTGCTGGAGCCATTTAATGACTTTGGTATTATTAGGCTCTATCTTTATCTTAAAACTGATGGAAGACAGAACCTTACAGTATTAAGGTCACAGTTTCTACTACAAATTAGTGGGTTCTCAGCTGACAAAAGCAGAACCAGCAATTTAAGGGGTGGGGGATGGAGTACATTTGTCAGTATGTAGAAAACTTGAATAGCTTAAATTATTTACATGGCTGACATTAAAATATTGTGAACAGTGTGGAGTTTTTTTGGTAATTACTGTTGGGAAAAAATTAACTAAATGCAAACTGAATGGAAATAAAACTAATGCTAACCAATGTATTTGAGCAGCTAATACTATACATTTATAGCAAACAGCTAAAAGCAATAAATTCCTGCAGCTTTTTGCCTATAGCCCTATTCTGATGGGATTTATTACATGGGGAGCTGATGCAGGTTCATGTTTTACATGTGCTAATCTGTGATTTTTAATTCTGTCTTGACAAAATCCTTACTGTAGTTACAACCAACAGTAACAGTAAACCTGTAGTATAGAGTGTGTAAAGTCATTTTTATCTTTCTCTTTCATTTTTTTTCTCTCTCGCTCTCTTACTTTCTTTCCGTATGAGAGAGCAGAGTGGACACATTTACGAGACCTTGGAAAAGCACATGGCTTCTTTTTTTCCAGGTCATATTCCGTCAGCGAAACCGATATATGGCTTCTTTGAGGTAAGATTTAGCCGGAGTCTGTCTGTGTAGATCCCCTTTAGCCCGTAAACGACAAGCAGAGTTTTCTTTGGCCTGGTGCAGCCTGCTGATTTGAGCTGTATGGAGGAAAAGATTGTGTTGCAGTACCTCTGAGCTGTGTGTGTGGGTGTGCATGCATGTTTTTAATGAGGTTAGGGTTAGATTTAGGTGTAGGCATAGCATTAACCAGCTGTATGAATAATCGTCAATGGAAGGTCCTAACAAGGATAGTAAGACGATCATGTGTGTGTGTGTGTAGTGTGTGTGTAGTGTAGTGTTGCTCATTATTACTGGTATTGTGCTATGTGGTTAGCTCTGTGTTTCTTGCTGCTATATTCAGGGGCATTGAATAAACTGAGCTGCAGGCTCAGAGACTGATATGTGTTGCTGCCCTTTTGTGTGGCTGCAGCATACGACATTCCCTCAGCTCTAATCTGAAACAATGGCGATAGCCTGACGAGGGCTTCTCAGCATCCTCTCTGATCCAATATATTTAACCTCACCCACTGCGGCTTCATTGACTTTCTAATCAAGTCTGCAGAACTGTGAGAACGCTTTCATGGATCCTACTAAGAAATCCTCTACTAGTCCATTAAACAGTCAAGAATTCTGCTGCAAAACCTTAGCCTGTGCATCCAGTACATTTTCCCTTCATCTTTGATTCTTTTTAATAGTGAAGTAGAAACGCGCACACACACACACACACACACACACACACACGCACGTGGTCAGCATTAAGTGCAGGAAACAGAGTACATGCTGGTAAAACTCATTTAAATATCTCGGATCGCTGAGGGATATGTGGGGTTAATTGTATTACAGCCTCTCAGGAGAGAAACTCTCCTGTGCTTGTGTTCAAAGCACTTTCAGCAGTTCAGCAGTTCAGTAGTTACCACCCACATCAGTGGCCTATTTATTAGTTTATTTCGCGTTCCACTCATGCTACCTTCATCTGGCCCATTCGTTACAATTTCTTTATCTTTTTTTTTGGATTGTTTTTATGATAGTTTTATTTGTTTGGTTTTGGTGACTGACCTGTATGGATATGATTCATGTACTGTAGAGAAATACATCCCAATGGACTGTTGTGTGTGATGAAAATTCCAATATTTAAAACTTTGGAAAGCTGTTATTTATTTATTTTTTTAATTTTCAGCGTTTTGAAGTTACTCAGTCAAGCTCAACGGCATTGGCTATCTCCTGTCCATTTCTTGTTATATAAATATTATACAGAAATGATTGTTGCAACAGATCAACCAAACTGTCGCTTTGCCTATACAATACGCTATCTTTGTGTAAATTTTAATGCTACTTGTCGTTGTTCAAGGATGTACGACTTTCAAAAAATCAGTCCACAACTTTGATAGTCATTTTGTGAGACTGCTCACATTTGGAAATTTTTGACCTTCAGAAATCTTTTCTATCGTCCAACAGCTCAGTTGGAGATTGTTTGGGCAATTAGTCCTCCATTACTCCCCCTCAAACTGCATGGCAAGCGGCATCTAATGCAACTGAAATCCAGCCCCATTCTGAAAATTGAGCAGCAGAGGTCAAATTGGTTTTTAAAACAAGCTCGACTGTCTCGCTGTATCTGAGAAAAATAGTGCAATTTAGTTAATTCATTCTGACGGTCTTGGAAAATATCAGTGAGTGTGTTCTTTTCTAGGTGTACTTTGAGAAAATTGATTTAAAGTTCTCAATCCATCTTGGATATCTTAACTTTTTTAATGTCTGTAATTAAGTAGAGAGTTGTAGTAAAAGTGAAGTATTTAAAGCCTGGAGAACAGGCTGAAAAATAGAGACCTGAAAATTCAGATTCTGTAAGAGCTATAAATTCCTGACCCCTAAAGAGGTGCAGTGAAGGTACATTTCAACTTTATATTTTATTGGTATTATTTTTGTCTGGCTGGCTGGCTGGCTGCCTGATTAGCTGGCTCCTAAATACTGTAGGTTTAATGCAGAGCCTTTTCAACTTTAGTATGCTATTTGTGTTATTTCTATCTATTTGGCATGGGACGATACACTAAAACCATGATACGAGACATATCCTGACACAGGATTCACATGACGATACTGACATGAGATGATATTGACGCAAATAAAATATTCAGTTTTAATATGTTTATTTTTTAATGACATCAAATCAGCTGCAATAACACTACATCCACCTCCGCATGAGCTTGTCTCACACAGACCAGTTTAATTATACAGATCAAGACAACATTCGTGACTTTATTTACATTTTCTCATTAATTTCTTTTTACGCCACTGCCAGCACAACACAACACAACATGCTTCTGACTTGATTTTAGACGCGAGTGTGACTTACATCAAGCGCAGAACACAGGAGTTGATTTTAACGCTCATTTCAGACCTTTCTCCTGCCCATTCTAATAGAAACTGGAGTGCACATGTATACCGCAGTTTACAGTAAATATCCTATAGTGTGTGTAGTGTATTACAGGCTTTTTCAGTATTATTTTTTCCAAGTTCACATGGGCCAAATGAAGCAAGGCCTTGTGTTTGACGCATGTGCCATAACGCTTCCTTCTGATTAGCTTCACTCTTTCTCTCAGTACACTGGCGTTCAGCTTATTCGCATTACTCTGTCTACACATTTGACTTAAATTAACTTATTGTACATTTCAATTAGTATAAATAAATTAATTACTAAGCTATTTTAAGCTATTTTAATGTTGGAAGATCTTTTGGGTTTCTGTGTGTAGAGTATCGTGTTTAAATGCTGGTGAGCGGAGGGGTGGGATCCACCTGCTGAGCGAACACTTCACACCTCTCCACAGTAACAGTGGTACAGAGATGAAAGGGAGAGCACAACCATTCAGCTTTTTTTCATAGTAAAATACTGTATACAACTGCCACAATACAATTATCCCATTTTAACCTAGTAGGCTAGGTAAAAAAAAAAGAAGCACTAATGAAAAACTACAAATTCTTAAAGCCCTGAATGTCCTGAATGTTTCATATGAGCCATTAACCACTGATGCAAATAAATTCAAGGTTGAACACAGGCACCCCAAAACAGGTGGAAATTCCTCTGGTAAAAAAGAGTTAAGTTTTTACACTGTTAAGTAAGCATGCTTCGAGGCAGCTGGTTCCCACACAAATTTTGCGCTCTGTGTACTGCTATAGAGTTCATAATGAATATTAAATGGAAATATTGCAAGCAGAATTCATCTCATCTGTCTGTCTCTCTGCCTGCACGCATGTTTTGTATGTCTGTCTGTCTGATCCCTAAATAGGTTTAATAGGTTTTAAATAATCACTTTATATATTTTATTCTATCCAGTTATCTGTCTGACTGGAACCTATCTATCTCTCTATCTATCTCTCTATCTATCTATCTTGCTGTCAACTTCTAAAGACCTGCCTCACAGCTGCAGGGACCCTGGTTTTGTCTTGACTGTGTGGAGTTTCACATATTCTACTTGTTTACGTGTGTGCTTCCTCTGGCTTCTCCAGTTTCCACCCACCTCCCAAAAACATGTTGGTAGGTGGGCTGACTATGCCAAATTTCTCCTTGGTGTGTGTGTGTGTGTGTGTGTTGCCCTGCAATGGACTGGCATCTCATCCAGGGTTTATTCTGCCTCACACCCATTGTTCCCAGAATAGGATCCAGATCCACCATGACCCTAACCAGGTTTGAGGGCTTATTGAATGAATGATCTATCTATCTATCTATCTATCTATCTATCTATCTATCTATCTATCTATCTATCTATCTATCTATCTATCTATCTTGCTGTCAACTTCTAAAGACCCGCTATTGCCTGCTTAGCCCTCTGCATCTATAAGACTGTGAAATCAATCACTTGAAGAGGGTCAGCAAATGGTACTGATAATTAAAGCGCTTCATGATGCGGAAGTGAAAAACAAACAGCAGGAGACTGCACATAAACACAGTACATTAATCTCAAGTTTACTGACATTTTGCTTTGTCACATCCTTACCCTCATTTCCTGCCAATTGGATATAACACAGGTTGTACATATCAAATAGCTAAAGCAAAGGTTTTTAGATTCAGTAAATGTTCAGCTTTGAGCATTGTTGATCATTTTAAGCCCATTTTTTTTTTATCTTGTGGAAAAGTATCACGAGCCATATATTTCCACTGTACAAGAGATACACGATTCTCTTATTCTCTTTAGGGATATTCCTTTCTTCACACAGAACAGGATCGAACAGGAAGTCATGCAGACATTCCAGTAATACCTTTTCTTTTTGAAATATTGCATGTGGCAGTGCAATATCCATCTGAAGTGGCGCGCCTGTTGATCCTTCCACTTAATTTTCACTTATGATTGAAAAGGAGTTTTCAGTCCACACAGATGCCATTCCTCCAGTCATCTGCTAAAAATCATCACAGTCCATTTAATCCTGCTATTGCTCGCAGAATCAGAGAAGAACACTTTGTCAGTTTAGGCACTGACTGTACCATTCGGAACCATCTCCGTCTGTCTTCGTGACGTTGCTCAGTTGCTTTTCATTGTTGGGATAGCAAGCTGATAATCTGATCAAAATGATAATCGTATAAATGACAGTGAAACAGACCCAAAAGTAAACAAGTAGCAGACTACTGGAAAGACTACTGGAAAAAGAAGACAACAGCATTTCATTAGTTACTAAATACCAGCAGATTCATTAAAATGACAATGATAGAAGGCTCGTTACCGGATCATTAAGAGTGTTCTGGGGTAAATATATATATATTTGTCTGTGCAGCACTGAGGTAATACTATTTTTCCAGTTAGAAAAGTTTCTGTGGATTTGAATGGTTCAAAGAGTTGTTCTCATTTTACTCATAAATAAAATGTATGTAGCAATTTATATATGTGAGGCAGCCTGTACAAACCCACTGAATGTTGCTGTAGAACAAGATATAAAAAGACATTTTTTTTCTGCTGATAATATACTTTAATTTAAGAACGTAAACTTTACCAGAACTACTTGGAAATGCTTTTATTTGGTTTGGCATCATGTTTGGTAAGGAGCCAGTTTAACAATCGCAGCCAGTCTGACCAAAAATGTCTAAAACCTTGCTAGCTAAGCTTGCTTTTCTCACAGTTTGATTAGGTTTTTGGACAGTTGTAAGGCATAGCAAAACAGACATAAGCCTAATCAATTCAATTTATAATCACAAACCTAATGTCAAAATGTCCACACTGCTCTTGCGCTGTCACCTCATCATCAAACCAGAGAAGAGCCCTCACACAAACAATGTACAGATGACAGTAGATGAAGTTTTTAAAAAGTTTAATTGACATAACAAAAGACATTAATAGCAAAAAAATTAGCCGACAGAATTGATTAGTGTGAACAGAGATCAACCAAGTGAAGATCCTCAGCTCGGATTACTGTCTCTGTGGAGTTTCACATGTTCCACGCGGGTCTGTGTGGGTTTCCTCTAGGTCTTAATAAATTGAGATTTATTAGCGCAGGAGATGACACCAAGGGTGAGTGATCGCACCATCTGCTGAGGAAATGACAGAGAAAGACTGAAGTCATTCATGATGGTGGGCAGCTGAGGATCATGCTTCAGGGTGACTCAATATCATGCCTTTGTCCTCGTCAACAACTTGGCATTTGATCTTCACATCCTGGTCAAGGCAGGCAACATTTTAACCAGGAAGGAAAAAAAAAACAGCTTTATGAAGCTAGAAACATCATTAAACAAGTATAGTAGAAATGAGTACATTTCAATGCTGAAAACTGGGCTTTACTGTGAATGTGAACCAGCTTTGATCATTTCATTTGAAATCACATTCGGCTTAAAGTCCATCCAGTGTCTAAATGCCAGTTTTACCTGCTTTTTTAAATTTCATTATGGAGCATCGTTACCAAGGGAACAGTTCTAAAAATCAAAGTATTGATGTTCTTCTCTACAGTGCAGCTCAATCAGCACAACTTCCAGATGCAGCCTCCCTCAATTCATCAAGGCGAAAATTGTGATTGAGCTTTTGTTCATCAGAATATAGGGTTACCTGAATGTAGCATGTCCAATTATAGAGGGGCCAAAATAAATCCCTTTGCTTTAGCATAGCCAGATATTCTGTGTCTTTTGTTGTTCTAAATGTTAGGTTGGACCATTTTAAGAAATTGTCGCATACTTATTATAATTGCATTTTAATAATGTTCTTTGTTAGCTGGCATGGAACTAAAGGAATCATTTACAGCAATTTAAGTTTCAGAATTACATGTATTGCCTAGGTTATAATATATTATAATATAGTGGATGGAAGGCACCACAATGGTACAGCGGGTAGCATTGCTGCCTCACAGCTGCAGGGACCCTGGTTTTATCCTGACTGTGTGGAGTTTCACATATTCTACTTGTTTACGTGTGTGCTTCCTCTGGCTTCTCCAGTTTCCACCCACCTCCCAAAAACATGTTGGTAGGTGGGCTGACTATGCTAAATTTCTCCTTGGTGTGTGTGTGTGTGTGTGTGTGTGTGTGTTGCCCTGCAATGGACTGGCATCTCATCCAGGGTTTATTCTACCTCACACCCATTGTTCCCAGAATAGGCTCCAGATCCACCATGACCCTAACCAGGTTTGAGGGCTTATTGAATGAATNGGATAGACAACTGGACAGCTTGCTAAAAGCATCTGATTCATTCTACCAATAGGGTTATAAATTGTATGTGTTGCTGGTAGACTTTTTCTCTAGATGTCATTTCATGTTGCTCTTCCCATCGCTCAAATTCTAAAGCAATAATATCAGGAGTAATCCTCTATGATGGGGTCATGGACAAAACTCTCATTAGTTAGAGTTGCTTGAATCCCTGTCACTATTGGATAAGACTGGAAGCTTGGGCTGCCCTTAAATGCAGAGCAGCGTTAACATAATTTAGTGGATATCTAGACATGGAGCCAGAGTTCATCGAGGAGGATTTTGTCATGACCAGAACAAGCTTTGCCAGCAGTCACATTTCATTCCACTTTCCTGTTCCTGCAACCAGCAGCTCAGCTTTGATAAGAGGCTGCTATGAGGAGTGAACAATACACATGCATGGACACAGTGTCTTATATAGATTCCCTAAGGTTTAATGAACTTATATTTTTGCTGGAGGGGTGACTTTTTAGTATGTATGTGCATATGTGGGCGTGTTTTTTATATCTTGGTTGGTACCACATGTCTCCCTAAGGATAGGAGTAATTGGCTGCATTAATAATAATGTCAGTGGAAGGACCTCATGAGGATAGTAAGGTGTGTGTGTGTGTGTGTGGCTGTTTATGAGGATAGTGTCATGTTCTCACAATAACCAGACAAAAATACAGTATTTTACAGCTTTAATTTGAAAAACATTTCCTTTTGATTACTAAGGTTAGGGTTAGGTTTATTTATTTTTTCAATAAATAAATGTCATAAAATTACTAAAACTGTGTGTGTGTGTTTGAGTGATGGATATGATTGATAGTGAAAAGAGAGTAAAATGATCTATGTCAACACTATTGTCACCACCATAGATTTCATTACGTATTAATTTATTTTGACGCATCATCATCAATTATGGTAGTTACACACCAGCTGACATGATTTTTCTGTTCGTTTGAGATTCTCAGCAATATTCCCAAAAGGCTGCCATTTGACAGCAGTTCCAATTTCAGACAGGACTTGAGACATGTGCTTTATATCTGTGCTCTTCAGCTAAGACACGGCTATAAAGCAGATATCTCAAGCCCTGTCTGGAATTGAAAATGCTGTCAAATGGCAGCTTTTTGCGGAATATTGCTATGAGAATCTCAAATGAACATGCGCCTATATGGACACCTCTTAATAAAGGCAGACAATGTACTTTTTTTGGGAATCTTGTTCATTGGTGACAACTTGCAGAGCATGTTTGAGCTGTTTTTCTTTCAGCATGTGCCGTTTGATCTGTACGATACTGTTACTCAATCAGCTGAAGTTGTATGGACAGTAGCGATCTCCTGCTTCCTCTCTTTCTCTTTGTCAGGTTGTGTAGATGATGTAGAAATATTATACAGGAATGATTGTTGCAACAGCTTGACCAGACTGGCTTTGCCAAAAGAAATACACTGTCTTTATGTCATTTTAATGCTATTACTGTTATTGCACAAGGATGCAGAAAAACAGTCCATGAATTTGATAAAGTCGTTTTGTGAGACTGCTCATGCTGAAAGTCAACCAACCAAAATGTCTGATGTCAGAAATCCTTTCTATCGTCGATTGGTCATAGTTTGGTGGGCAATTAGTCTTCCATTATTCTCCCTCAAACTGCACGGTAAGCAACATCTAATGCAACTGAAATCCAGCCCCACTGTGAAACCTGAGCAGCAGAGGTCAAATTGATTTTAAAGAGAAGCTCAAACCACAGTGTCTGTTTCATTGTAGGTGAGAGTAATAGTGCAGTTTAGTGTTACTTTACTCTGATGTCTTCAAAGAATATCAATGTGTGAGTTCTTGTCCATGTGCATTGTGAAAACTGTTGTAAAGTTCTCAATCCATCTTCAGCACGGACGACTATGTCTAAACCTCTAACCATTGTCTAAACCATTTTTTTTAAATGTCTGATAGGTTCTCGAGGTCAGTAATTTTCAACCTGTTCTCAGGGCTTTACATAAATTTGTAAAGCCCAGAGAACAAGCTGAAAATTATAGACATTGAGAATCTATCTGACATTTCTGTATTATAAGATGTTGATTTGGGATTGAGAAATTGGTTTAATGCTGACAGCTTTCAACTTTTATATTATTAGATGCAAAGCAACTCACGGAACTGAAATAAAAAAACCTCAATAAATTCAGTTCATTTCAATTCAGTTGAATGAGCTTCATTGGCATGGGCCTTAGAGCGGTTACAGCATTGCCAGAGCATTGAAATTACAAAGGCATTTCACACAAACAGTTTATGCATTTATCCAAAATACAATAAGGAAAAAATCGAGCAAAATGCACGTATCAAATAATGACTCCGTGCACAGGTGAGTGAAGATGTGTCCGTGTGTTCAGTCAACAAATTTTGGAGGTCCCATTTTAATGCCTGTACAAGCAACAATCTGGGTAAACTCCCTCACTCGGTATCACTCATTCACTCAGTCACTGATTCATTCAGCCACTCATTCACTCAATCACTGATTCATTCAGCCACTCAGTCACTCACTAACTCTCATTCACTCACTCACCCATTCAGTCACCATCACTTACTCCTTCACTCACTCTCACTTACTCTCACTCACTCACTTGCTCACTTTCATTCACTCATTGACTCACTCACTCAGTCTCTAATTCACTTACTCACTCTTTCAATCACTCACTCACTCACTTTCATTCACTTACTCATCCATTCAATCACTGTCATTACTCGTTCACTCACTTACTCAATCTCTGACTAATTCCCTTACTCACTTACTAACCCTTTCAATCACTGTCTCTGATTCACTTTCCTTCACTTACCCATTCAATCACTGTCACTTACTCATGCAATCATTCACTTACTCTCACTCACTCACTCACTCGCTCACTTTAAGATGATTTTCTTGAAATTTGAAGCTTTCTTGGCACTTGAAGATTTTCCATAAGGGTTTTTTTTTTTGGTACACTTGTATAGAGAGCTGTATGGGAACAGGGACAGCTTTAATACCACAGGTTTTCACAGATAGCCACTAAGAAAAAAATCAGTGTTAAATGTGGAAGCCAGGATGAATTTACAATGAACTACACTATTCCCACAGGGCTAATAATAAATCGACGCCACCGTAATGGTAGTGAAATGACAAACGTGGCAGTCACACACATTAATCCATCGTGGCTGTAGCTTATATTTTTTACTCGGCTTACGGTATATTTATGCCTTCATGTGGAAGATTTCTAATTAAAAACACTATGTAATATCTTTGCACATTATAATTACAAATTTAGGGTACAAAAGCACTACAGTAAATAGTCTATGAGCTGCCCATATTGACACGCACCACTCACATCCAGTGTAAACTGCAGATACATGTCCAAGGTTTATGTCTTGTAATTTCCACCTGTGTTTTAAATGCAACTGTCTGAGCCTTTTCACTGTAACATCAGTGTATTTCTGTGTTTTGTAATAAACCAATAATGATGTGTACTACATTTCTGTTGGCAAAAAAGATTTATAGATGGTCCTTTGGATGGATGCTCCATTAAATACTTTTGGGGAGCAAAAAAAAACCCCAAAAAAACTGCCAAATATATCAAGAATATAGATAAATATTAAGTTTGCACATTAATGTGAAGCAGACCACTTTAAATATTGGTATACTCTTTAGAAGTAGATGTAAATAATTTATAGAATGAGAAATGTAATTGTAAGTGTATGTAATGGGATGGCTTTGGGACCCTGCAGGGAGAGTTATGAGTCCCATATGTACCATGTCGCTTCGCATCAATCACACTCTCAGTCCTTGTCTATTAAGAATATTTTTTTGTGTGTGTAAAGAATCTCAGAGATATAACATTGGTTATTGTTTGTCTTCTTTCGGGTGCTCCTGTCACCACAGCGGATCATTAGTCCGCATATTTCATTACAGTTTTTACGCCAAATGCCCTTCCTGACACAACCCTCCCCGATTTTATCCAGGCTTGGGACTGGCACTGGGAGTGCACTGTCTTGTGTAACCCCAGTGGCTAGGACTGGATCCCTGGCCGGGAATCTAACCCGGGCCACAGACCCGAGAGCACTGTGGCCTAACCACTAGTCCTCCAGGGACCCATTCATAGCTATTCAGGGGTATGTAAATAAAATATTTATAACAGCTTAATTTTTCCAAAAAAAAAAGAAACCAGAGTATTTATCCTTTTAACAAATAGAAAGTAGAAATGATATATTTTTTTTAAAAACTTGAGTTATTAATGGAAGTAAATTCACTTCTGCTTAAGTTTGTTCCAAATGGTTGATGGCTTTTTTAATGGTCAAAATGAGCAGATGGACCTATTATTCCAGCATTATTGTCATCTTTGTAAATTCTCTTGAGCATAGCAAAATATTCAGTGTGAGCTATAAATTGAAAAATGTACTCATTAAATGGCTGGATTAAAGTTGATCACACATTAAAGTCAGCACACATTTTTTTCCATTCTGTTGATAGATTTTATGAATACAGCTGCTGCCTGTTCCTGTTCTCCAGTCCTGCAGTATCAGTTGTACTGATCTTTAGTAGTGGTTGTTATTTTCTTGGGATTAATGCTGAGTGGGAACCGTGATCTCCCACACATACAACTGACCAATCAGCAGCCATCAGCAGTTTTACTGAGATAGAGCTTGAACGCCAGGGTGCAGTTCATATTCAATGAATGCATGTTCTCCCCAGGTGCAATAAAATTGCCTGCAAGTTCTATATTGCAGAAAGTTTGCATACCCCTAGCTGAAAATGATTAAACAAGATGTTTACAAATGTTCCTTTAGCGTTACAGGTAACAGAAATTGTTAAAAAAAAGTGTATGTTAGGAAATTATGCAAGCAAAAGTCCACAGTTGTGTTAACGTTTGATAGTTTGTTGTTTTTGCCGATAGAGGTTTGTCCTCATAAATAGTAGCATTAGTCTAAATGCTTTCAAGGTGTTTCAGTAGGTTTCACATATCAGTGTATTGCAGGTTATCAAATAACTTTTGAAATAAAAAAAAAAAAAACACCCTGTGTTGTGCAATGTCCCTTCAAGATAATCCAAAAATAAAGTAGCAGTGTCCTTTCAAGATAATTAATTTACCTATTACATCAAATAAATAAAAGACATCATGCCTCTTTGATGTAAAGTTCAGTCCATTAGCCTTCATTGGCAATGTGGGAGAGGTGATGAGACAGAACAAAATATGCTAGAGCCGACACTGAACAGTGAGTTGTGTGTCCCTTCCAGCTGTGACGTCTTGAGCTCTGCTTATTTAGTGTCCCCTCCAGAAGTATTGGAGCATATTTTGTTTAAATCCACCCATTTTCAAGTGATCAGATATATTGGAACATGTGACTGACAGGTGTTTCTTGTTGCCAAGGTGTGCCCTGTTAGATTGCTTGTTTAAATGATTAATAGGTCTGAATGTCCACTCTCTGTCTGAGCCCTGGGTTTCACCTGTTAAGACTGTATTTGTTGTTAAAAAGGATAAACCAACATGAAGACCAGAGAGCTGTCTAAGGGAGAAAAGCAAGCCATTTTGAAGCTGAGAAAATGGGGAAAATCACTCAGAGCTATTGCGCAAGCATGTCAATGCATAGCCAATACAACAATTTGGGATGTCCTGAAAAAGAAAGAAACCATTGTTGTACTAAAAAACAGACATTAAACAGGTCGGCCAAGGAAAAGAACAGCAGATGATGACAGTGACCTTGTGAGAGCTGTGAGGAAAAACCAAAAACAACAGTCTCTGACATCTCCAACAACCTCCACAGGGCAGGGGTGAAGGAATCACAATCCACCATTAGAAGAAGACTTCAAGAGCAGAAATTGAGAGTTTGGAATTCACAAAGAAATACAGAGATGAACCACAAATCCTCTGGAACCAAACGTCTTCCAAAGTGATAGGAAGGCAAAAGTGTGGAGAAAGAAATTATCTGCTCATGAGCCAAAACATACGAGTTCATCAAGCACAGTGGAGGTCATGTCATGGTTTGGGCTTACACGGCTGCTTCTGGGATGTGCTCACTAATCTTTATTGATGTAACTCGTGATAATAGCATGCGTTGAATTGAGAAGTCTACAGAAATACTGTGTCTGCCAATTTACAGAGGAATGCCTCCAATCTAATTGGGAGGAACTTCAGCATGCAGCAAGACAATGAGACAAAACACACTGCCAAAACAACAAAGGCCTTCATCAGGGGGAAAAAGTGGAAGGTTTTAGACTGGCCAAGTCAATCACCAGACCTTAACCTAATTGAGCATGCATTTCAGAGGAGACTGAAAAGAGACCAAAACAAAAAACTGAAAGAGCATCACAGAAGATGAGTGCAACAGTTTGTTGATGTCAGTGGGTCGCCAGATTGATGCGGTTATTGCAAGCACGGGATATGCTACCATGTAATAAGTGTTATTTACTTTAATTTACTTTAAGCCTATTCTCGAATTTACTCACCAAAAATTTGGATGATCTGCCACCAAAGGTGCCATGTTCTAAATAGTTTAACACATCTAGATGTAAATATCAGCAAATGAAAGATAAAATTCTGATCTATCATCTTATCTTATATTCACCTTTTGAGCTCCAATCCAAATGTCTACGGTGTATAGCAAAAACAAAAGAATTGGCCTTGTCATGCCAGTACTTTCGGAGGGGACTGTATATATTTTCCATTCTTATGTGCTTATATATTATATATGTCCTTATATATTATATATGTCACAAAGGAACATTAGCAAACTGACATATTCATTAAATTAGAATAAGAAAATACTATCCTATTATCCAAATATACAAATTGTTGACAATTTATTATCTATCTGATGTTACCACAGTCAAGTTGAGCTTATTCTGAGATTAAATTGCCATTCAGGCTGGTGCCTTTCTACAGTTATTATTAATAACATTATTTCTAATGTTCAAATTAATAGCAGTAATCTAACAGTTCTAAGCTAAAAATGACCCGAAGTAAAAATGCAGTGTGATTTAAAAAAAAAAAA
Organism: Pangasius macronema; assembly: GCA_037577455.1. Taxonomy (NCBI): domain Eukaryota; kingdom Metazoa; phylum Chordata; class Actinopteri; order Siluriformes; family Pangasiidae; genus Pangasius; species Pangasius macronema. The sequence continues at coordinate 8,113,515 of CM074958.1, forward strand.
GATTCCAGTGAAACAGGACATTTGGATGAAAGTCTGTCATAATTTGTGCCAGTTTATAACCAAAATGTTGTTAGTTCCAAGAGATGCTAAAGTGTGTAGATAATTTCTTTCCCTAGTCAAGATTTATCCCCTCTTTGCTGTCATAGTAACAACTAGCAGTTCTAACAAGGATGCCATTCGACAGTATTCCATTACTGTTGAAGTGTTCCACCACAATCTTTATTTCTGATGGCAATAGGGTGCTTGATGAAAAGATCAGCCAATCATTTCTTAGTTTCCCCAATGTAGAGATAATTGCATCTCTTGCAGGAGATACCAGTAAAAACCCATGCAGTGATGCGTGAGGGCTGAAATATGAGTAAGAACTGATCCTTTAGGGCCTGTGATTTTTGTGGCTGAACTGTAATTATTCAACAAATTATTTATCTGACGTTATTTGTTTCACTCCTTTTTTTTGTCCTGAATTTGGGAGATTAGTGAGTCAGCATATGCAATCTTCCATGAATAATATAGGGCAAATAATGTTTGTTGTGATAAACAGCTGGAGCAAACCCTAAATTATGAAAAGGTTTTTGAATGCAAAATGTGCCAGTTTCATGAATATCTCTATGCCCTTTCAGGGTGGATATACATTAGTGTAGATGAGTATTGTACTCTGGCCTACTGGCTTTCCAAATCAGGTAGTCTAGGTCCACTTTCTGTACCTAATCTATCTGATAGATCTGCTAATTGGCATTTCTTTCACCATTATAGTCTTTTCACATGCCTCTTCATCTTATAGTCTGTTTTACTTAGGTTTTGTAATCGTTTTGTTCCTAAAATATGCTGTGCCTGGAAAAAAAGGGCCACTTTTATCTGCCATGTTTTTGTGGATGTTTCCTAAAGATGACACAATTCATTTTCTGATTTGAATAATTTGACTGGTGGTGTTCCCTCAACGTCACTGAGTTATGTGATGTGCAAAAATGAAACCAAGATAAATCATTTCAGAACTTTTTCCAACCTCCATGTGAAATTACAGCGAATAAAAATTAAGTGAAAAGCAATCAGAAACTTTCTAGGGAGAAACAGGAAAAATATTAGAGAAGAAAAGTGCGCACGTCCCTAAATTAATACATTTTTGAAGCACCTTTTGATTTTATTACACCACTCAGTCTTTCTGGCTAAGAGTCTATCAGCGTGGCACATCTTGACTTGGCATATATTCTCACTCTTTGATTTGGATGTGTGCTTTGGGTTATTCTCATGCTAAAAGGGGAAATTCCTTTTCATCTTTAGCTTACTAGCAGACACCTGAAGGTTTGCACTGAAATCGACTGGTATTTGTAGCTTTTCATGACTCTCTCCACCTTGATAAAAGCCCCAGTTCTGGCTGAAGAAAATCAGCTCTAAAGCATGACGCTGCCACCACCACGCTTCACCGTGGGTTTGGTGTTCTTTTGGTGATGAGCTTTTTTTGCACCCAACATACCTTTTGGAATTATGGAATTATTATACCTTTTGGAATTGGTCTCATCAGATCATAAGAGATTTTTCCATATGGTTTGGGGTGATTTAGTTGAACTTGGATGTTCTTTGTGAGAAAGGTCTTCCGTCTAGCCACCCTACCCCATAGCCCAGACATGTGAAGAATGAGAGATGGTTGTCACATGTAGAGAGTAATGTCAGATATTCCTGTAGCTCCTTTAATGTTGCCATTCGTCTCTTGGCAGCCTCCCTGGTAAGTTTTTTTCTCTTGTCCTTTTATAAATTTTGGTGCGATGTCCTGTTCTTGGTGACTTTCCTGCTCACTGTGTTGCTCCATTCTCTCCAATTCAATATTATTGCCTATTCTTTTGGAATAGGATGTTTAATAGTCAGGTGTCCACATACCTTTGGCCATACTGTACAATGTAGCTTGTGAAATATCCTCTCTATTTAACCAACTGAAAGTGTTCTTTGAGTGTATTTGAAAATTTCTGTGATAATATTGATAGCAAATCTAACCCATTCAAGTTATGTCTTGTGTTGAAGCTGTCCAAGAGCTACATGGTGTGCTGTAAATAAAATAAAAAAAAATCCATAACCGAGATGTTTGTTTTTGTTTTATTGGCCACAGTATTCATTTGTCTTATCTACAGTTAGCTCCACTGGGTGTTCTGTGCTTGCCTTTTCTCGCATTGTATGAGCTTTGATGCGAATAAGTGAAATAGTTAGCTTGCCATCAAACTATTTCAAGTGCAACCCACAAGTGGCTCAGAGCACAGGGACTGGTGCACAGAGCAGCTCTTGTTGAAACTAAGAGGCACTTAAAATTGAGCACACAGTATTGAAGCTGGGTTTTATGAGTTTGTAGTTTGGTTGTCTGGGATTGGAAATTAAGAGTCCTGTGTGTCCAGACTAACCGTTTGTCCAGCTTTGAATTTTTAATCGTTTTCCGCAGTTTTATAAATTGTTGGAAGTGGGTCGTATGTGAAATCACTTCTATATGATTAATATTGTCTTTATTACAGAAAATGTTGTGCTGTGAGCGTACTGTTAATCTTTTCAAAGTGCTGTATAATACAAATAAAAGATTTAATTTTTTACTTTAACACACCGTATGCACTGTTACTTTTTCAGTTGTAGCTTTACCACCTTGCAGATGCACAGGGTGGTTACACACTGGGTGATTATAGAGTGAGAGATTAGAAAGTGGGGGATTACAGAGAGGGTGGATACACACTGGTTGATTATAGAGTGGGTGGTTTTAAAGTGGGCGATTTTAGACAGGGAAAAACATGAAAGGGAAAATGGTCTGGTTATCATAAGTAAGTAGGTGATTATAGAAAAGGAAAAAAAAAACATTAGTTAGTAAATATTTAAATTTTACAGTTATTTAAATACATTTTATAAAATACAATGTAAGGAAATGCTATTTTGTTCATTAAAAGCTAGAGTAAGAAACAGTTTCTGCTGTAGTTAGGCATTGAACATGTTTTGCTCAAAATATTGCAAACTTGTTTGATTATGAAACAAAATGGAAATGAGCCATTTCGGTGCAAGTGTCATCTGTTAGTGGTGAGCTGAGCCTAATGATCTGGATCACTAAAAAAGAGCTGCAAATCCAATCACTAAAATATATTCTAGTTAACAGCAGCATCCTATCGTATATTTACTAATTTATTTTTTCAATTTAGCACATTTAATTCACAGTATAATAGCTTTCAACTTTGAAACTACTATGCTTTATAACAAAACAGGTATGGATACATGTTTTCAGTATGGATACATGTGCTTACAGCATCATAACACATGCTAGGCAGCAAATCCATGTGATTTTAGTATGGCCCATACAAGGAGTAGCTGCTCACAGGGAAAAGCACACACAAGGAAAAGTAATATTCCATATCAACAGAGGTTAATATCTATTAAACAGGCTCTATATACATGCTGATAACTTACAAAACAACAAATGCACTCCTTTTCTCATTTAAACATTCCAGTACAAATGACCAACTCGCAAAGTTCAGATTAAGTAAAATTGTTACAAGAAATTTATGAGCAACATAAATTATCACAGCCTTTATTAGAGCTTTTTTTACACATGAACAATTAACAGGCAGTTATACATTTAGAAAAATATGAAATTTAATACTATATTTAGTATTTTAATATAGTAACTACGAGCATTTGTACAATATTTCCTAATATTCATTTATATAAAATATTACAAAATTCCTTTTTTTTTTTTTTAAATGTCCATAAAAATGAATTATGTTGAAGTTTTCTATACTCTTCACCAAAGTACAGCTTAGGTCATTTTCATAGTCAAAATCCACTACAACTATCAGCACTAGTTCTCTTTTTTTTAAAGTGCACAGTGAGAAAACTACTCCATCTCGTGTCCCTTGTGGCCTAACATGATTGGTCTATTCTGCATGTATGATTCCATAAAGATTAGTATTTAGTGAGTATACACTGGCCAACTATTACACAAACTCACAGGTATGCACTAATTAGTGACTGTATATTAGTGTCAGATAAGAGCATGTACACAGACTGAAAGTTACCCACTAATTGCTGAGTGTATGTGAATGTCAGATAAGAGATATCGGACTCAGCCTCTTTGATGGTTCCCTTGGCTTTGTACCCTGTGATCTGCTCTTCCCCTTTGCCTGGCTTTCTGAGATTTACCATGTAAGGCTTTGTTTTTAGCTTGATAAAACAGGGTGTTGCCGTATCTTGCACATGGCCTATGGAGGGTTCTGATCTTGTACCTGAACTTTCATCCCCCTCAGAGCTGGTGGGCCTTCTCCTGTTTTTCTCCTCAGTGAATAATTAATGGTTCCATTTGTGGCCAATATTTACCACGCACATTACATGTTTTTGTTCAAGTTGTGCTCCAGTCCTTTTGGTTGCCATTTTTTGTTCCCCTTTACGGGGGGACGTACACAAAACGTTCTTCTGTGGTTTCCACAATTTGGGCCTTAGCTGTTTGATCATTGTGGCTGAAGCTTTTGTCGACCTAGAGCTTTGGCAGACCTTCCCAAACATTTGAGGAGGTCAGTGGCATATTTTAAATCAGTAGTCAAAGCAGTGAGGACCCAGCCCCATGTTACCATAGCCTCTGTCCTTACTCCTTCACAGGTCTAGGTAACCTCTTCACCAGTTTTTGCCCAATGGTTTTCAGTCAGACTTCTAACTGGGCCTATCTTCCTGTTTGGGTCTTGTAAGGACTCTCGGGTTGTTAGATGAGAGAGGTAGGAAAGCTTTGGAGTGATTCTTTGCCCTAGCATTTGATGATTTCTTCCAATACAATTATGTAGTTGTGGGCCTGAGCCACTTGCAGGGAGTATTCTCCATCCTGGGTTCCCCACTAGCGAGGGTAGCCAAGTGGTAGCCGTGGATATCTCCAGCCATCTTGGTGAACTTTTCACTCTGTCAAGGGCGTGGTCAGTCTCGATCCTACCTATATTTGTTGACGGATCTTTTATGAGTTAAGATCTTCTGTCGTTGATGCATTCTGTGACCAGACCCACTGACTGCAGTGAAGAGGCAGGGAGCAATAATGAATAATATGGCTGTATAATGTGCAATAGCTAATGTAATAAGGAATAATATGGCCCCCTAATGTTTAATAGCTAATGTTCATTCTCCTTATCCTTCACTGAATGTAGTTCAGTGAAAATTAGTTTTTGTGTTCATTCCATATGCTGTAATGTATTCTGTGGATTTCATTTTTAAGAAAAATGTTGTACAGTATGAAAAAGTGATATTTATTTCTAAATATAATATGTAAACATCAGAAAGCTGTCTCCTCACATACCCAGGGTCCCTGGTTCAATCCTGAGCTGGGGTTAATGTCTGTGAGGAGTTCCCGTGCATGTTCTCCTTATCTCTGGGGAGCTCCTCTGGGTTCTTCAGTTTCACCTCCGAAAAACATGCCGGTAGATGGATTGCTTAAATTGTGCTAAATTGCCCAAAGTATGGATGTGTGTGCATGGTACCCTGCCATGGACTAGCATCCACTCTAATTAGGCACTTGTAACACACCACATATTTAAGTTTTACAGTTAATACTAGCTCTGTGTAGGAGTCTGATATCTATAGGCTTGATAGCCTGGATTTACCCTCCAAATGTGTCTGACTTTAATAAAGTGCTCCCTTTAGGATCTGAGAGTGACGAGTTAATAAGCTGCGTAAAGGTGCAGGTAATTGCTGTTTTGTATCATTTAGTTAGGTCTGGGGCAACATTAGTGATTAAACTATAATGAAACTCCAGGTGGTCAAAAACTTTTGACTGGCAGTGTATGTTTTGGAATATTAATTGAACAGATGGCAGAAACCTGATTATTAGTGACTTAAAACTGCCACACAAGTTTGTAAATTATGATTATTTGGTCTTTATCATCATTATTATATCTGTTTAGTCACTGTTACTGTCACTGACTGATAAAGGAGTTGAGTGAGATCAATTTCCATTGATGTGATCACTACATTACAGCATTTAAAACAGCACTTTGGGGTAAGAGGCTATGCCTTCAGATTCCACTGAAGATGTTATGCCCATTATTGGTTGGATGACAGTGTCACAGAGTAACAGAGCCATCTCTGTAGAGCAAAAGAAATTCCGAGCCATACAGAATCATTGTCTAATAAGCACTGTTTCAGGAGAAATTGGAGGCCAGGATGAAAATAACCAGTAATAACCAGTCAGTCTTTCTCATTTGGAGTAGGATAATGAATTAGATGAGCTGGTTTCAAAATACTCACGGGGTTTGCATTATCCTGAAGTTAAACTCTGCCTCTTTGTTAAGACAGCTTACTGAATGACGTTAACAGAAGACAGGTTGTAATTGACTCTGTAAAGATTTAATAGAAAGAATCGACATTTTTATTGCTTTGGCAAATTCAAATTTTAATGTCAGTGTCAGATTTTCTTATTTTCCTGTTGATTACGTATGTTTTATTCGAATTAAATGGTTGAGACTAGAGTCCCACCTCTATAGCAGCTGAATGCACACATGCTTGTGACTTTCACATAGCCCAAAGAAGACCCTACATGTATTAAATATTATGGTGCGTGAAAGAACCATTCAACGCTTGAACTGCATGTAATAACATTTCATAACAACTTTAGCAAAAAAGAAGAGATCGTTTCTGTGCAGTGAATGATATTTTGAAATTGGGCTTTGCCACTGTAAATGCTTAACTGACACTTTTCCTGAACAAGCAACTTTATTATTATAGGAGCATGTTCCATACTAAACTGCTGGTCATCATTTAAAATTTTATGACTATTCCTCTTATCATACTATTCTTATATCTTGAATCTTATATTGGCTAGTTACTTACTAGCCTGTGTGTGGCTTCACATGTGCAGTTTCAGACAGTACAGTAATTTGTTGGTTGTTTGCAAAGAACGTAAAGTTTAAGTAGTCCAGAATAATGGATATAATCTGATGCCCAGAACAGGTCTAAAAAAAAAAAGGAAACCTTTCCACATAAAGAAGAAGAGTAAGAGAGACTGAGTTAGATGGAGGACCTTAAATGAATGTTAATAACACTTCAAAATGAAATGGTGACTATTGGGAAGATGGTGGACATGGATCCCATTGGAATCAACAAAAAATGTTGTGGAAGTGGGC
>CM074958.1:8120723-8138493 GCA_037577455.1 Pangasius macronema
AATTCCACCACACCACAACAAGTACAGTGTTGAGCAGCAGTTAGTGACCAGCTGAGATCAATAACACCGTGCTGGGATGGGTCGATTTTCTCATATGATATTTCAAAGGGGTTTCCACAAAACTTTTTTAAAATTATAGTCTCCTATATAATGCTCCACTGAGAGCAGATATATGACAATTTATCATTTCTGGACTGCTCGTGAAAAGATACAAGTTCTAACCCTGGTGCACCACCATCATAGATACACCTTACCCCAAGTGGACAGGATCCTCCAACACAAATCACACTGATTCCTGTACCCTTCTGTGTAATTACTCTAACATGTCTGGCTATGCACTGATTTTACACGTTGTTGTGATCTAAAATGACTCGCAGAACGATTCAGAAAGAAACGTAAGCGTTTGCTGCATTCTCAGCTTCGCAGAAAAGGTTGTTCTAGTGGCCGTTACAGATAGCATGATTTCTTCCAGTGCACCTACCGGAGTGTAGTGAGGTCTGTTTCGCATGATGTGCAGCTGGATATAGTGAAAAGGCTGGTCATATTTCAGAGCCGTCATAGTGCAATATTGAAAATGTTTCTCTTCATTTATCCCACACATAGAAAAAAGGGAATGAGCGAGGCCCACTTCAGCTTCCACAAAAAATACCTTTTATTTGTTCTGTTTTATTTTCCTTTTGCTTTTGTAGCAAGTACAGATGCACTCCTGTCAAAATCTTCAGTATTCTGGCAAAAGAAATAATAACAGCAGATGGAATTTACTGATACTGCTTTGTACTGTCACCTTCTTGCATACAGAGGTTTATAACCACCACAGTAACATAAAATTTGCTGATTTTCTAAAGGTTGTCATGTATGACTCCCACGTCCTACCTGTTTTGCATATTTGCTTTAATGAACATAATTTACATTCATGTCTACACTCTTATTTTGCATTCATGTTGTAGTTGAACAGTTTTTCTACATGTTGTAGCCTTGACATTGTACTTGAGTTTTATTTTACTCTTCCAGGACTGCCTTTGAGATCCAAACCTCATTGTTAACTTGCACCATTTGAAACCTGTTGCCTTGACTGTTATTTGAAATATATCTTAGATACTGCAAAAAGCCACCACTATTTTAAAATAGTAAATCTTCAACATGTTGGTCCTTCATATTATGCTGTTAATAATTGAGGCTTTACTCATTTGACGTAAGTAATAAGTTTATTATATAAATTATTAGAGGCACTATTATGAGACTGATTATTTAGCAAGATTAACATCACAGTGCTTTCACATAGGTGATGATGAAGAATATCAGCTACACTCCAAGCCGTCTGATTCCTGTGTGAGTCCAGGGCCAATTGATAAACGTCAAAAGTGGCAAGATATTAATAACAGGAAAACTTCAGTGTTGAGAAATAAATCAAAATTGATTTGTGGCAGTCATGTGATTGCAGGCTAGGAGCAAGACACAGAAGTTACTGGTCTGCAATTTTATTTTGGTTGTTTGCCTTTTATCCTGCAAACCAACAGCTTATAATTAATGTCTACCAAGACAAGGAAAAAAAACAAAAGGAAAAAATAACTTTTCAATACAAGATCAAGACTACAACTCTGCCAAGCTCATGGATACAATGGTTAGTGGAAATAAAGTTAGATGGAGGACCTTAAATGAACGTTAATAACACTTCGAAATGAAATGGTGACTATTGGGAAGATGGTGGACATGGATCCCATTGGAATCAACAAAAAATGTTGTGGAAGTGGGCAGTCTTTCATTCAGGCTGGAGCGGGTGGGACCCATTGGTACTCCACTTTTGAGCATATTCGATATGGTGGGTGGCTCACACCACATTTACAGTGTTCATTCATTAATCCTTAGTCACTTCTTTATACTGGTTTGTCTTGCTGTGGTTTAAATTACTAATTTGTTTATATTTTGAGAAACAAGTTTAATAGAAAATATCACAAGTCGGTACAAACCAAAATAATAACCGCCGAAGCAAGATTGGTCAAGAGTGTCTGTGGTAGCGGGCAGGAGCGGGATAAAAAAAAGACAGTCCTACTCACATCTAAAGCAGACTGTAATCTCTTATCAGAGGATTTTCTTTAATCCTCAGCGACTGGTACAAGTATAATTCCACCACACCACAACAAGTACAGTGTTGAGCAGCAGTTAGTGACCAGCTGAGATCAATAACACCGTGCTGGGAAATAAAGTTAGATGGAGGACCTTAAATTAACGTTAATAACACTTCAAAATGAAATGGTGACTATTGGGAAGATGGTGGACATGGAAAATCAGGCTAGTGAAACAGCAAATGGATGGTACAGAGCTAGAAAAATGAAAGGCTGAGCTATGAGACATAGAGGACCATAGCAGATGATGCAATGTGGGTGTGTCTATGTGAGCACACAGAAAGAGGTCCAAGAGCATCCAGAGTCTTCAAAGAGAATTTCCCCAAGAACATCAAACTTCAGCAGACACACAGGTTGTCCATCTGCAAGGTATGTCCCCATGCCCTGTAATCATTCCAGTACTATAGTTTCAAGATAAGGAAAAGGGCTTCAAGGGCAGCTGAAATGTAATAACTACATCATATTTCTGTTTCCTGACTTTAACTCTGAGGCGCGAACATAAAAAGGTCTACAATGCAAACAAAAGGACAGAAACATTCAGTATGCTGTTCTTTATCCAGCCCATCTCTGTGTGGTTAATGATGGCAAGATGAGGCTTTTCATCATCCATGTGTATGCACACAGATATTCTAATAGCCTGTGATAATATGTTTCTGATTGCTGTGTTTCTGCCAATATGTCGCTAACAAATCGTGGACTTGAAGCATAGGGCATTCTCATAATATTAGTCTTCTCTTTCAACACAGTAGTGTCATAGTTCAACTTTATAAAAATTTAAATCGGCCACCAGGAAATAGCCGGTTTAAATTTTTATAAAGTTTAACTTGGAGTCTACTTTGTTGACACAGAAGAAGAATGGTCCTAATTCTTTTTAAACATTGCAAGGTATATGCTTGTAATTCAAATCCTATGCTTAGCAGGGTAAAAAAAATATCTATAAAAAGTATGAATAGGCAGTAATTATGCAGTTACAGACTATAACAAAGATTACCTTACACACATTTTTTCTTTACTTTTATTACTCAGCTATGTGTCTCAACACTAGACAGCTCAGCAGATGGGCTGACATCTCATGTCAACATGCAAAAATGGTCCCTTATGTTCCAGGTAGTCTAAAATAACCTGACAATGTCTAACAACTGTACTCTTTACTTAATGGTCTGTATTGGCCAATTAAATGAAAAAGTGTTGAGAAGAACAAGCTTGATCCTGATCTGCTTTTTGACACATGTAACGGGGAAAATGAAACCCTGGGTAGGATATGAGGAGGACAAAAATTCTTTTGCTCTTTTACACCGACGCACTTGTTCAAGACGCGTGTATTGCGATTACAAAGAATAGCAATTTTCAAGTTAAAAAAATGTAAAAAGATTCTAATGGACAGTACATAATTGTAAGAGGGAGCATATTCTCTATTGCTCTGGTTATTGTCCAATAGATATAAAAAGCACACCCCTACACATACCCCTGTTTTACATTGCAGGGTTTTGTGAAGATAAGATAAATCATGTCAGATCTTTAATGTGATAAAGCAACCAACCAAATTCAAGGGAAAAACAAATAGAAACATTTTAGGGTAAAAAAAAAAAGGAAAAGAAAAAAAAACTTATAACAATAACCTGGTCGCATACTGTAAGTGTTCACACACGTATGTTGGAATATATTATGACTGTGCTCAGAATGAACTAATCACATTCAAACTCATATATCTTTCATTAATGAAGTGATTCTGATTAACCTCAAATTAAGATCAGCTGTTTCCGTAGGATTTTTTTTTTGCTATATTTGTGGTTTCATCTGACTGCTGAAGCCATGGTCTGCAAAAAGCTTACAAAACCTGTATAGGATCTCATTGATGGAAGGTATCGATCAGGAGAGGGGTACAACAAAATTTCCAAAACATTAGATGCATCATGGAACACCGTGAAGGCCATCATCGACAAGTGGAGTAAATTAGGCACCACAGTGACATCACCAAGAACAGAAGGTCCCTTGATAGACAAATAGACGCAGGGAAAAAATTAATACCTGTGAGAGAGGCTGCCAAGAGACCAATGGTAACATTAAAGGAGCTGCAGGAATATCTGGCATGTAGTCAAGATAGAGGGAATAAGGGATAGCAAATACCAATCTATTTTGGTTAAAAGCCTGCAGGCTTCTGATAGACTGATAGAATTTTTAAGAAAAGTTTCATATTTCAGGACAATAACAATTGGAAGCACAAAACCAAGTCAACAAAAAAATTGAAGTACATCAACGTTTTGGAATGTCTCAGTCAGAATCCAGATTTAAATCCTATCCGAGATCTCACCTTATTTGGCTATACGGCAGAATTCATGAAACAGTATTCAGAGGACTATCCAACGGACCCATTAATTGACGTGTATAAGAATGGCATCGGAAAACCAGAATTATTCTAACTCTCCAAGAAGTCATGATGTCCTTGAATTGCAAATCAGGTAAAGACCCCAGTAATGTCAGCTCTTGAATATAGATTTAAAGATCCCTTAAAGAAGGCTGTTGCCCTTAGACTTATTTTCTCTTATACCCCTAGAATATTCTCTTCATTTATTAATGCTGATCACATAGGATTTATTAGAAACAGAACATCCAGCAATATTCAGCAGTTGATATTCTGTTCCTAATAAATAATCGTTTTCATATACTGAAACATTCCAAAAATCATTGATATTGATTGCTCTATTGTTAGATCCAGAGGGGAGAAAGTACATATCTATTAAAAGACATGGAATATACTCTACAAATTGCATTAAAACAGTACATCAAAACCCATATGTTAATGTATGCAAAAATGGAATAACATCCACACTTTTCCTAATTCTTAGGGCACATCTCCTTTACTACCCTTTTACTATTTGCCTTGAATAGCGAAGCCTTAGCAGGAAAGATATGCCAGGATAATGCTATCTCTGGATTCCCAGTTAGAATCCATAAAATATCTCTGTGCAGACATCGTGCTTTTTTAATTCAACCTGAACACTCTCCTTAGGCACTGTTAGATGTGATTGACGGCCTCAGTGCAGTCACAGCTTAGAAAAGTAATTGAGAGAAAAAGAAATTCTCAGTCAAACCAGTTGGAAGCACAGAAACAATATTTCAAGCAAAATCAAATACAATACCTAGGTGTAGGAAGAGATGTTGATTCTAACAACTTACACAAGCTTAATTCTTTACCTCTCCTAGATATTATACATTAAGTGTTCGTATACAACAAGAGTTAAATAGATTGTCTTTGTTGTCCAGGCCTTCAAATGGCAGAATTAATAAACATTTTACGATGGTTTATGTATATTTGTTTCAATCAACACCAACAGGAATATCTAAAACCTTATTTATGGAGTTGATCTCCCAAATTGGAATTTTTTGTCGAATCAAAAGATCAAAACAAACTAATCTCACATTACTATATGAGGATGCCAGGCTTACCAGACCCCCAGGTACTGGACGCCTCCTCCACTGGTTTAGAGCAGACAGTTCTCTCATGTGAATCTTTCCATATCCCGTACTGTTTCAGCCACAAAAGCAGTAAATCTAACACGCTATATCCAAGAAGTTGCTAAAGATATAGAAGGGACTTTACTGTCATATAAAGGAAATTCACTGTCCCTATTTACACCTATCACGCAAAATAGAAATTTGCTGGCCGAGCTGAAAGATGACGCTTTCAAACCCTGGGGAACTGATGGTATAGTTAATTAACCAGTAGTGATGACTTCTGAGAAACTTAAGAACACCCATCACATCACAGTGTCACACTTTTTTTTTTTTTTGGATATGTACAGCTATGTCACTACATCTGTTACCATCAAGAGGGATCCTTAGTAAAACCTGTAGTTAATACAATGTTTTGTTAAAAGAAAAAAAAAATCAGAGATCTGACACTGGGTCCTTCTGAATTTCTTGGAATAAAAATATGACATTTTTATGGCCGCTTAGCCTAATCAAGTAATATTGAGTAATCTTTTTTAAATTTAGTTGGTAATTTTGTTTACCACAAAAGAGTCTTTGATAGAGCTGGCAGAATGCTAGAAGTACTTCTAACACATTTATGCCAGGTTTCACCAGCTTTTGGTACTGGAAAAGCATATTCTTTGGAATTTTTCACAATCCATCCATCCATCCATCCATTTTCCCTACTGTTTATCTTACACAGGGTCGCGGGGTAGCCTACTCCAGGGAACTTGGAGCCCAAGGTGAGGGACACCCTGGATGGGGTTCCAACCCATCACAGGGCATGACCTCACACACATTCACACAGTACGATCAAATGGAAATGGAAATGGAAATGCCAATCAGCCTACAATGCATGTCTTTGGACTGGGGGGAGGAAACCCGAGAGGAAACCCCTGAAGCACAGAGAGAACAGTGAGAAACATTCTAGGGTATAATAGACAATTCATTCCCAGCCTGGTTTCCATAGCGACATGACAACAGGTTGGTTTTTTGTACAGTAGTTCTGTGTGTAAGGTCTGCATTTCACATTTTCAACACCAGGCACTTCTGAGACAAATTGCCTGGAAACAGCTCAGCTCTGCAACACAGAATATTATCAGGTTTTGTTGCTGACTTGAGTTTCCAGGTCTGTGCATTTATCATTTCATTTTCTTATATTCTTTTGGGAAAGATCAATGTGCTTAATTGAACATTAATACTGATCATAGCTTTCAGTGGCATTGCCATTTCTATGTGTTGAAATCACATACCCTGTGATTAGAGCAGAGCTGCCAGCTCCTGGGTTAATTGCTCCGTGCATCTCGTGTCTTGTTTTGTGTCACACAGGTCTTTGAGCGATTCATGTATTGATCGATTGCTTGGTTGGGTGATTGATTGCCTGGGAGCTGTAGCAATTCCTGAATTTGGGCATATTTCAGAACATGCTTTGTGTATATGCTTTGCAAGATTACTGGAGGGTAGACTATATGTGATGAGCTTTTCACTTGAGGAAGATTGTGCATAGAAACACATTTCAGGGATATAGCTGGAGCCTACACCTTAGTGATCCAGACACAGATGAGGTCGATATTAAAAAGGAAGCCCACAGTATGCCAGACAGGCTGTTTATTCCACGGATAGAGCTATCATGTGATGAATATGAGATGCCAACCAAAGCAAACATGAAAGACAAATCCAATGAAAGGGGCTATTAATATGCTGGCATGTGTGATTCTTCTAATAGGTGTACTTGTGATCTCAGTGTAAAGAGAGGGAAGGACATGTAAAAAACAAGGCATGGACCTACCTACGACCGTGACCTCAATTGTGAATTATGTGGTGGTCTGGTAAAACTGGTCTGATGTCATTATGGGTGAATTCTGTCAAACATGATGCAAATTATATTTCATCAAAATGACCTGGAAACATTTTTTTCCTGTCTCTAATCTCGCTTATGCTGTCTTCCTGCAAAGGTCATCTTGGGTAAGGAGCCAAGGAGCTCAATAAACACGACGGTAAAAAAAAAAAAAAGTCAGTCTGACAAAAGATGCCTAAAACCTTGCTAGATCCCCTTGCTGCTCCCCGGGCGCCGCAGCAAAAAAGGCTGCCCACCACTCCGGGTGTGTGTTCACAGTCTGTGTGTGTGTGTGTGTGTGTGTGTGTGTTCATTCACTACTGTGTGTGTGTGTGCACACTTGGATGGGTTAAATGCAGAGCACAAATTCTGGGTATGGGTCACCATACTTGGCCATACGTCACTTAATTTCACTCAATTTTTTATTAGAGATATGGGATTATATGCTTATACATATACTGGTATAAAGGTAGACAGATTTGTGTAGTCTTTTTATAATTTGGTTTTAGACAGTAAATCTGTTGGTCTCTTTCAGTAGATTTGGAATGGAATCGTTAAATGTAATTTTCTCCTTTTTTCACCTTTGAGGGTAACCAGGCTTCCTGTAACCTTACTTCTGGCTGAGGTACATGCAAGATAGAAAATTTCAATTCAGGAAAGCTTGTAGTGTTCAGAGCTATATAGTAGTAGAAAAAGTCAAAATTTCAGCTCGCGAAGGCTTTTCCTAGTCTTCCTCAAATATGCTGTGAAATTTCTTTATACGAGTCTAGCGCCCTTTTTGGGCCTGTTTAGAGAGAAGATTGGTGTCTGTGGTATATCCTGATATTCATGGTAATGCCTGACTGCACAGTGTTGAGCACTGTCTCATTAAAAAAAAATTGGAGTGTGGCACTCTGTGGCACCCTACACCGTTATGTGGGAGAATGTTGGAAGTCTCCCAGAAGTCTCCCATGAGAATACTTTGAAGCTACCATTGATCAGAGTAACCGGATAGGGACCAGGCATGTAATGTTTTAAAACAGGAAGAGATACAATGGAAACAATACAAGCTCGGCATTTCGCCTTCTGGGGGAGATCACACAGGATTAGAATCTGAATGGGGCTATAAACAAAAGACAAGATGAGCCAAGGTGTCTCATCGTGTAGGAATTTTAAACAGAACTCCTAGAGGATGAGATGAGGAATATCAATAAACAGGGAGTTGCAGTTTTTGGGCACACCAGATGACTGTGTGTGTGTGTGTGTGTGTGTGTGTTTGTGTGTGTGTGTGTGTGTGTCAAATGTGTCTTTTCAGTGGTATTCTGTCAGTATCGTTTGTGGTAAACACACTGAATGTCCTTGCAATTAATTATTTAAATTTTTTTTTTTACTATTCAAGATTCTGCTCATTGAGTATGCTGGCCTGATGCTAATAGCTAGGAAGAGGGGAAAAATGACAGAAGCAGGGGATCAACACATTTGGCAGTGCCATGTAACCAATGTATGGCTAGTTTTGATATTAGAATGAAGAGCCTAAAATGTAATATCTGTCAAGAGCTTGACAATGAAACGATTAAGACTGAGCAGTGCATTGTATCAAAGGATCTAATCAGTGGTATAATAAGGATGATGAGGGACAAACTATTACACGCAGTGACGTGTTTCCTCGAATACCAAACATGGTAAACAGAAAAGCTGTATTAAAAAAAAACAAAAAACTTACAGTTCTTCCCCCATCAAGACATATGTCCTTTTATGTAATTTGTACTAGTCTATTGATGTTTAGTTTCTCTGCCAAAGGCATATTAGGGGGAAAAAATCATGAGAGAATAAATAATCCACCTTTGTTTTTATTAGAAATTGATGATGACGTGTTATGGATGCATCAGTATCTGGCTAAATTATATTAGCCTCATAGTACATAAAGATTTGGGGTCCTTTCATTCACTTGACATGACTGTCACTGATAGGCTGCATGAACCTATAGTCCGGGCTAGAAAGAAATCAGCTCCAGCTTCACTTCTTCATGCCATTCTGTGTATTTTTGTCTTATGATCACTGGTGGTGCTGTTGCACTTTGTTCCACACAAAAAAAATTCTGCTTCAAGATTTTAGTTAACAGCAAATAATATGATTTGACTGCCAAAAATGAAATTTAATATTGATGTCTTTATGTATTTGAAAGATACATAAAAAGCCCTGCTAGCCCATTTATACCAGCCTCCCTCTCTGTAATGACAAAAATGAAAATTCAGCGTGTTTAGTTGGAGAAGCTGGAGCACTGAGTGAGCTCCTGGTAAAGTGAACTCTTCTTGGTACTGCCAATGGTTAGAAAATCATAGGCTAGACAAAGCAACCTGCAGCTTACACATATTCTTACACAGCAGTGCCTGAGGGTTTACTTGTCTGGATGACACCAGGCGTACTAACAGCACTGCTCTGTGTTAACTTGTTAAAAGAGCAAGGCATTCTAGTTAGCTCCACAATGAACTTCTGCTCCAATATATATATATTTTTTTTCCTGATCAAGTGTGATGTCTGAGTTGGATCTGTGGGAGGAATGATGGAGCTGTTCTTCACTGTCAGCAGTTTTATATTAGTGAAAGACTTCTCAGCCCTAGGAGATTATCAGAACAATATTCATTGTCCGCCATTGTGGTCCTCCGTAATTAGAAATCAGACCATGTTTGAGTTCACAAATTCAACCGCTGTGCTCGGGGGCATCCCCCAGCTTTGTGAAGGCTGATTAAATTCCAGTCATTGACTTTGTGGTTAAAGCAGAGGGAGTTAGATTCACAGAGCCGGTCTGTGATAGCTGTCTCTCTGAGTCGCCATCATTAATTAGGAGAGGAAGAAGGTTCAGAGCAATGGCCTGCCACATAATTCATACCTCTAAGATCGCCGCTCACCCAGACACAAAGACTTTTGCGTCATATGAACTAGAACAGTACAGGATCCTCCACGTTTCTTAAGGCATCTTTTAAATATATACCGTATAATTTGATTAAGGCTGCCAATTTTCATTCTAATATACTTACATAATAAATAGGGGGATGTCATGTCTTCATTGCAGCCTGAAAACAATTATTTTAATTGTTTTATATTAATTTTCACAACAGAGGTTTGAAGCCAGGGACTGGAAAACTGGCTGTCTCAGTTTTCCAAGAAACTGTCAAGCAACTGCAGCTTGTATATTCAAGTGACAGCATCAGAGCTGTAATTGCTCTTGCAATATACTGTACATAAACTAAATAAGGAGCTCTGTCTCTGTAAATAACTTTTCTGCTTGTCCAAGTGTTTAGTCCGTGCTGTCCACTTACTGTTTTTTTCCCTTTCAGTGTTGGACTTGCTTCATTAGGAATTTATAAAAATATTTTTAATATCACAACAATTATATAAACCTATTACTGGTTTGGTATAAATCAGCTAACGCTAATAATCTAGGCTATGAACATAGAATAGAACATTTTATAGGAAAACAATGTGCTAATAGAAGCTATTCTCCTATATGCACTATTTGGCCTAGGTGTTGCCATTTATTAAAATGATTTTAAAATATAGACTATTGTTACAAACTTGGAAACACAAAATTGTATAGGATGTCTTTGTATGTCTTTGTGAAGGGGGAGATTTTAGAACTCACAGGAGTTTCTCTCTGCTAGGAGTCTTCCAACTCATTTCTTCATTCTC
This sequence comes from Pangasius macronema, assembly GCA_037577455.1. Lineage (NCBI taxonomy): Eukaryota > Metazoa > Chordata > Actinopteri > Siluriformes > Pangasiidae > Pangasius > Pangasius macronema. The sequence goes on from CM074958.1 coordinate 8,131,824, forward strand.
CATCAACTTATCATTTTTTCCAACATATTTCCATATGTAAAACATAAATGTACAGCTCTCACTAGGTCAATCACTGAGTATCACTAAAGTCCAACACCCAACATATTTCTGAATCATTTTTCAACACAAGTCTGATGTGCATCAAATGCAGGAGACATGCATGATTTTTAACACATTGCCCGGTGCGGTGGCGTAAACAGAACAGTAATGCAGTAATAGTTGGACATATTTGGCCGCTGCTACGAAGAATTATTGGTAAAGTAATTATCAGCATCATTTTAATGAAACCTGAATACTGGAAGTCATGACCATTTGGACACCATTCAGTGATGAACTATGTCATAACGTCTCGCATGCTATAATATAAAGAAATAACACAACTGCTGTAATCGGGACGTATTACTGGTTAGAGTATTGTTGCTTTGTTGTTTACCTGAGTGGCACATTTCTGTAAAATTGTTTCTTTGTTGTTTGTTGTAGTTTCTTTATCTTCCATTATCCATTGAGTCTGTATCAGTGATTCCATTATAAAAACAAACTTCCGATAGTAAATTACAGTCCCTTTTTTATTTCTATGAGCTATGTACAATTGCCTACTGAACTTACACAAGCAGTGTAAGCAGTGTAAGCAGATGGCTAGTTGAACTTTCCGTTTAACACTGAATATTTCATTCCATTGTGATAGGGCTATATTTAAAGATGTTTTAGGATTGCCATAGTCTTCCCAATTAAGCCTCTAATATAAAAATACACTTCAACAATCTTGCTATTTTTCCTGGGTAACACAATAAATAAATAAACTAATTAAAGAAATATACAACATTATGTACTGTAGTTCATAATAATGCCGACTATCTAAGTAAAGTGACCATTGTTGGTTTGTGCTTCAAGGCAAGGGCCACCATATTGCCTAGACATATTTTCCTCAAAAAAGAACACCCTTGAGAGGAAACAAAGACTTTTCACAGCGTTTAAAGTAAAATCAGAGAAAACTTTGCAGAAGCAGATCAGTCTTGATGGCACTGCAGCGTTTTAAGTCAAGCAGCAGCACTATAGTACGCAGTTTTAAAAGCTTTAAAATTCTGTAAAGGATGCATTTTGGGACAGGAATTTAGGGTCTGGGTCTGTCTGACCACTGCAGTAGCACGAAGCGATTCTGCATCCTCTAACCAGGCAACGAACGCTAGTCTCATTCACTTCACTGCAGACAGTGCAGTAGATGCCGCTGCTGAACGAGACAATCAGTTCAATCAGGACAAGTCTGGAGGCAGCGTCTCATAAATCACACATGCAGCACTGAGCTGCCAAATACTGCAATCATCAAGCTCACACCGTGGTGTCCGTGCGCCAAATGCTGAGCACCCACATCTCCATATTCATACACTGACTTCTGTTATGGCCTGGTGCTTGACCTTCCTGCATTATCGATGCAAAAGACTTGGCATGGTTTCCGAGGGGCACAAGGTGAAAATCTCTGCTTAACACAAGTCAGATTAACTTGGAATCTATTTATTACGAGGCTATGGACTGCACATCCTGATCTATATTGACCTACAATGTGTATTATATTTTTCGGGTGGTCACGATGATATGTGATTCATATATGGTTTATGATTAACTGCTGGTTCTTGTTTACTGTTCACAGTACTCTCAAATGAACAGGGAAAGAACTGATTCCAGTTGCTGTACACACTTTGAACTTTAAGTGGACAAGGTCTGTTTAGTAAATCATCGTCTTAACTGATTGTATTAGACCTTATATGAGTGGAGGACAATCAATTATTGTCAGGCAAAATAACAACTGAGACAGTTGAATGAGTCTCATGCCAGTGCTGCCCTCCACTCCTTTGATTTGATTTGATCTTTATCTGTCTCTAAAAGGGAGCAGAACGATTAGCATTGAATGACCTGGGTCTCAAGTCAACAACAAGCTTTATTCACACTTTCTAGGTGAAAGAGGTCAAGAGCATAGAATACTGGACTTAGCACTGAATGTCTGAAGCTGTTTTTATGTGCATACTGGTAATGGATAGCAATATACCATGCTCATGGTATTGGATAATGGTCGATATACCATGCTTATTTACTCATACTCATAAACATTGCTCCAAAACCAACATTCAATACCACGTGATACTAGGGCTGGGTGATATGGACAAAATCCTATATCGCCACACGTTTTCTCTATGGATGGATTACGTTTCCTCTATTTGGCTGTGGCACTGTTGTGCATGAGAGCACTTCCATTCTGCAAGCACTGAGCACTGAGGCACTTCAAATTTACTATCTGCTTATGTGTCAAAGTTGGGCTGAGAAAATGCTATGGATGGATCCCTAATATGTACAAATACTTTTTTTTCGTGTTCATTATTTTTGGATATTGTATCAGGTCAAGTGATCTACTGAATTAAAGATTCCTAGCTCTCTAGAGGATATGATGGCTTTGGTTTGGTGGCGTAGCTAATGTGCTCTGCATAACGTATGGTGTAACGTAACAGTATTGGCTCCTAGCATATTTCACTTCATTTAACTCCCTGTCTTGTCCTAGGTATGCACTTGGGGCTTCTTGGTTCTCTCTAATCATTTATAGCTTGCAGAACTGCTTTATTTATATAATAGTGCATGCATGAAATTAATGTCATGGTTTCAGCCCAAACATCGCTTGAGGTTTTCCAGGTAGGGCAATCAGCGATCTTGTTCAATGCCATCAGTCTGATTTTCAGATAGAATTTTCATGAACTCTATGCAGCAGGGTTGCAAATATAATCACGGTTCAAGGACAGCACCGCATGCAAAGACATGGAGTGGAACTGACAGATAAGCAGCACTCTTAACGATCAGAGGCTCTCGGAACAGGTTTGCGGCACAGCCAAATGGCTGTAATAATAATACAAGCCGGCTAGTAGAGCTTTGGGGGGTGGGCGGGTGACCGTTTGACTGTAGCAATGTCTCGTGACTCAGCACCAGAGCTTTATCTTTAAGTTTAAGTATGTTAAACTGTTGTATACAAGTTATTTGTCTTTGGTTAATGGTGACTTACCGTTTAATTTGTGCCATTACAAATTAACATCTAGTTCTGTATTTTTTACAGATATTGCCACACACAAAGATAAGGCACATGATACTGTATCACTGATTTAAAGAACATTATTATCAGACAAATAATAGATAACTTGTGTCACGAGTATTACATGTAAGGTTGTTATGGTTTGAAATGTTCATACTATGATATTGTATTGTAAAAAAAAAGCCAAGGTTTCACAGTACCATAGTATTAAGTAACCATTTAAAATACACGCTGTAAAAGCCTGCTACAACGGCGCTCATTATGTTTCAATCGTTTTCGCTTATTCAATCAAACTGTTAGGAGAATGTATACATTTCTGTATTTATTTGTAAGAAAATGTAGTTATTGTGCATTTGGTTAACAATTGCCACAAACAGATGTTTACTATTTGTTAAATTTATTTCTTTTATACAGACAGAAATGCACATTGAGTGGAATCGTGAAGCCAGTATTGTGAGTTTATTCGAATCGTTAGTGTATTGCTACACCTCTGTTTATTATGAAATCTTGGTACATCAGTCTCTTGGCAGATCCGTATATACCAAAAAAATGATATTGTTATTGTTCTTTCTGCGAGATAAGATTTCTGGATGTATGGTTGTCACACAAAATTCCATGTGTAATACGCTTAATTTAAATACAAACTGATTGCTTTAACCTTTATCATTAAAGTTTGTTGTAGGACGTGGCTGCACAAGTTGCATCTAAACCTTTGTAGGTCACATACCATCTAGGATCTAGGAACTCAATAACTTACCTAAAATCCACAGAAGCGTTGATTCTCTGACACATCCTTAAACACTGTCTGTTTTATTGTGCTGCATTTTAAACTTAGCTAATACTTGCTTTTGTTGTGGTTTCTGCACGAGACCAGATAGAAACCAACACCTCCTGGAGTGTCTTTATACTGAAGAAAACGTGCGAAATGTCTTTTCTCACAGGATATAATGGAATCTTTACTAGCATGTCAGTTTGGACACAGAGTTATTTCTACTAGTCATTTTGTAGGAGATGAAACACAGCATAATCTTTCCAGTCTCACGTACACGCAGTCAGTAAACAATTACTGGACTGCAAGAGAGTGGCTGTGGGAAAAAGGCAGCACAGTTAATTACATATGTTAAGTCTTATGTGCGTGTAATGGCTTGGTGAGAATCTGACAGAAGAAATATGTGAAAATAAGTGTGATAAGAATGATCAGGGTACGGGCGCTCAGCAATGATTCTTCCTTTATCAGGGTAGCAGATTAATACCCTTATCGTCTTTTCTGTAGTTCTAATGAGGCACATAACTCTTGTGTGCCATATTTGGTGGCAGTATTGCCTTTGTTGAAGTTTTTGTGGTGGACTCAGTAGTCATGTTTTTAAAAAATGATCTGTGGGTGCTATGTATTCTTTATTTAGCTAGTCTGGTTGATTTTTATGGAGTGAATCATGTGCTGTCATTGGGCATTAATGTGAGGAGGAATTGTGTGGGTACACTGACAGTTCAAGCTCAAGTATGTTCTATTTCTATTTCAGTTTCAATTGTATTTTGGAGAAGATGATTATATGGATTTCCTTCTATTAAAATTGACATTGCGGATTTTAATGGACTAAAAAAAATAGATTCCTATAGTCTATATAATATACAGTAAAAGCAATATATGAGCCAAGGTTCCGGATCCATTGAAAGGATAAAACACTTACTAAAAGTGAGTGTGTGTGTATAAATATGTACTATTTAAACATATAGTATGTATTCCTGCATCAGATATCAATACATATAAAATGATTATCTATCTATCCATCCATCCATCCATCCATCCCTGCCTTTTTTTTAACAGTGTATTTTCCCAGTTCCATTAGCAGAAATAATTACCTGAACTGACGTTGGCTTTTCCTGTACTGTCAGCAGGGGGTTTGGGATTCATCAGGATGTCGCTGTTTCTGCAATTACTGAATTAGACATTCTTGACAGTGTAAGAATACAGGAACTGGCAGCTTGATTTGGTTATAGAGCTTAAGTATATTCACATTTTTGAATTTCTGTTCAAAATTTTCTCTCTTTCTACTTCTCTACTAAAAGTTGCCCACACTTTTGATTTTTCCCTGTTCTCCAGCTATAAAACATGATTAAATTGCCATGGGTTTTCATATAGCGGGATTCTGATTGACCGATGTCTGCTGTCTGCTGTTATATCAGAAAAGAAAATTACAGAGAAAGGAAAAAGGCAAGAGACCAAACCGTACTCACCTTATGGACGGACCACGAGGTCTGTCTCTCCTATATCACATATTTATGAAGTCAATATCTATGCATTTCTGCCCTCAAGCTGTGCCATATATTATATATTCAACACATCATGAATACTATGCAGTGCAATGCAGGTTATGCCTATAGAGTTTGTTTTCTTATCTAAAAAATTTGAAGCCGGCAAAAAGGAACTGTCCAGATCATTACCATAACACCGACACAGAGAAGACTGGAGTGGTTAACTCCACAGACACCCTATCCTCAGGAGATTGCGAGGTGGAATCACAGGAATGCCATATCCATCAATGGGTGTAGTCAAGAAAGCATAATTAGCCCTGATCTCTGGTTGGGAAAGATGCCATTGATGTTTTCCCTGACAATCAGACAGCAGCCATAACCAACCATGCAGACTGACAACCAGCAAATAACAAAAAAGAAGCACGTTCCAGCTGTTAGCAAACATAAGAGCAATGTCAGCGACAAACCAATGGATGGAAATTCAGAATAAAAATAACAAACTAAGACCTCAAAGTAAAAGTCACAAAGTCTAACACTCAGAATTGACTCTCATGCTGGACAAGTAGATTGTTGAAGTACGTTGGTCGAGTGCATAGACAGATTAATCGTCTGTCTGGATTTAGTTAATTTTTGTTTCATTATCCTCTTTAACAAAGTGAGTGTTTTCTCTGAGAGTAAACTGAATTAGACCCACCAACCTTTTACTTTTACAACAAAATTTAGTTTAATGAAATGTTTGATGGGGATTTTGGCTCTAATGACTGATTTTCTGTTGTGGGTTGAAACAGGCTACGTGTCGTACAGCGGTTACAACAGAGCCTAATGATTATTTGTATAGGTGATTGATCAGTCCATTATAAGTTTGATGAATTGATTAATTGGGAAAAGAAAATGTATTAGTCTCACAATAATGAACATTAAATATGTAATATTATACATAATGTTTTTTCTTCAATTTATTCAATGTTTCATTCAATATATTCGACATCTCCTGCTTCCGCACCTTCAGGATGAGTGCTATTGCGTATGCGCTGTCTATAAAGCAGCTGCCGCACGGAAAACACTCTGTGCTGTGATTCTACAAGAAACTTTTTGTGTTCTTACATAATGCTTTCGTATTTGATTTTGTAGCATCTGTATTTTCCTGATTTCTAATAAGTGGTGGTGATTTGAAAGCATAAGTGAAGTGAAGTGACTTGTGGCCAAGTGTGGTGACCCAAACTCGGAATTTGTGCTCTGCATTTAACCCGTCCAAGTGCACACACACAGTAATGAACACACACACACCCGTGAACACACACCCGGAGCGGTGGGCAGCCATTTTAGCTGCGGCGCCCGGGGAGCAGTTGG
>CM074958.1:8143001-8154140 GCA_037577455.1 Pangasius macronema
TTTCACTTTTTGAATGGAATTAGTGAAATAAATCAACTTTTTGATGATATTCTAATTATATGACCAGCACCTGTATAAGAAGCTTCATCCTTCAAAACATTTAACAGTTGCATCATTTGCTACATAAGTACTGATTTGTAGTTCTAGGTGATCGAGATTGATTGATTGATTTACCTGTAGCTTCCATTTTAACAAATGCCAGTATTTTGACAATTCAAAAATGTATTGATGTCCATATTCTTTTTTTTTTAATTATTTTTTATTTTTTATTTTTTTAGGTCAAAACGTACTGGGCAGGGGGAAAAAAACACCAACCTAGGGGTAGTTTGGTTTGTAACGTGGTGTTTCCATCTATGAAAATTCTCAGTGGGTGGCTTTAAATAGTTTGTGATTTTAGCCCAAGAATCAGATGAAGAAAGAACTCTGAATGCACAAGTTAGACTTCAAAGCCAAAACATATAATACACAAGGAATAACGATGGACCGTGCTGATATATGAGAACAATACCTGCCAGGGTGGTGTGAAACAGCCTGAGGTCTAAGAGTGGTTTATTTCTGTATAACAGCATGGTCCACAATGTGTTATTTCCCTTATACCACAACAACTTGCTAACGATTACAATGTTTACGTTATTAATGATGGACACGTCACATTCAGCGGTTTATAGTTAGATTTAATATTGTGGAACATCCACAAGACAAGATAGTTCATGTTAATGCTTACATTCGTGGGGTGTGTGTGTGTGTGTGTTTATATTATTATATTAGTCATATTTACAGTTATGTCACTTTTTCAAAATAACTTTGAGGCCCTGAAAATGGAAGTACATTTTTGTGGAGCCTCTTAAAATAAAGCTGAAAGTCTACACTTTGATCACATGATGATTTGTTTTATTTCAAATCCACTGTGGTGGTGTATAAAGGCAAAATCACAAAAAAACTCATTGTCTAGTAGCAACCTTAACCTTTCAGAATACAAAGATTAGTATCAGCAGTTAGGCTGTATGTGGATATCGAAAAAAATTGACTTGTATTCGGTGATAACTGGCTGTGATGTTCGATGGGAAAGCTAAAATCTAATATCGATCAATAGATCAACAATGAAAGTATTAGGGATGAGCAATGCATTATATCACGTGTGAGTGATGACAAGAATGATGTCGGGGCAAGCTATTACACACACACACACACACACACACACACACACACACACACACACACACACACACAAAGACATAGAGGCAGCTGCAGTCATGATTTGTAATGTCAGCCCAGAGGGAGATCCAATCTAGGGGGCATTTCACTCTGTGTAATCAGCTGATAACAACCAGACACTGATTGGCTGCATGAATCTACAGTCTGGGCTAGACAGAAACGAGCCCCAGACTCACTAAATGCCTAATACTAATCCATATTGTTCAGTATAGTTTTCTTATGAGTATTAATGGTGCTGTTGCTCTTGGTTCCACGAACATCTATAATAATCTGTTTTAAGACAATTCTTAACAACAAATAAGCTGATGTATGTAGGGAGAGTTGGGATGGAGTGGAGTGGTATCCATTTATACCAGCTGCCTCTGCCTGTACTGCATGCACACAGAGAGAGAGGGAGGGACAGACACCACATATGATGGCAGAGAGAGAGAGAGAGAAAAAAAATATATATATATATATATTCCACTGGGTAATGAAAAATGTGTTTCATCAAAGTCGCTCTGTTTTTCTTTTTACCTTTACATTTAAAATGTCTAGGGAAAAAAACGATTTGCTTGTGATAACATTTTATGTGCAAACATAAAAAAAATAATAATAAAAAATCCACGCACCAGGTGAGAGCGGGCCTGGTGGTGGTGTTGGAGAACTGTAAATGATTAATTGATGTTAAACAGTTCAAAAACCTTTAGTATTTTTCATTTAACATACCAGCTAGCATTGCTCACACACACACACACACACACACACACACACACACACACACACACACACACACACACACAAGGTATTTCGTGATTGTTTAACCCCCTACTGGTTAAACTCTAAAATCTCCCTTGCAATAAGCATAAAGATCTACCTAAGGCACTCAAATTATATATGAATAAGAAAAGAAAATCTGAACTAAGGTCTCATGATAATGTCTACAGTTTATTCTGTATTTTTTTCAAGGATATTCAACTGAATAGCCTTCATTAAGGCTAATCTGACTTCTGTGCAAGACTGATAGGGAACATATCCTCTGCAGTGTTGTTAAATGCACTCTGAGAACACAGATTTATTTATTTATTTATTTATTTAGGTAATATACTATGCAGTACATGTTCTGTGATTTCTCCCGCTGTGCTCTCAGTATACAGCCTCGTATGTGTACAGCTCCTCATCTGCCCAGCTCCTAGACATTGGCTGGGGGAGCTGGTGTAGCTTTTTTATAGATGTGTTAGGAATAGTGAACTACAGCATTGCTTTTGATGTAGCTGAGTGATACAGATAGAGAGAGGGGCCTGCTCAAGGCTAGGATGTAGCACGTCACACTGTTAGACATGGCTGCACCGGCAGAACTCCTTCTACAGCTGAGTATATTTAGAATTTTTTATCATGGAAAAAGTATCATGAAAAAAAAAACAAAAACAATCAAACAAAAAAAAGCCCCAAATCTTTAGCATTGTGTAATCAAGTATCATTTTCCTCACTGTAATTCACCTTTTCCTCTGCTGATGACTCACATGTTTACATGTTTGACAGATGCAATATAGAGAAATAATGAAACAAAAATACAGAAATATTGAACGCACAACTAATGCCTTCATTTTTCCTGAATGTCAGCTCAATATTTCAGCCTGTAGCTCTACGCTAGCAGCTCTCGCTCTCTGGCAGCACTTAGAATACAAACTTTGTGAAAGTTCCCACAGATTGTAGGCGTGAAAATCAGATGAATTAGATAAAAAAAAGAAAAATCTGAAAATGAGATGCATGTACTTTGTGATCACAGTGGCAATGCATATTGAAAAAAACATGAATGGAAACAGAAATGAATGTTCCGTGCGAGAGAACGTAGCGTACTGTGTGTGCAGAATTGCTTCTGGTGTAGAGTAGAGTGAATCAGGAGTACCTTATTGTAGGTGAAGGCTTTTAATCGAGATTTTTTAATGGAGTTGTAATTAACATTGCTGGAAATGTATCAGTCTTTTGTCCTGTGAACGTCACATCTGCCTGACCAAATTAGAGTAAAAGCATGCACCCTTGTGACAGCAGTGCTGCTCTCTTCATCAGAATATTTTCAGATATATTCTTTCCCATAATTCCCTATTGACTTCATGTGGAAAGACACAATAAATACCCTTAATGGTAACTTCAATACTTAATACTAGCACCTCAAACAGTAGCTTAGCTTAGCTGGACAGATGACTACTACTACTAGTAGAGCTACTGGCCAATTGGATGGGCTGAAAAACCTGCTTGGACACCAGTTTATGCCCACCAATTTATTGCTATAGTATTGGTGGGGTACCTAGCGTTAACATTAATTAAAAAGTTGTTGGTAAAAATACATTTCACAAACGTTATGCATAAATAAAGCTACAGTGGGAAAATCTATATGTTAAAACATGATGTTCCTGCGCTGCTTTGTGTCTCCATGGAAATCCTGTAATAGTAGTTCACGGTAATTTACAGTGAGAGGTGCTGGGCCTAAGTCGGAGAGAAATTTTGAATGCACACATCATATGCCGGCTCACCCATGAATTTTCCAATACAGATGAGCAAAGACCCATAGGCATCATAACAGCCACATAGCTTGAGATAATCAATACACAGACAGCTTGTAATCTCACTTCTCAGACCTGACGAGCAGCATGCTGACAGACTCTAACCCTTATTTCCCCTACCACTAAGTCCTACGTGTTTTAGCTATCAATCTAGTTTTAGCTGGCTAGCTTGCCACTAGTAGGTTTATGCTGTGTTTTGATCTTGCAGAACGAACACAGTTTGTAAGTATGATAGTCACAGAGTTTTTATTCTCATATCAGGAGATCTTCTGTTCTTTAACGTCATACTATTGTAATAAATGTGTGGTGGTCTGGGAAAACCTGTCATGCCTTTGTAGCAGATTTCTGGCAAAAAAAAGCTCGAAATAATGAAAAAATCAGGTTTTAACCAAAATACCAATGATATATTTTGATACCTTTTGATCTTGTTGGATCACTATGTGCTGTAGCAAACATATGTGTGTTATCAGTTCATTTTGTTCATTTTGTTATTACAAATGTGTCTGTGATACACCTGCACCATCACATCATCATCAAAACAAAAAAGCACGTACACATTCCGGACAGATGACGGGACAAAATGTTAATGTTCAAATGGCCTGTTAAAAATAGGAAATTTGGCCAAAAGCACAGAAGCGGATCTCTTGTCTTTCAGTGTTGTCAGGATTCAATTTAAATGCAAATGCTTCCCTGTTGTCACTAGAACGTTACTGTGAGATATAATATATGGCCAAAGGTTTGTGGACACCTGACCATCACACCAATATGTGCTTTTTGAACAACCCAATCCAGATTTAGTCCTCCTTTTAATAATATCCTCTCCTCTGGAAAGGCTTTCCATTAGATTGTGAAGCATCTGTAATGTCAGGCGAGGACACCTGGGGTGCAATCAGCGTTCGAGTTAATCCCAAAGGTGTTCAGTGGAGTTGATGTCAGGGCTCTGTGCGGGCCACAAGAGTTCTTTCACTCCATTATTGGCTAAGCATGTGTTGAGCGACCTCACTTTGTGCAGAGGGGCATTGTCATCCTGGAACAGGTTTGGACCCCTTAGTTGCAATGAAGGGAAATTGTAATGCTACAGCATATAAAGATGTACTAGACAATTGTGCGCTTCCAACTTTGTGGCAAAGATTTGGGGAAGGCCTAGGTATGGGTGTGATTCCAGACTAATCATGGTGGAGCAGAGCAACCTATGTTAGAAATGTTCTTCCATATATAGCTGTGTTTTTGTAGTGGGTTAAATTCCAAAATATAATATACTTTAAAGGAAAAACTCATGTTGGGAGGAATTCCAATATGCTCAGAAGGTGCATGCCTTCTTCTAACACCCTACCACTTCCTTCCCAATAACTTTACTTGACCATTAATTTTTGAAGAGGATCTACAATAAATCTGTATTTTTTTCTGTTATAGAGGTTTGCTGTACAAAGATGTTTTCAAATCCACAAGCAAATTTTGAAAAAGATTGAAATTCATAGGGGAGACTACCACTCTCTTAGGTTAACGTAACATTAATATTGAAATGCCTCAGGATTGTTTGCTTGAGGGGAGACGGTGTACATGAAACTGGAGTGTAGTGGTACGATGAGCATAAGGCTTAGATATTATTTCAGAAACAGTACTGGCTTGATTTGCAGGCATGTGCGTTAAATCTTTTATCAAAGGTATCAAATGTATCCAAGTTTTCAAGTTCAAGTCTTCAAGTTTCAAGTGGAGTTTATTGTAATTTCAGCCATATACAAGTACATAGTGAAAAGAAACAACGTTTCTCCAGGACCACGGTGCTACATAAGATGACGTAGAACAACACAGAACTACAAGGGACATAATTTGTGCATAAACTGCACAAGTGCAAATGTGCAGACAGCACAAGACGGTACAAAACAGTACAGTGACTACAGCGCCGACCAGTATACAGCTCTGTTTAAAGTGAACCTAGTGACAATAGTGCAAAGAGTACAATAAAAGTATAGTATAATAACAGTATAATATAATGATTATTGTAGCAGCATAAACATATCCAGATAGGGAATGGGAGACAAATCGATTAGAAGCTCTCAGGAATTACAGTTAAAATAAAGTTTTGATTTTTTTTTTTTTTTACATTGATGGGGAAATAATACAATTAGTCCAGTCCAGTTGATTTGGCAAAAATCAGAGATGGTATGGGTAGAGTAAATCACTTAGACTTCTGAAAAAAAAAGAAATATGGGGGCAAATATACATGAGCGCACACCATTGATGACAACACACGAAGCACACAGGCAAAATCATGACTAATGATGACAAATGTTTTAGAATTTAACAAGAGTCCTGAGTACCAGCTCAGAAAATGTGCCGTCAAAACTAAGCAAAGTACACTACTGCTTAAAAGCTTAAATAGGCTGAGCTAATTAGGTACAGATGTTGTCTGTCAATTATTGGGTCTAGGTATAGTAGACTGATGTGGTTATCTAAAGCACTAGCAATACGGCTTTATCATTTGATTGAAAGTCCCTCTGCCACACAGATCAAGACAGTACCCCGACTGATGCCAGGCTGCCATGGCCAGTTTAGTTGCTATCAATGAAAAGATTTGATCATTGAATGATCCAGGATATGACCGGTTGGCAAGCTTGGACAACTGTTCTGGTTTGTACTTCACAATTCACTAGAATAAAGTAGTCTCTGTGAACACTGGGCAACCTGCAACTATATAAACATGAGGTGGGAGAATGGCCAGAGAAGACAAAGGGGACGTGAAAAATGACTCGAGGGACAACACACAGAAGATGGGATTGACTTGGAGGGAATGAGGGACTGCCGGCTGCTAGTGACTCGGTTAATGCACTGCATGACTTTTAAAGGACTTTGAAAAGTTGCCTCTTTTTGTTAGCTAGAACTTACCCATATCCACATTTTCTCCATGCATATACTCCACTCATGTCCCACGAATGTCAGTGCTTGGTCTTCTCTATTTCCCCCTTTACTCACTTTCTCAGTGAGAAAATATCCTCACATGGCTTTTCATACCATTGCTATGCTGATGACACTCAACTCATTATCTCCATTCCTCCCTCAGGCACTCATGTTTCAACTTGTATCTCTGCATGTCTGGCAGATTATTGAGTTCCCACCATTGGCTTCCTGTAGCTGCCTGAATCAGATTTAAAACATGCTTGACTACACAGATTGGCCCCCATCTCTCTGAAGGCACTTATCAAACTCCGTTCTGCACCGTATTTCCATCAAGCATCTAGCAGAGCTCAACCCTCCATCCCTCAAGGTACAAGAAAGTTGTGCATCAAGGCACTGAAAATTAACCTCCCCTAGCTTTCCAAAATGCTGAGTTACTGGCTATCTTTATAACAGACTCAAGGCCTAGCTCTTCACCAAGATGTTAAATTAGAACTTAAAACATCTTGACCTGTACTTTTTCCATTGCTGTACTAAACTGTTGAGCTAACACTAACAGGGTTTTTAGCTTCATAGTATCAAGAAGATCAAAGATTTGCTCAAGAAGATCAAATCAATTAAAAGATGTTATCCCTCCTGTTAATCATTAGTGAAATCCCTTGTTTCCCTTCAGAATCTGAATCTCTCAGAATGTTTATGGGTTTATGGGACCTTGAATTAAGGTCCACTTGATGTATATGGGGGAGCCTTGCATTTGTGGTTGCATCTGCATAGCAAAGAAATTGGTGAACCTGTTTAAGCACCTTAGGAGAGGGCGATCAAGGACACCCTTAATCTTGACTGTGTCCATGGCTATCCCTTGGGGTGAATTGCAGAATCTTAAGAAGCATGTGTGAGTTACATTCACATTTTCGAGCATTACAAATAATTGATTAATGAAGAGTTTTCCAAGGATTTCGAAAAGCACATCCATTGTGTGAGACAAAGACCATTTCCATCTAAAAGTACCAAATTTTTAAAAAGATTCCTAATACTGATGGATAATTAAATAGGCCAAATGATTCATAGTGATTAACATTTGCACCACATATTAAGCAATATGACACGAGCAAGAGTGAATATCAGTGAATATCAGCTAACCAAAGCCATATTCAATATAACAGTATGATTACGAGTGCGATATTGTTTTATATAATGGTTTTATAAAAAGATAAATAATATTGAGTAACTGACATTTCAGACACAATATAGACAAAAAATGTGTTTATTTTGTTCCATAAATGGAAATCCCGAATCCCAATCCCAATCCTGAATCCCAATCCCGAATCCCAATCCCGAAGAAGCCACAATCACCGATAAATCTAAGGCCATCGATAAATCTAAGACTGAAAAGAGTTCACAAACCACAGTAACAAAAAATATATACACAACAGAAGCAAATAGATTATGCTCAAGAAAGAATAGATATCAATGTGGAGAAGTGGTTTGAAAAAGGGGAAAGTTGGAGTGGGGCAACAAAACATCATACATTTTCATGCTGATTCCTTTTATGTCTGGTTAATGCTATGCTATTTAAACTCTGTGTATGAGCAGATTGTTGTTGTTGACTGTTATGTTAGCGGTCGAGAACAAAAGCCATCAGTGCCCAATTAAAGCACTCAAATGAATCACTGGTAACTAAACTGTGGCTTGATTTGTATGCAGAAGACACACTTGATTTACTGTAACTATGACTGCAATATATGCTGAGTGCCAGTGAGATGAGAGAGACTAGAGTGGGCAGTGATCAGCAAGGGGCATCACATTCTTCTCATTTGTCCACAGCCTTTTTCTGTGATATGAGATGCTGCATAGACGCTACCACTAGTCACTCAGGATGGAGTAAAGTTTCCTGGCTTCGGAGATAAAAGGTATGATGCATTTCTTTAAAAAGTTTCAGTATATATCCAATATATATATATTGGGGTCTGAGACCACTATCGAAAATGCCTCTATTTTGCATTCTTTTCTAATTTGATAAAACAATTTTCATTACAAATTATTTTACTAACAACTTGAGTGAAAAGTATTTACATGGATTTCAGAGTTTCTTAGTATTTGGTATGTTTCCTTTTTGCTCTAATGACAGTGTGCACTCGAGTTGGCACGGACTCCACAACTTTGTGAAAACCTTATGATCAGAGTGTCGTCTGAACACATGCTTCAGTAGAAGAGATTAGGCATGAGGAAAATCTGACCTTTTGTACAAAACACTTAACATGCTCAGTATCACAAATTTGTTTACATTTAATCTAGGCGAAGAATCTAGACATAGTGCAGAATCGTGAATATTTTGTCTTTTAAATATTTAAAAATTCTAAAGCCTTCTGTTTGTTTCCAAATTTTAAATGGACAAAAATCCTACATTTGCACTGTGGTCTCAGACTTTGGGCAGATATGTGAGGTTGATTAGATAGATTAAAGGCTCACTGAAGGTCAAACTTGAGTCTTGGGTTTGGTTCAGTCCCATACTTCATGGATGGCTATTAGCAGCTATCAAATATGTTAATTGTAACAGAACCTGCCAGTAGCTACATGCAATGTGTTTAATAGCATTTTTCCAGGCTGGGAAGGTAACAGCAGATGGTAGACAGTGGCGCCTTGCACCAGTGTGTCCCTTATTGGTGTTTAGAAAGCTGCCATATTAGCCCTGCCAAGACATGGGAGAGAGGCTAGATTAATTGATGTGATAACTGTAGTGCAGATTTATGGATGGAAGAGAGAGAGAGAGAGAGGAGAGAAGAAATTGTCCACCTAGTCTTGTGACTCGAGCAGCTCGTCTAAGCCATTGCTGGCATGTGGTTTCACTTATACTGCGTTGGTATATTTATTTTGTATAGTGCAAGGTGTTGGAACAGGGGCTTCCCAACAGACAAAATGAAACAAAAGCACAAAATGTCTTTCTATCTATCTATCTATCTATCTATCTATCTATCTATCTATATATATATATATATTGTTGTGGCAAGGAATTGCATTACTTTTTTAATGACTACCCACAGGCTGGTGACATTGAAGAAAAAAAATTCTGTTGGAAAAAACACACTGAAATCCTAAGACTGGCATGACATACTTAAACTTATATAAACTTTTGACTTCAGATGTATAATCCTCAGTGTTGCCTCTCACCAATACCAAATATTGCTTGTCTTCTTTATTACTTAAGTTTCCCAGTTATCTAGTTTATTTCTTGAGGGGGAAATTGTAGATATGCTTCTGTACACTTTTGAAAGCAGCACATCAAGTAATGTATTATTCATTTTACAAGAAAAAAAATGTTCTACCAATCATATGGGTGACTTAAAGAGTAAAGTCTTCTAAAGTCTTCTTGACAGAGCAAACTCTCTTGCATGTTGGCGTTTTTTTTTTTTTTTTAGCCACTTCACCCAGAAACCTTCCTCTGGTGGCTGTGTGTTATAACCTTATCCTATACCTCAGTGCTGTTTGTTCCTTGCTGACCTAATTGCTGATCTCACAGTGCAGCTGTGCTCAGAGCTAGCTAGGCTAATGATAGAAGCTAAAAACACAAGTTTTTGTTGTAGAGTGAAGGGATGTTTTGCTTTGATCTTCTAGCACTCATGTTGAGCAGGGCTGTGAGGTAAGTATATTCGCTCTCCACAGGGCTGTAAACTAGCTGCCCAACTTTAGCCAACTAGCTAACAGACCAGTATAGAGACCAGTGCCATGCAGAGACCCTTTGAGGGGCAGGTGCAGAAGATGGGTAAAAATCCAGAGACGGAGAATCAGGTGCATGCTGTTGTAGTTCTATAAGGATTAATCTGAATTTCATTACTGGATATGATATACGTTTAACTTAATACCATAATACTTGCTAGCTAGCATTTTTTCCTCACTCTCTGACCACATAGTGCCTCTATTTCCTCTATTTTTCATAACCTACCTGAGAGCTGTTAAAGTTCCAATGTAAAGCTTACATCCGTATAACTCAAATTGCTCAAAGTAAGAATATTTTGTATATTGAGTTATCAACAGATTCTTACCCTGAATTCATTCTGGACACATTTGTTCAATCCATACTAAATGCGTTTCACACTTGCTACCAGCTCAACAGTACGTTTCATTTTTTATCAAGAAAACATAATGCCCCAGTTTACAAGCGTGTCAATGAAACATGAGTGATGGGGACAGCAAATTTGGCCGGCTATAATTACAACACAGCTCCATAACAATGTGACATGAGAGTGGGGCAGTTAACAGACAGCCTATTTGTCCTTTTTTTCTGAATACATCATGTTTGCAGCATATATATATATAATATGTATGTGTATGTGTTTTAATTTGCAAGCAATGGACACTGACGGACGGACACACACACACACTCACACACACACACATATATATATATATATATATATGTATATATATATATATCTATATATATATATATATATATATATATATATATATATATATATCTATATATAGT
>CM074958.1:8154240-8168934 GCA_037577455.1 Pangasius macronema
CATATTTTTGCACAGATTTTAACTTTTAAAGGCTATGGTCTTAAACTTTTGATCAGCTGATGACCAGCCTGTTTGATCTTAAATGCAGTTTTCAATAAATTGCCTACTCTCTATTTTTTGTCTCTTGCTTTGTTTCTTCTTTTGGCATTTTGAAGAAGTTCTTACAACCTGGATACAGCAGTGCGAAGTGTGAATACTTGTAATATTTTCCCTGGTCTTAAGATTTTGTTCAGGTGTGTGTGTGTGTGTGTATACATATATAATATCATAATCTCAACCATTTAGAATATTTAACTTGCCAAGGACACTTTGTGTATGCTGCATGTAGTAGTGGTGTATTAGGTATTGCTTTTTGACTCCTCTCTTGTTGCTGCCATCATTCAAAGTATTCTATATGTGATTTCTTCTGTGGTTTGTTCGAATTTGGAACGATGGCTCCATTTGCCTAAGCAAGAAGTTTATAGAAGTGAAATTAGTCACTATTTGTTTTTCAACAGTGTTTAAATGACTTGTTTGTGTATGCGGTATCTGTGATAATTGGGCCACCTGATAATAGTTTTGAGCACAGTGTTGTGTGGTGTAAGAGTAGCAGCACTGTTGCTGCCCCAACACCTTCACTATTGCATTATATTCTACCCAGACTTTCTGTTCTTGGTTAACTACATGACGCATTGATTGTACTGTCATGTATATTATGTTCTTGGTATAGTCATGTTAGACTTTTTGTCGAATTTAAAAGGTAACGTTATAGAAGTTTTATACGTTTTATAGACTTAATCACATATCAGAAAGCAAAAATGTGTACAAACCCTACTTTCTGTGCTGCCCTGCTGCACAAATAAAATGCAGTGTGAAAAAGCATTTTCTGGGCCTGGTGAGTGACGGCTTCTTGTCTGCAGGCCTTTTGGCTGATCAAAGTTAAAATAGGGTCAAGTTGAATTAAAGAGCAGATAATTAAATTTCTCGGATGTAAGAGCAGGCTTCTGCCTTTATCTGCTCCCATGCTGGTTGTCTGTGATATGCACCACTGGAGTGAAAAAAAGCATAAAAAAAGTTTAATAGCTTCACATGCTGTAAATGCTGCACTGTCTGTAGGTTATCCAACCTCCAGTTTTTTCCCCCCTTTCTGAGGCATTTCTGTCACAGCCTATTGGAAAAGTTTGGTCTCTGGGTGCTTTTCCTGGAATGTTTATTTGGGCACTGCCTTTGCTTAAAACACTCAGTACTGTCACAAATCCAAATCAGGAATTATAATCATTGTCAAGAGTCCATACGTAGTGATTATCCACTTACGTACGTCCAGTGTTTGTCTGTACTTTATTTATGTCACCGAAGTCTTTAATTTTCAACCCATTCAGTTTTTTAAAAATTTTTTTATAGTGTTATAGATTTTATTTTAAATGGATTACCCAACTGTTTTGGCCATCAAGCTACACACAATATCCTGTAATGACAAAGCAAGTTTTTAGATTTTTTTTTTTTTAATTTATTTTTAAAAAGTCAAAGAACTCTACAATTTCAATAAGCATTCAGACCTTTAATTCAATATTTTGTAGAAGCAGCTTGGTTGCAATTACAACTTTGAGCATTCTTGGGTAAGTCTCTACAAGCTTTGCACACCTAGATTTAGGCAATTTCTGTTATTCTTCCTGGCAGATCCTTTCAAGCTCAATCAGATTGGAACTGTAAACTACCATCTTAGATATTCTGTGTGGTTCAACTCTGGGCTTTGGCTGAGCCACTCAAGGACATTCAGAGACTTGTCACATAGCCACTCCAGCATTATCTTGGCTGCATGCTTTGAGGAATGTATTAGGCAGCTGATGAGCAGTACTTGTTTTTTTACCAGACTATTACGACCTTCAAGTGGGGTTTCCCAATTTAAAAACACGGTAGTCTAGTCTCTTTTTAAAAGAAGTACGAGAGTCCCCTGCCATATGCCTTTTACTCAAGAATGGCTTCTGTCTAGTCACTCTGCCATAAAGGCCTGAATGATGGAGTATATTTCTATAATGGTTGTACTTCCAGGACGTTCTCCCATCTCTGTTAGAGTGACTGTTGCATTCATCACCACCTCTTTCTTTAATTTCACAATGATGGAGCCCACTGTGCTCCTGGGAACTTACAAAGCTTTAGAAATGGTTTTATACCCTTGCCCAGATCTATGTCTATGGTAATTTGATATTGGGGGTCTGTGGAGAGTTATTTGGACAATTCACTTGGTGTTAATTATCTGGATTCGGGAGGCCAGGCTGGAGCTGCTGAAGCTCTGGATGTGGCAAATATATTATAGGCCACTACCTTGGATTATTTGAAGCTCTTGTCATTTACTTTTGAGCCGACCTGATAACCCTTTGAGATATTGCACAAGAATTTCAGCAAATACAGTGTTGTTGCCAAAACTATAAAGCAGATGCAGGATAGGACCAAGAGCCTAGGGCATTTTAAGCATGTCCTAAGGATGGACTGTCTGCTTCAACAGACATCAGAAATGAGAGAGTGAGTGTGGATAAGAAATATTCTCTCTTATCCATATGCCTGTTATTCTAAGAACTATGATTATCATTCTCCATTTGTTGTACTGGGAAGAATTGTGGCAGAAGTATGTGTGACAGACTTCGTCTGTACGTTACGTCGCGTAGTCTTTACGTCGCATTATTTACACATCGACTGAACTAGTGTGACAACGTGTTAGTATGCAGTCTGTATGTACTGTCAGGTTTAATTTAATACTTTATAAGTTTAATACTTTTTACATAGCACTTGAAAATGTAATGTTTTGAAATTTCATTCATTCGTTCGTTCATTCATCTTCAGTAGCAGCTTCATCCTTTAGTCATGGTCTCAGAGGATCTGGAACTGTACTAGAGAGAACATTCTTCCAAAAGATATTCCCTCAACTGGTGTTTTGATGATGGTGGTGCTGAGCTCTGTTCATCTTGCTCCAAAATCTCCTATAGGTGTTAGATGGGTTGAGATCTGGTGAGTGTGAAGGTCTTAATGATTTACATTATGTTCATACTCATCAAGCCATTCAGTGAGCCCTCATTCCCTGTGGATGGGTGCAGGAAGTGACCAGTCCCATCAGGATAACAGAGCCACCAGACCCCCTCACTCAAACATTCAGACATGTAAAAATCAGTCTTTGTGATTGAAGCCACAATAATGAACCCGATTTTAAAGTCACATAGGCCTTTTCCACTCGTCATGGAAATTGAGGTCATGTGGGCCTGCTCAGTATTTTTATACATGCCAAGGAGCATGATTATTTTCTCATAGGTGTATTGAGTGACAAAACACAAGTGAAAAAGCACCTGTGTCTCTCAGAAATCCTCACATTTTAGCAACCTCTTCACCAAGAGATTCTTCCTCTTCAGCAAACACCGTGATTATTGAGGTCAACAGACACACTGATTTGGAGATTGAACAGATGCAGAGATATGCACCTGGCACACATTGTACTCCATCTGTGTCTTATCATCTGCTATTGTTATTTTCGTTGGAGTGGCTGTTCAGGATGAATATGTTCTAACGTGAAGCTAGAGTTGCTGGTATCAGTGATTGATGAGGCTGGTCATGAAGGCCAGACAGCCCCATGTGGAACTACCTGAAGTTTTACCGTGATGAAATGTGTTCTTTCCAAATTTGCAAGAATTGTAACTGAGTAAATATATTACTGTTATGTCATTTTATGGTAGAAGATGCAACATTTTATTCTTGTATGTCATTCTTTTGTATTTCTCTTTTGTATTATGCTGTGTTATTGACCTGGCCTGTTTCTTTGAGAGCTGTGTTTGTCTGTCTCTGTCTTAAGACAGACGAAAGCAAAATAAATGTAGGAGTTGGAGGAGTGTGGGTTTTTCAGAAGACAATATTAATATCCATTTCTGGTGGTAGATCACAAGCAGACCTGTTAACAAGGGCAAATTCTAACTCAAAGTCAAAACTGGGCAGGCAAACATTACGAACTGGAATAACACTCAACTGAGAAAAAGAAGAAATAAGGAAAAAACCAAGGTAACTAGACTAAGGTTACATGCAAAACACAGAAGTCAAATAAATGGGTATAATTAATCTGAGCAAATGAGCACTAACAAGACCAATAACCCTACAACAGACTAGTATCCCGTCTACTGAGTATTCCCACCACTTGCATATATTCCCAGGATAGGCTTCATATTCACCATGACCCTGACCAGGATAAAGCAGTTACTGATGATAAAGGAATGAATAAATGAAACAGCCATAACCAGAGAACAGATGAAAACCAGCTAGACACTGTGTACGTTGTGGCTGCTGGGAATGGACAGGGCAAAGCTGAAGAATCCAGGAAGTAGACAGTAGCAAATCAAAGCAGAACAAATGCATACATTCTCCTTAATGCACAGACACATTGCACAAAACTAGCTAACCTTATCTATCGAGTCTTCTTCTGTCTTTCTCTTTGTCGATTGACCTAATTTGCTAAATGAGTAGTCAATCATATTTATGTAGCCTCACAAAATTACAAAAGTTTAACAGAAAAGCTAATATCAATGCTAGGAATTAAGATACTAGTGTGTTTCTTGAGTTATGACATTATTCACTGATGGTTAAAATGCTTTGTCAATGCAGAGCCAAGGAGTAAATGTCTCAGCTATTATCTCTAGTTTTGTGACATTTTATAACTCAGTTTAATAATATCCCTCTTTTTAGCTGTGTGGCTGGATTGACTTAAAGCCTGATGAACATGTGGCAAATAACCTAAAAACACTCATTATACAGCTAACTTGCCTTTGTTGGAGTAACTATTTTGTCACGGTTTGGCAACATGCAATTAAATCTGCAAGTCTTGTAGCAGTCTACATGAGCTTCAAGTAACTCATAATTTTTTTTTAATGATTAAAAATAATAAGCACTCAATCCACATAGCACACAGTCTTCAGCAAGACATGCACGATTTATGCCTCAGTGATGTTGCAACAGGAAGAAAGCTATAAAAAGTGTGATATTAAGAACGCCCATTAACAGTGAATAAAAAATGAAATTGCACATGTTGGGCTGACATTAGCTAGACGTGTGTGTGTGTGTGTGTGTGTGTGTGTGTGTGTGTGTGTGTGTGTGTGCTCCCAATCCACACACAAAAGGGGGAAACGTGGCATTTCTGTATCACTCTTCACATTGTATGCTTGTTTGTGTGGATTCTCATCCTATATTGATTTTCTCAACAAATTCTACTTTTGAAAGTTCATCCATATAAAGCTCTTCCTGTTTTGAGATCTCACTAACATGTTATGTAGCATTATTGATCACAAAGAAAGACACATGCTTGATATTAAAACAATGGATATAAACTAATAGCTCTTTTAGTCAGTATGGTGGATCAATTCCACAAGCACAATGTGACATTAATTCCTAAGCCCCACTGAGACTGTGATTTGAGAAGACCAGGGGTAGATCTGGGACAAGGGCAGATCTATGACCAACACAAATTCTGCCCTTTTCTGTACTGGATCAGACACTACCATGGGTCCAGCAGTAGAAACCATGGGAACATGAGCAGGTGCTTGGCATGGCAGAAATGGAGCAGGTGCACTGGTGAGTGGTAATGAAGCAAGTACCCCAGATGGCGGAAATAGAGCAGGGTTAAATCTACGGCCATGGGATGAGGCAGCAGGCTACTAACTTACTGTTTAACCTGAGAGCCACAACCTGACACCTGTGCAGCAGGAGGGATGAGCCAAGACATTTGTCTGACTGAAGGAGAGCTTCTTTACAGATCTTGTTTTATACATGGCTTCACTTTTCCTCCGTCCACCTCCCAAGATGTTCAGAAGATATCGGACTGCTTTCTGACATCTCTTCCTGTATGGAAACCATGAGCTGAAACGCAACCTTGGCAAAAATGAACTGATATACCTAGCGGTGACGAACTCCCCTCTATGATACCTGTCAATCACCATCAACATCTTCACCGTCCATCCTTTTTTAGTAAAAGATGATGGCCTTAAGTACTATGATCGCATCATATCAACCATCAGATTCTGCAGATTCCTTCTTCGTAACATCAGAACTTTTCTTAACACTGCTCAACTGCTAACAAGGCCTAGTCATATATAAACTTGCCTATTGCAACCCTCTTCTTGTCAGGCTCCCATCATAAGCCATATCTCCTCTACAGAGCATTCAGANCTTGCTATGTCCCTCACTGTGGTGTACACAGTGGCTTGGGTTTTCCAGTGGTGGAACAAGCTCCCCCTTCATTCCAAACCAATACCTCTATTCCTTCTGCAAAGGTTAAAAAAACCAAAAAACCTTCCTTTTCACAGAGTTTCTAGGATAGCACTTCACTTTCTTAGCACTTACCTTGCATTAATTGCCTTTTGCATTACTACTTTTTTTTTTTTTTAATTTATTGTAGTATTATTGGTGCACTCAGGTTTGAAATGGTGCTTTTTCTTACTGATTATCTTTTGTGTTGTGTAAGCACTTAGGTTTGAATTAATCTACTTGTCACCACCTTGACCACTCACTTTTACAAACTAGCATTTGCGTCTTGTCTTTCATGTTAAATTAGTCTTGCAGGTTTACTATATGTATATATCACTGTGCCTGTTTGCAAAATTTGACGTCACTTGGATAAGACCCTCTAGGAAATGACTAAATATAAATGCTGGCACTGGGCATGCAGAAGGGCTATAATTCAGGATGTTTCTCCACAATCAAGATCATTCCCTGTGAGACCTGAGACCATAAAAATACAATAAGCATTTGAGATGATACCCTATCCTTTACCCCAGAACATCCATTGTACTTACTATAAAATGTTAAGTCCTCTGGGCTTTGGAATGATAAAGCCACTAAGGTTGAAGGAAAAATAGTGGGCACTAATCAAAAAACTATTCTTTTTGCTGTATGAACTATCCGTCACTCTGCATAACAGCGTCAGCCAATTGCTCTAAATGGTAGTGTGCAGCTGAGGCAGTAAGTTGTTGCTTTAAATGACTGGCTATATCCATTGATGCAAAGACTTCTGAAGTGCTCAGGAGCCAGAGGTAGTTCTAATCACAATTATTTAATGCAAGGTCTGCCAAATCATTGTAGATATTTGTTGCTCTGGTGAAGGTATAGGACAGCAAGGTAAACAAGGGCAAGTCCTGTCCTGACGTTTAAACTGGGTAGACAAAGGTCAACTACAGTGCTGAAAAAAAGGAACAAGGAAAGAAAGCCAACTAACCAACCAAAACACAGATTAGATTTACAGAATTAATTCAAGACTTCACAAAAAAAATGCTGACTAAATGAATTTTATCAAGCCCAGTAACCAGAAAGCTGGTGAAAATAAACAAGGGAGTGCAGACCATGACTGCTGCACAATGAGCGAGTGAGTTCAGAACCGTGGCAGGAACTGCAGGGGGGTAAAGAGTTAAGCAACTATAGAGTTCTTGTTATGAATAATTCTTATTGAAGAGTTAAATAATAAAAGTTGGCTGAACGTGGTGTAAATACAGCTGATTTATCTGGAACAGGATTTTATGAGTATAGACTAAAATGCCATCAAAGAGTGAAATTGTTAATTAGTAAGTCATTTCAGATGCATGTTTAAACTGTCTGTAGTTAGGCAAAGGTTTGAAAAAACATTGTGAAAAACCATTTTATTAGAAGCATAGCAAATGATAGTCGCCTGAGTGCAAGTGAATTTTTCTTATTTTGCAATGATCCACTAGAAACAAACAAATGTTTAGGCACTAGAAAACAGTCTGGGAACTCTCATGTAACTCCGTTCATGTAATGTATGCTTTCCTGGAAATTATTTTTACCAACCTTTTGTTAGTACATTGAAATAATTTGACAACAGGTATGTATTTAGATTTATTCTTAATCCTCTAATAAAATAAATAATAGCAAAATTCCCTTATGTGTTGTTCTTAAAGTGCATATGGGGTAGAGCTCCAGAGTTCGAGGTTCGATCCTAAGCATAGGTTGCTTTATGTGCAGTTTGATGTTCATGTGAGTTTCTTTTGGGTTCTCTGATCTCTTCCCACCTGCCAAAAACTTGCCAGTAGCTGGATTGGCTGTGGTGAATTGCTTCTAGGTAATAATGAATGTGTGCATGAAACCCTGTGATGGACTTGGTCTGATCCAGGTTGTATTCTTAGCTGGTATTATTTTAACATACTCATACTCTGTTACTGCGTCTCTCAGCGAGAGCAGCCAAGCGCATAGAGCACAGCGCGTATTTAGTAATCCGCTTTTATAGTCTTACCTTTGTACTGTACAGTGAATACACTAAGATAATTAGGAAAGAGTTAATACAATCAGTTGGTTCTGATCCATCTCATTTTTAACTTTATTAATTGAAGAAAATATTAAATTTCAGCATATTTTGTGGAGAAAGGTGAGTTGTTATTTAGTGAGCAATTAGTTTTCATCATAAAAAAAAAGGTCACAAACATTTTCATTTTTAGTTTTCAAAAACAAATTGAACACTCTACCTTGAGGGTGTGAAAATGTTAAAATGAGGTTTGTTTTTGAAATTTTGATGATCAACAGCATCAAGACAGTAAAGGTTACGAAGTGTTAGTTAATTTTCACACGCTGTCAGTGTGGAAGTTGCTGATTCGTACCCTGTGGAGAATTTTTGTCACTCTTCAAATGTGCACTGTTAAACCACACTGCAGTTAGAAAGTAGAAGGAAAAATTAGCCGCTGGTTTCCATTGGAATAAATGTAACATCTCTGAAAACTCATACACATAGCAGCACATGCTGGTTTTACTGAGAAAAAAAAAAAGCCTGAGCATATTATATACAAATTGACTTTGACTTTGAAATTGCAGGTGCTTCTCCTATCTCCTGTGCATCGTATCTTGTTATACTGCATCGTCTGTTTACTTTCCCATGCATTATAAAATTTAATAATTCAATCTAACCAGCAAACCACCTAGTGTGATGACACTGCAATCAGATTAGGGAGGCAACAGGGAGTGGAAATCAGAAATATTGCTTTTAGTGGAATGTTGTCAGACCTAGCTAATGCATCTCTGAGCTCGGGTTAGAGGTCTGCCAGAAAGTGCAGATGCTTTGTACTTTGGAAAATTAAAGGATATATTCCTTATATTTCTTTCACCTTTGAGTGTAGCCTGCAGAGATTATATTATGAAACACCGCTGGTTAAGATAAATTCTGCCTATGTGAGCAACAGTTACTGGGCTACATTAGCTCCATTAGGTTTTCATATATGGCCTACACTGACTTTAACATAATCTGTAGGATGATCTGTATGGGAGAAGGAGACCCACATTTTTGTTCGAAGATCCGGTTTGAAATCTGTGGGGCAGAAAAACTCAGAGCAGAAGTCCAAAGTACAAAACATGCTCAAAGGTCATGAGAATCAATGGTAAAATCACAGCACAAAATGTTCAAGAGTGGCAGGAAACACAGCTCAGAATTCATAGGTCAAGACTTCTCAGCTGTAAGTATTGGGTAGATAACCACACCATCTGGCCTAGTGTTAGCTGAGGGTGCTGTCTGAGTAGTTGACCAGCGTGCCGTTCTTGCTGTCTGCTGTAACCTGGCATGAGCTTTCCTCAAGTGCTTCTGCATCTGGCACCTGGGTAGAATAGTGTCTGTCTGTCACCGCCCAAGTACAACACCAGTAAGTAGGCACAGCTCCCACTCTACTCATAGAGAACCAAAAGGCCACTGAGACCGTATGTTTAGCCTGGACTTTACAACAGCTCTGTCTTAAAGCTTTCATGGATTCTGGAAGAGCCGTAAATGTCATTATCACTTCCTAAAATAATGGCTATGGAGGAATATATCAAAGAAGCACATGGACTTGAAAACTTACATGTTTTTTTTTCTTGAAAAGAAACACGGAGGTCTGCGTCTGTGGATTAATTACAGGAGAACAGCTGAAAGGGGCTGAAGTATTCACTGGAAATATAAACGAAGATGTTCAATGCTTACAGCTTGAGGAGGTGGCAAATAGAAGACAGCAGGGTTATTATCTTTTTGGATAAAATTTCAAATGTATACAACGCATCTGTCAGTTACTGTCCTCCCAAAATTGGCATACACCAAAAGCAACAAAAGATGGAACCAACAACAAGCCTGTTTTGCTCTTTTCTATGCCTGTTTCAGCTATTGATCCAGCTTAAAGAGAGGCTGATGCACTAATATGACAGTTTGATGGTCCTAAAGAAACTAGCTCTGTGGCATTCTTTGATGGTGTAGTAGGAGCTCAGTTTTTAGAAAAATCGCTCTGTTGACCAGTCTGTCTGTCTGTACTTAACTGTGGTCACAAGGTCACAAGAATAATGTTGCAAGTATACTGTAGGTGGTAGAGCTGTAATATACAGCCAGGGATAAAGAAGTCTAGGTTGACCACGGGCTGTTGCCACTGTGACCCCTACCAGAAAAGCAGAAGGACAATGAATAAATTAATGTATGATTTTACTTTTAAATAGCTTTTAACACATTGTGGAACAGATCACAGATCAGATCGGATCACACACATCTTAAGTCTGATCATGGTCTAAGGCAGAACCCAGATCCTGTCTTGACCAAATGGAAGCTCTACCAAAAAAAGCTGTCTTTATCATAAGAATATGACATCAGCTGAAATCTTTAGAGCTATGCATGAGAAATCCTTTGCCCTTGCCTGGAAAGCTGTCATACTTAACAGGCAGTGCTGCTTGTAGTTTCATGGGGAGCATTTAAACATTTCAAAAAATGCTAAAGCACACTCATCTAATGTACCATTAAATTATAGGTACCAGAGATCAAACGGATTTTTTAACATGTGCAGCCATCTAAGAAGCGCATATAACCCCAGTAAATTCTCAACTGCTAAATTAGCTCTAAATACACATAGAAATTTTGACTATTAGTTTCTCTAGATTAGTTTTCATAGTCATGCGGTTATTTATAATAGGATAACACTGAAGAAAACGAGAGAAATCAGCTGTGGCGCTCATTCTGTTGGTTGAATAGTGTTTGTCTTTCATGCTGTAGGGGACAAGCTTCACTTTGCCAATTGGTTTTAAAGAATTTAAAATGGTCATATGTAGTTATCTAATTCGTAGTCAACAAATACTTGTAGATTACATTTTTCTGCTTTGAAGAAGGACTGTCATCATGTGGCATATTCCTGTCTGCAACTTTTCACACACATGCAAGAAAGTGTCCCATTTACACTGCACTCAGGTGCACACACTGCACACATCCTACGGGGTGTAGGGGGTGTGTATCTTATGAAGTGAAGTGAAGTGAAGTGAATTTGTGGCCAAGTGACCCATCTGCATTTAACCCATCCAAGTGAACACACACCCGGAGCAGTGGGCAGCCATTTTAGCTGCGGTGCCCGGGGAGCAGTTGGGGGATCGGTGCCTTGNGACTCGAACCCACGACCTTCAGGTTCACCTTCGGGTTACAAGTCCGACTCTCAGACCATTAGGCCACAACTGCCCCGTTTCATGTAGTAGAAATAGTACTGCCTACCATTTCATGTTTACTATGATAAGATTGTAAAATTCAAAACAAGGGCCCACTTGAGAGTTTTCACCCCCAGTGTGATGATATCACTCCATCCAAAGCCGTACTGTCAGCATGGAGCTGTGCCAGTTCACTGTGGGATGGTTATGTGGATGAATAGCCTGTGAAATTCCATCTCTCCCTCTCTCTCTTACACCAACACACACACACACATTTTTGTCTTTTACTTGAGCCTTCTTTAAGCTAATATTTCTATAGCCAATTACTTTCACACCTGACTAACTGCAAAGTTTTCACACCTGACTAACTAAAAAAAATAGTTTGTTAGTTTCTGCAGCAGTAATTTATTCATTCACATTGAGCTGACTTATGCATGGAGTTTTTTTCTACACCTCCACTACTACTGCTGCCTCTTTTTCTCACCCTTCAACTGTTCTATTCGTTGTAGGAAGTGATTATAAATTATCTAGTGCAGTAACACATATGCAAGTAAGACATATTCTATCACTTAAACATATTCAAAGCAAATGCTCTTGTTAATGTTGAACTGTTTTAAACTTTTTTTTCCCTTTTTTAAGGGAAGGGGCTACTGATTAATTACCTATTAATTAACTATTAGCTAGCTAACGTTTATTTTACGTAGTGTAGTTGGAATAGTTGGACTCCCATTTAGCCAACTACTCTGCCCTACTCTTTAACAAGAGCCAGAAAATGCAAGTAAGTAATTAATTGCATAAAATAGCTATCATAACAATCTCCACACTATTTTTAACACTATTTTTTCTTTATTTTATTTTGAATGCAGCAAGGGAAATGAAGACAGAGAAGGCAGGCATTGGAGAGAGGAACACAGGCTTTTTTTCTTTTCTTTTTTTTTTTTAAATCTGAAATGGTTTTCAGCACTTCGATTAACAAGCTGAAACACTACTGAAAACAAACTAAAAATAACACACACACTCACACAACTCTCTTGCAGGGTTCAAAAGCCCATTCAAAAACAACACACACACACAGTGTAGAAATAGGTCATGGTGTAAACACTCTGTTATTACCTGATCATTCTCTGCAATCTCCCGTTACTCTAATTTGCCTCCAGGTGATAATGTGCGTGGCAGTACAGTATATGTATTGTGACTTGTGTTAGACTGGAATCCAAGCCAGGGTGCACTCCCACCACACACTACATGCCCAGTGTTCCCAGGATAGGCTCCAGATCCACCTGACCTTGAACAGCATAAAGTGGTTACGAAGCGTTCTGTGGTTACCATGATATTGATTTTTCCTTGCTCATGAGTTACCATAAAATTTCCAGCTTTTTCACTGCTGCTGCTGCTGCTCAGAGTTTTGAATGCACTCGGAGTGTGCTTTAATTTCTCTTTTGGCCAGTCCATTTTTTCGACTAACCCTTTTGGTGGCATGCCTAACAAATCTCGTTAATTATTATTGTCAAATACTTGTCCAATGACACATCAATTTGAACATACTTTCAGAAGTTTAATTTTGTATTAATCAACTCAAAACATTCTCCATTTACCATGACAGAAATGGGTGATGGGGTTTCCAGATGGTGTCAGTTAATATTAGAGAGTTCAAAACACCTGCGCAAATAATTCCAGATTCATATGTCAATTGGCTCACCTCCTGTTTTAATCTGGAGAGAAAAAGGCTGCTCTTTTGGCATATTTTTGTGTGATTACTCGTACTAATCTACTCCCTGTGCTAAATTTCAGTGCTCCTATTCAGAATCAGGTTTTGGAAGATCTAGCAATATAATATGACTGGAGTAACAGTAACAATCACTGGATATCACGGCACTGGACACCCTGCAGATCAGTCATTGATCTGATTGTGCAGTTAAACGTTGAAAACTGCTAAGCATGAAGGCAGCTACCAAACACACATCAACAGACAAACGCAGCTACATGACAGTGTTAAAACTGAATCAATAGCTTAGCCTCATTTATAATATTCTCTGTCTTATTGACACTGTGGATTAATCAATAACTCCATCTAGATGTTTTTTTAACATGTGAGAGAGGAGCACAACAGCCACAACAGATCATAAGCCGTGAGTCTTATGTATGGTATTATCAGTGTTGGACTGTATATATTTGCCAAAAATCCATAAGTGATTTCTTTAGGTTGAATACAGACAGACTGATACATACTGATTTTTAAAGCTCTCTGTATTATTATAGATCATATGCTTTTGCTGGCTGTTGATCTTTAACTTCCAGCCCATACATTACAGGCTCACTTTGATGTGAATTCATCTTAAGACTATAATTCATCTTATAACTCATTCGATAGGCGTTTTGTGGTAACATAGACTTTGCGTAATGGCGTAACTTCCAAAAAAACATGCTACTGTAATGCGGTCATTACGTCAATAAAAATGATTGTTTGACATATGTCCCTATTTTTAATGTACATCACAAAATTTTACATGTACTTTTTTTTCCTTATGTTAAGCAGAACAGACTCAATCTACACATGATCCCATGACGTTTCAAGAATCCTCCCTTTTAATGTGCTGTATTTTCCTGTCACATAAAGACACATTCTTTTCTGTAATTAAGCTAAGAATAATTCTTGTCTCTTGTCCCATTCTGCTGCACTCATGCCCAAATTCTCCTGTCCTCCTGGGGGACTCCTGTTACTGAAGGAAAAGTATTACTTTAACAGCATATTCAGAATAACCAGACATATTACAGCCTTCCAAGCTTCTTGTTACATATTAGATTAGATTAGATACTTATGAATTTCACTCACCTTTGGTTTAAACCAGAATGCATTTATGACTTCTCTCTCATTGTCTCATGTTATGATTTGAACTGGAATGATTGAACCTACACTCTCAGGAAAAGGCCACTAAACTGTACCATTCCTTGTTGCTGGGGTGGAACCCTCATTCTGTATCTTTAGGGTTTATCTTTTGCCTGGAAAGGTGCGTGTAGTGTACCTTTAAAGCTCTACTCTAAACCCCATAGTCCATTTATGTACTATCATTTTAAAGGTACACTATAAACATGTTTTCAGGTGAAAGATACTTATTAAAGGTACTAATTGATGTACCCCTGAGGGTAACGCCTCCAGTGACAAGAAAACGTATGTTTAATATATTAAAGTTAAATATTTTCGGAAAGTGTACAGTCGTGGCCAAAAGTTTTGAGAATGACACAAATATTGGAAATTGGAAAAGTTGCTGCTTAAGTTTT
>CM074958.1:8170807-8182072 GCA_037577455.1 Pangasius macronema
GATTCCATCATTTTTGTCAGGGGTTGTAGATCCAACACGGAGTCATTAGGTTCTGATTTATACTGTGCTTGTCTTACTGTGTTGCAAGGTTTTCTGAAATTAAATGATTCCTGAGATGTCAAAAATGAAAACACGGTAAACATCAATCTGAAAAATGACTCAGTGATGGATAACAATTTGTAATTATGTCTCTTCCTGCCTCAAATATTAAGATTGATTTTTACACCTTCTTCCCCATGCCTCCTTGTTTGTGACAGGCTTGAGGTCTTAGCTGAAATTGGTCTGTTTCCTTTTCATTAAATAAGATATGGAATCATTTTAAAAAGGTCAACAGTTAATTACGTCTCTGCAGTGATTCACTATTGGTTAATCCCATGATCCTTATTACTGGTCAATGCAAAGGTCTAATTTAAAGCACATCTGCACATTCACTTGGAAATTATATATCTGGGTCTGTTGACTCAGATAAAATTCTGTGCACTGTGTTGACTGTAGCTTGTCTTGTTCTCTTTTTTAAACAACTTTAGTTGAGGGAGATAAAAAGGGAAACTCTGCTTATAGTGTAAGGTTGTGTGCTAGTTGTGAGTGCTCACGACAGTCAGACAGCCACTGTCCTTTCCACTTAGCAGTATGCTTGGATTATATAATGACCTGCCTCTAAATCACTTTTGGATTAAAACATCAGCCAATTTTGTGGAAATGTAAATGTTTGCTTAATGCACTGCTTCACTGAAATACTTCAGAGACTGGCCTTAAGCATTGAATTTTAAAATACAGTCTTCAGGCATTTCCAATAGCTTGCAAATGCAAAAGTGATTGCACTGATTCCATGCAGAAAGGCATGGACAAACACTCCCACGTTATGTGCAAGCGCGCTTTTTGAAGCCATACTTCAAATGTTTGCCCTGCTCCGCTCTCAACAAGCTTTACCCACACAAAGCAGCTTGGCTTCTCCTCAGATCAGGCTTCTGCTCAGTTCCCAACAGGCCTGATTGAGTTACTGTCTAAGATGGGAGATACAAATGCAAATATCCCTACGTCAGTGAACAGGGGAAAGTCTATGACTTTCTGGTGACTTGAGCTGCTCACCTACTGAGAAAAAGCTATGAGCACACAAAAGTGCAAAATGTTTATATAATCCTCTGGAGTGCTGTGATCACCCTTAACCAGTACCGAATGAAGAGAACAGAGGAGTGTGTTTCTGTGAAGGTGATGTTTTTGTGTCTTGCTGAAATATGTGGGTTTATTTTCAGTGTTTGGTGGAGGGTTTGAGAGCATTATTCAGTGTGCTGTTTTGAGCATTGTTAAGTATACTTTGTTATAGTAATTAAAAACAGATGCTTTTCTTTGTCCTTCTGAAAAGGTCTGATAACATGACTGGTATAGCATTATGCTGTTAAGTGGCTCCATAATAGACTTTATCACATTTAAATGACTTTTCCTGTTTAGGCTTTAAGTAGTGCTGCTTCTTTTAACATTTTAATATCTTGTGAAATAGATGCAAATGAGATGTAGGTGAAATAGATTTTTTTATTTCTAGTTTGACACCGTTGCGTCCAACAGTCAAATAATAGTAAGTAAATATTGATGTACCCTCATCCTGACTGAATTGGATGTTAGCCTATATAGAACAATAATGTGGCAGCTTTATTTTTCATTGTCATAGCAAAGGACATATTACAAAGACACACTTTGTCACAAAAAGTAAATATGAATCAAGGAAACCAATTTGTCTTACAGCACACAGTGGATATACTATAAAAAGCACACAAATCTCATGTTTCTGTGATGTGAAACCAACATCAATCAGGTTAGAGCGTTTCCCACCTTTAATGTGATATAGCTAGCAACCAAATTCAAGTAAAAAACAAACAAGCATTTTAGGAAAAAAAGAGAAAAACTTTATAACCTGGTTGCATAAGTGGGCATCCTCTTTTTATAATGGGGCATACGACAGTGCTCAGTATTAACCAATCACATTCAAACTCATGTTCAAAAGTAATTATCATACACTTGTCATTAGAGATTCTGATTAACCCCAATTAAAGATCGGGCGTTTCTGTAGGATATTCTTGACATCTTCTTGGCTTCATCTCACTGCTGAATCTCAAGGTCCGCAAAGTACAAAGTATGTCCGGAATTTCATTGTTAAAGGTATAGGGACAAGGGTACAGTACAAAAGTTTCCCAAACATTAGATGCCCCATGGAACATCATGAAGGCCATCAGCAACAAGTGGCGTACATAGGACACCACAGTGACAATACCAAGGACAGGATGTTCCTCCAAAATTGACAAAAGGACAAGACAAACACTACTGGGGAAGGCTGCCAAGAGACCTATGCCAAAATTAAAGGAGCTCCAAGAATATCTGGCAAATAGGTGTCAATACCTGCATGTGACAGGAATTTCTCATATTCTTCACATGCCTGGGCTATGGGGTAAGGTGGCTACATAGAAACTCTTTCTCAAAAATTTACATACACTCACCTAAACCATATGGGAAAATATGTTATGGTCTGATGCGACCAAGGTATAACTTTTTAGGTATCATTATAAAAGATGTATTTGATAAAAAAAACAGCCAGGGGCTGAGGAAAATTTCCTCTTCCAGTCAAATCAAGTTGTATTCTCTTACCCAAAAAGACTTGAGTGCTATATTACAAGCAAAAGGTCATTTAACAAAGTATTAGTTAAGGGGTGTGCAAACTTATGCAGCCAGGTTATTATAATTTTTTGGTTATTACCTAAAACATTTGTTTGTTTTTCACTTGAATTTTGGTGGTTGCTATTTTACACTTAAGGCGGGAAAAGTTCTGACATGATTTTCATTTTTCACAACACAACAACCTGCAATTTCAGCAGGGCTGTGTTTTATGTCTACTGTACATATACTGTACATACTGTGTACTCTACATTTTGTATGTTTATTCCATCTTACATTCCATCTTCTTTTATGCCCTTTATATTCTGCATTATTGTGCTAGTAGAAAAGACCCAAAAACAGACCAACATTTATTCATTTTATTGGAGTATGCCCCAATAAAGCCATCACTCATAAATATGCCAAAAGAGTAATAAAAACCACAGAAGAACCAATCAACATATGAATCTGGGACGACTGAAAGTGGCAAATGGGTTTTGAACTCTCCAGTATTAATTGATTCCATCATCAATTTGCTTGTTTGAATGTTGTGGGCCCTTACGTTTTGTCAGGTTACTTTGTCATTTCATGGTTTCTACTAGTGACATTAAACAACTGATTTGTAAACAAACTATAGTGAAAATGTCCTGTGTTATGTGTTTGAGTCTAGCACTGTGGTATAATAGCTTATAGTACATTTCTGTGAAGGGTTCAGTCTGGTGGTAGAGTAGTCTACGGAATTAAATAATGTCGTGGTACACGTAATCTTATTTATTATTTTGTCTGTAAACGTAAATAGAGAGTTCCTTTGATTCGAATAAATCTAACTGGAAAGCAGCAACAAGGCAAATATATTTTATATCATTTTTCACAAAGCGTATCTATATTGCAACCATGTTACTGACTGCCACACTGTGTATTGCCAAATCTTAATAGTATAATGAACATTATTTTTCTGCTGCAGACATGTTACTGAACTGTCTTTATATCCTTACTCTCCACTTTGTTAGGAACGCCTGTACACCTGCACTTTCATGCAATTACCTAATCAATCATGTAACAGCAGCACAGTGCATAAAATCATGAAGATACACGAAGAGCTTCATGATTATTTTCACATCAACCATCAGAATGCGAAAAAGAAAAGTGATCTCATTGACTTTGACAGTGGCATGTGTTTGTGCCAGGTGGGCTGGTTTGAGTGTTTGGAAAACCGTATGATCTCCTGGGATTTTCAATGCACAGGAGTCTCTAGAGTTTACACCAACTGGGGTGAAGAAAACATCCAGTGAGCAGCAGTACTGTGGAAACGCACTGTTGATGAGAGAGGTTAGAGGAGAATGGTGAGACTGGTTCAAGCTGACAGGAAGACTACAGTAACTCAAATAACCACTCTTTACAATGGTGGTGAGCAGAAAAGCATCTCGGAATGCAGAAAATGACGAACACTGAGGCAGATTTGTGCTGCGACGTGGAGATGGTAGGGTCAGAATCTGGCATCAACGTCATGAATCTAAAGGCATGGACCCAACCTGCATTTTGTGAACAGTTCAGGCTTGTGGCGGTTGTGAGACCTTTCTTGCCATGCATTGGGCCCCTCACTGCCAATCAAGTATCCTTTGAATGTCACAGCCTATCTGAATATTGCTGCTGAACACATGCATCCCTTTATGGCCACAATTTGCCCATCTTATAGTGACTACATACAGAATGATAATAAGCAAGATAAGTCATCTCAAACTGATTCCACATGACAGTGAGTTCAGTTTGTTAACATGGACCACAATCTCATAGAAATGTTTTAGGCACTCTGTGGAATCCATGGCACAAAGAATTACAGCTGTTCTGAGAGCAAAATCAGATCCTACCCAGTGTTAGTATGGTATTTCCAATAGTGGCTAGTGAGTATATATGCAAACATTATTTTTCTGTTGCGGATATGGAACTAAACTGTCTTTATGTGTTGAACAGTGATATGTTGAACATTTTTTTGTTCTTATGTCTTTATATTGTAACTTGAATTGAAATATCTAATGGATATAGCAGGTGCATATAGCAGTATATAGCAGGTGCAATGGCACATTTGATGTGGAAGTGTGTTATGAAAGTTTTATAACAGACATTGTTTATGCAGAAAGAATTTGATCTCATTTTCACTCTAATGTTTAACAGATATGCCTTTACACATAATCTATATATAATCAATTACTGTACACATTTAAAGTGCATGATAGTTACAAGAATAGGCACTAATAGTACATGCTTGATTTGTATAACTATGTGGATGATAAAAGTGAAATAAAACTGGCTTAGGAGATGAATTCTTTTCTTCATTGTGTTTTCTTTTGATGATGATGATGATGATGATGATGATGACCAATAATATGTAACTAATGTTTCTCCTTTTTTTTGTTCATAAATATAACTATGGACAGATGACTTAATTAACCATGACTGCTTTTTTTAGTCATACATTCAGTTGCTTAGTTTTGAATCAATAATGGAAGTGTATTGCATATAGGGTTACAAATAAAACATATAATTTATTCTTGTTTATGGATAATGGTGTCAGTATTAAGGATAAGCGAGTGCAGGTGAACAGAAACCTGAGGTATTTTTGAATGTGCTAATTTCATTAAAAATCTGATACAATGCTAGGAAATGCTACTGTTGCTTTTTCTGTTTAGATTTCTCGTTCTCTCTCATCTTTCACCCACCTCACCACTACAGACCCTAATTACTAAACCTAATGATCTAAACACTGGAAGATACCCCTCAAGCCCCTGAGAGGGTAAGCTCACTTGAATATTGACACTGGACTCAATCACTCACACCTGCACCTCATTTACAGACACTCTTTGTGAAGTCTTGCCAAATCACTTAATGCACTGAAACTTGGCTGTTGTTATTTTATCTTTTCTATTTGGACCTCCTATTTGTTTCTGTATCCCGGGTCCCTGGTGGACTAGTGGTTAGGCCACAGCACTCTCACCGCTGTAGCCTGGGTTTGATTCCTGGCCAGGGGACCAACCCCAGCCACTGGGATTGCATGCAACGGTGCGCTCTCAGTGCCGGTCCCAAGCTCGGAAAAATTGGGGAAGGTTGCGTCAGGAAGGGCATCCGGCATAAAAACTGTGCCAAATCAAATATGCGGACCAATGATCCGCTGTGGCGACCCCTAACGGGAGCAGCCGAAAGAGAATTATTATTTGTTTTTGTATTGTATTAGACTCTGCCCATGGAGTATGGAGTGTCTGAAATCTTTTGAACAACTTTCTGGCCACAGCCTTCAGAATGTTGAAGCTTGCAACGTGATTGGCTGTCCACACGTCCATATTTCTTTTTGAAAGTTTTGAATATCATGACACAAGGAGCAAGAAATAGTCAATGGATTAAAGAAAGCTGTTTTCAAAATCACAGCCTTGAGTTATTCAAGAGTGTGAAGCACTTAGTAGTGGGTAAACTACATACTCTCATGTGGATTCAGCCTGTGGATAGAGGCCTATGGTTAGTCTGGCTTGCGAGGCTAGCCGTGCTGTGATTGATTATTGGCCTCTCTATGTTTAATGACCTTCCTGTTTGGATTGTGATTTGTATTTATCTATCTTTTTTGTAAATGAGTTTCTGCACATGGACCCCCAACACCTTTTTCCAGTCTGTTGTGGTTCTGCACATGGTCATCTCTGAATAGAGGAAAGAATTCATTCCCATATTCCAGGCACACAGTTACAAGGTTATCCATTCACACATGAGCTGCACATATAAGCTGCACAATTCCCATTAATGGCTTTGTGCTTTCTGCTGTAGAGACCCCTGTGGAACTAACCCATGACAGTGTATGTATATGCCTTTAGGCATGTGACGATATACCATTGATTAAAAACAAAATCTGAAATAATTACACCACTGAGGTTATATTATACTAGTATAGCTAGTGCTATATACATATAAAAAAATACATAACATATTTTTAAGGTGCAGCATCTCTTGAAATATGGAAGATAGGCCTACCTCTTTTCTAAAGAACAAACCAGCAGCCCCAAGCACCCCCAGCAGAGTAAATGCTACTTTTTGTAGGTATTAAAGAAATTCTAGCAGCCTACCTATCCAAAAAATATAATATGTGTGTCCTGCCACCACAGTGTCCCTTAATGTCATCTTTGTGAATGTGAAAAACTGAAGTTATGTTTTGCCTGGAATGATGCATTATAGAGCACTGGCTGTGTAAGCAGGTACCTGCAGTGCCCTGTTTTTCCCAAAAGTCAGTTCAGTTATTCTCCTCACCTGCACATCCACCCTAACCGACCCTACCTACCCAACCAGGCTACCCAAAGCTAACATAACCTACCCTAAGCCCCTGCCTACCCACCCACCATAACCTAACGTAATCTACCCCACCAACCTACCCACCATAATACAACATAACTTACCCTACCTACCTATCTATCTACCCACCATAACCCAACATTACCTACCTACCATAATCTAACATAACCTACCCTACCTATCCACACACCATAATCTAAAATAACATATGCTACCTGACCACTCCAGTAAATATACCCCACCAACCTACCCACCCACCATAACCTAACATAATCTACCTTACCTACCATAACATAAAATATCCTACCCTACCTACCTACCTACCTATCCACACACCACACCCTAACATAACCTACCCTACCTACCTTCTGTAACAAGGATGTAACAAATGCAGAATACAGTAAGAAACCTCAGGTGGGAAACAGTTAAGGACGCAATTCCAAACTCATAAACCAAACATGTAAAAAAGATCAGATAATCAGCAAACAAGTTCAAAACAAAATAAAGAAATCAGATATTTCATACACTGAACAAAGGGTTGGATTCATTACTAAGCAAGCTAGAGAGAGACTTCACATTAAATGATTGAAAGTCTAGCATATGTTTGTATACAACTGAACACAGATGTGACATCTACCTACCTACCCACCTGCCCTAAATTTAACCGACACTCTTCCACACTACCTACCTTCCTTCTTTCCAGAGTGGCAGTTCTTCTCCAGCCAGAAAAATTCTCCTCTTTTAAAAAGACTAAAGACAGCTCTGCAGAGAGAGCAGTGATATAATCTTAACATTTACTCCAGCTCTAACAGGAGGGCCATCAATCCCCGTCATGCAGAGTGTCTGAGCTGATGAGCTTGAGCTGTCTGCCTGTGACTCATTATTACTTGGCTAATAAATCTACAGCTCCATCACTGGGTTTAAATACAAAAGTTACTTTTTCTTTTATTTGCTGATTTTTCAAGATTCCATTACATAGAAGCCTTCATTTATCGATTATACCTCACAAACGTCATATATTCCTTATTTTTAGATTTATTTTTGGGCTCTGCAGTCTGTTATGTTGTCTGTGAGATGTGATGTTTATCTTTGAGCTGGCTAAATTGCTCGTGGAATCCCTTTTCATTTCATAGGTGATTTTCTTGGTAATCTTTTTTTCTCTGTAAAATCATTTGTGCTTTATTTGTCTTGGGACAATGCTCTCAATATTACATAAAAAAGAGCCTTGTATTTGGCACTAAACATTCAAAGTGGTGCTTATTTTATTGGCTTTTAAATGTAATGTAGGTCTTTGTACTTTAAGTATATAATAATAATAATAATAATAATAATAATAATAATAATAATGCACTCACATAAATAATTAAATAATTCTCTTTTCTGTTTGCTGTTTCAGGATAGTTGAAATTCAAAACACTGACTCTGCTCAGATTCTAGTAAACTAACTGGCCTGAAGCGGCTACTTATATCTGCTGTAATCAAATTGAATTAAACATTTTATGTTCTTAGGTTGCTGTCTAATTAATAACTTGTTTGCAAGCAAGCAATTGTGACTTCTAATAATATGTGCTCTGAATACAAGTCAGTGAGGAATACAAATCCTATATTCTGTATTTGTATTCTGTAGCGGGGCATCATTCAAAGATAAAAATTCATCAGTATAAGGTTCGCATTAGAATCCAAATT
Organism: Pangasius macronema; assembly: GCA_037577455.1. NCBI lineage: Eukaryota > Metazoa > Chordata > Actinopteri > Siluriformes > Pangasiidae > Pangasius > Pangasius macronema. The sequence goes on from CM074958.1 coordinate 8,179,463, forward strand.
AGTTTGGAGTTTTTTTTTTGTTTTTTTTTTTTAAACCAAGCACAACAGCAACAGATGTGGCCGTTTAGACAAATATACAGAACTGTATGACGAAGCGAGGCTGATGCTAATTTCTTTCTAGCTTGGGCTGTAGATTCATGCAACAGTTTGTGTAATGAATGCTACAAGGTAGATTTACTCTATCATCCTTTGGAGGAGAAAAAAGGAGATATACTAAGCACACATTAGGTCTAATTCTTCAATCTTTTTAAAAGTTATGTGTAAATGTTTGCATAAGCCAAACTGAACTAAAATGTTCAGAACTAAATGTTTCGGAAATGCTGGTTTCCATTATACTGGGGTGTGTGTGTGTGTGTGTGTGTGTGTGTGTGTGTGTGTGTGATCACTGGTAAAGTTCAAAGTGCATTCCTGGCATAGCTCATTTAGTGATGCTCACAAAACTCCATAAAAGGTCAAGGGCACAGAGGTCTGGGAACATGAAATGACTAGTAAATGGTGAAAGAAAAGGCAGAAATGGAAGTTATTTGGACTCCCTTTTATGATAATAAAAATATTTAGCACTGAAAGAGCACCTGAAAAAGTACATTTTTACAGAATTACAGAAAAGATGAATTGGATGTGAATTAAGTAAGATGACAAGTAAATGATGTGACATGAAAATGGAGGAGAAAAGATCTACAGTGTACCCAGGTGATCATGCACACTAAGCACGTCGCAAAAGGGAAACAGCTATTTTAAAATTGTATTACTTCTTTCGCCCAACATGCTGGAAGTGTTAAAAGAAGATGGTATGGCAAATGGAACCAATTTATAAGGCAGCTTTCATCCTCCGAAAAGAAATTATACCAGTCTTTAAACATCCTTTCAGTCACTAAATCCTCCCTCCGCTGAGGCATTTGTTTATGGCTTACGGCTATGCGCAGACAAACCAGCACATCTTCTGTTTATATAGCAGCATTTAATTTTTCATAATTGAATGGGATGAATAGTTTTATTAATCTTCATTTATGGGTTTGTGTTGGCTCACTTTCTTTATTTTTCATATTCTTTGTATAAGTGTAAAATGACTGGGTTTCACAATTTTTTCTCAATTGTAGGCCTATTCTTAGTTCTTTACCTAGTGAACTAGCATGAGGATGTTTTTTTTTGTAAATGTAATAACATAATGTGTAAATACTCTTATTTATAAAGGATTTATGAATAAATGTGTTTAAATCCAGCTAATGTCCAGTTAAAGTACAATAATTTGTTTTCTTACTGTCTTAACTTCTAACAAAAACAAAACAAACTTAACTACCTAATGATGAAAAGACGATTTCCCATGAACCCAGCTGAGCAGTATGGACTTGAAACTTGTGTGTGTGTGTGTCTGTTTAAGTAAGAGCTTAATAATCATTCTTATTATGCCACTCTGATGAGACCGCATGATATAATGCATTGCTCAAACCTAATAATTGCATTGATCGATATTCAGTTTTATCCCACCTGTTTAATATGATGATGAGAAGTCGCTACACATGTATTTAAGTTGCTGTGTGCTTTAAGTTGTTCTATCTTGAATTTATTCTCTGCTGGTAAGGCAGGATTCTGAATTTGTGTACTATCTTCTTGACTCAGTTGGATCTAGATTCTCGCCGCTAGAATTGTTGTATATTATTGTTGATTCTGTTGTGTAGCTTGGATGTGTCTGTTAGTCTATGCTAATTATTCTCTCAGGTGGCTACTCAAGAGTAGCTTCAGTCTCCCTTAAGGTGTGAATTGTGGGCAGGGCCTACTAAGATATATTAAAGGTTATCCACTACAGACACTAGTGTCAGAAGCATATTTTGCAACAGTTAAACACATAAATTTAGATAGAGAGTGCCAAGTTTAGTAGTGTTTTTTCTTCTTGCTAAGTTAAGTGCTACAAGTTCCCTCTCAGCCCTATTTTCACTAACCCCACTCCTGACTAGGCTGCAGACATGTGCCTCAAACCTACCTCTGTTGTTGCCTGTCACAGACCCAGAGGCTCTCATCTACAAACCAGAGTCCAAACTACCCGTAACCTCATCTACCTTCCTGTTATCTCAGTCTCAAATGGTGGTAGGTGGGCTCAGGAACTGCCAGTCTGCTGTAAAGAAAGCTGATTTCATCTCAGCTTTAGCTTTCCATTACTCTCTTGACTTTCCTGCACTAACTGAGACCTGGATCTCTCCACAGAGCTACACCAGCTGCGTTATCCTCTGCTTATGCTTTCACTCACACTCCACGAGGAGCTGGTAGGGGTGGTGGTACAGGTCTGCTGTTGTCTCGGAGATGGTGCTTTACACCTCTCTCCCTGTCTCATCTCAACATCTCATTCTTTGAATTCCATGTAGTTACAGTTACCTCCCCCATAATGTGCTCATCGTTGTTATCTACCACCCTCCTGGTCCCTTACGGGACTTTCTTGAAGAAATGGACATGCTCCACAGTCTTTTTCCTAATGACAGCACCCCTCTTACTGTCCTTGGAGACTTCAACCTACCTTCTGACAAGCTCCAGTTCTCTTGCCTTCTCCCTCTATTGCATTCCTTCTCCTTAACATTCAACAACTGCCCTCCCACACACAAGGGAGGAAACACCCTTGCC
>CM074958.1:8222938-8233721 GCA_037577455.1 Pangasius macronema
TTTATGTGCAACCTACGCAGGTTAGATCTGTGCCAGCAAGATCCTAGAGAGCATCAAGTCAACTTCATCCATGAACTCAGTTTCCCAGAACACATTGCGGCCTACAGACATGGCCACACTGGACTACACTTCCCAGAACACATCACTGCTAATACGTCCTCAATGCCCGGACTTTCGTTTACCTTCACCTTCACTACACATTCAGTTTGTGTTTGCATCTGAACTTACCAAGCTGTTAATTCTGCGATTGTTATTCTGGTTTTGACTTTGTATTGTTTCCTGTTTTTCGATATCTTGTTTTTGCTACGCTGTCCTGTTTGAGTCTTTGCCTGTTTTTTTGACTTTGAACCTGCCTGTTGTTTGTGGGTTTTTCTATCTCTCTGTCATTAAAGTGAAACTAACTGCAATTGCATCTGTTTCTGCCTCGATTTGTGACAGAGAACTACCATGCCACGTAGATCAAGTCCAGCCTTAATCTTCTGCACCTACAGTGGCTTCAGAAAGTATTCAGACCCTGTGCATGTAACCAAACCAAGCCAAGAATCTATGGAACTCTCCATAGAATGACACAATCAAATTATGACAAACTAAGACATAAATCTGGGCAAAGATATAAAAACCATTTCTATAGCTTTGAGAGTTTCCAGGAGCACGCTGGGCTCCATCGTTGTGAAATGGAAGAAGTTTGTTCCTAGAGCTGGCCCATCCGGCCTGAACATAATAACTGGGCTAGAGGAATATTGGTCTGGGAGGTGAGGGGAGGTGGGAGTGTGTGTGTTTGAACACACACACAACTGAGCATCCTCCATGCACACGTTTTACACGTTTTGCACATGTTTTATGCTGCTGCTGCTGCTACTATTATGTTTACACATAATATAATACCATTATGTTTACACTACTTCAGCTATTATATCAAACTCTGTAATATTTGCACTATTGTCACTTGGTCACTTTCAAACAGACCTGTGTACTGGTCAGCGTTGTAGTCATTGTACTGTCTTGTTCTGTCTTGTGCTGTCTGCACGTGTGCACTTTTTGGATAATTTGTGTAGTCCCTGTAGTTCTGTGTTGTTCTGTGTTTGTCTTATGTAGCACCTTGGTCCTGGAGAAACGTTGTTTTGTTTCACTATGTACTTGTATATGGCTGAAAGGACAATAAACTCCACTTGACTTGACAATGAGCAAACTAGGTTCTGCTCATCAACTGGCTAATACCATCCCTATTGTGAAGCATGGTAGTGCGGACATCATACTCTGTAGGTATTACTCAGCGATGGGGACAAGAGGACAGAAGGATGAATACAGCCAAATACAGAGAGGTCCTTGAAGAAGACCTGTTCCAGAGTGCACACAATAACAGACTATTGTGAAGGTTCAACTTTGAGCATGACAACAACCCAAAGCACACAACCAGGATGACGCTGGAGTTGTTTCAGTGCTCTGAATGTCCTTGAGTGGCCCAGACAAATGTTTGTATGTTTTCACTCATTATGGGCTATTGTGTGTAGATGGCCAAAAAAGTAAAGTTCATCCATTTTAAATTGAATCTAATAATAACACAATAAAATGTGCAAAAACTGAAGAGTCTGAATACTTTCAGAGCCTGCTATAAACCATGTAGTCAAGTCTAACAAAAATATTGAAGATTTACTGAAGAAAATGGTACTGAAAATTATGTAAAATATTAAATATTGAAATATAATGGAGATTACTAAGCTGGCAGTTACTAGAGTTAGTTTCTAAATTGGTATATTTAATTTATGCCTATTTTGTAACTTCACTCACTTGCACATTGATAATACTTCTCAGGACTCCATTTAAATGGGAATTTAAGATTAATGTTTGTTGCAGGATTAACGTTTATATGATTTGTATGTTTTGCATAAACTGAAGTTATCTCATTAGAGATACTTGTCACATGCTCACTTTCTCGTTCATAAATTATGTATTATTTTGTAATGGATTATTCTATGAACAGCAGTGATGCCTATATGGTAGTGGTATATTAGTGTGTGATGCTCTGGTGTGAATTAGGACTTTAGATCAACCCCATTTTGGCATGTATCCCATTTTGTGAAAAAGTTAATTGGATAATGTACAAGAGCAAATCAAGAATGTAATGTGCCATGTTCCATTTTTCAGGAAGCTTTAATATGAGAATCTTTAAGCAGCTCTTTTAGTGCATGTGCTTGGTGAGATAATGTCACAGAGGTTTAATTTACTTACTTACAGCTTAGTCCCTGCAGAGCTTTATTAGTGCACTGTACTGAGCAAGAATTTCAAGAAATGATGTAGTTTGGCTGACTCAGAATCTTTCCCACAGGTAATTGGGGACTCTGGAAAATTAAATGAAATTGAGGTAACAGAATTGGCAGTTCCACTGGATTGTGCTGAATCTATCTGACCCAAACTGTTGGACAGTTAACCGTGTTTTGCTGGTGGCCTCTGAAAGATCCATGTTGGCCTTTTCACCATTGACATTTTCACTGGCTTCATCCCCAATGTCATGCGACTCTGTCGAGATAACAAGCTGGAAATTGTGTGTCATGCGGCGTTGACATCCATCTGCTTGACTGGACATGCAGGAGCTTAGATGCATCCTGCAGGACTGGCACTATAACCTGACACAGAAATATACATTAGCATGCTCAGTAACAAATACAAAGAAGGAAGCATGGTCATTCATGAATATTGTTTTAGCTCAACAACAAGAGCAAGCACTTAATCTAAGTGTCAAGGCCATGGCAAAGCTTCTTGCACATCAAAGGCTCTGAAGATGAGTGCCTTTTTTTTTCTTTCTTTTTTTATTTAGCTGAATATTTAGGAGTGAGGAAATTTCACGACTGGATTTGTTGCACAGGTGGCATCCTATGACATTTCCACGCTGGAATTCACTGAGCTCCTGNGTAAAAACAGTCTGCATGCCTAAGTGCTTAATTTTATACACCTGTGGCCAGGCCAAGTGATTAGGACACCTGATTCTAATAGTGTGTGTGTGTGTGTGTGTGTGTGTGTGTGTGTATGAGGATTACAGTTTAAATCTAAAAAAAAAATTCTGTATTCAGGCTATTATTTAATCTTTTCTGACAGACTGAATATTCCTGTTTATTTATTTTCTACTTTTTATTTTGTTTTATTTTAAGAGTCTCAGATGCCTTGCCCGATTAGTGAGATGTGTGATTATCCATTCATGAAAGCACATGAGACAACTCATGGAGACTAACGTTTTCTCAACTGGAAATTAGATTGTAAAAAATAAAATTGGAAACAAGAGGGCCAGACCGGATCTCCAGAGAAACATTCTAGGAGCTTGCTACAAACAAGTGTCTCCATTTCTGTGTTCGAGAGGAGATGCTGTTTATAGTACCCTCATTGCCCATCAGCTGTAGAGCCTCTTCTGCAGGAGCTAATGAAGCTCCTGGGACAAAAGGGGGGCATTTCGGAAACAGCAGGTAGTCAGCCAGTTAGCAGGACCCGTTCCTCTGAATGGGGTCTGTCCTGCTGTGCCCTCATTACTGAGTGGCATCGAGAGCATGGAGCTTATCCAGGCAGTTCTGTCCACCTGCTTCTAAATGAGCCAGACACCTATCAACTTCACATAGTCTTTTCTCTCCACCTGCTTCTAAATGAACCCACACATCTACCATTCTGACAGTGGAGAATGATAGCAATATAATGGAGCAGGAGAGTCATGGGAACTGAAGTAATCTCAGTAGGACTTGATGGTATCGTTTTTGACTGTGATTCTTTGGTGGTTAAAGAGCCAATTTCAGGTCAGTTATGGATGAATGCAAGGCTGTGAAAGTTTAATTGGTCAGAATTAAACCCCTTGCTGGTGGTAGCATGCAGTCCAATACACACTGCACACACTCTTTTGTGTGAGGAACTGCTGACTCTCATGCACACTGCCAGGGCTATCATAGTGCGATGGGCTTTGTGACTAGCCTTAATGATTATCTTATGCACTTGAGTCTAAGAAACCTGTTACCTCTGACATTTCAGCTAATTGGTCTGGGCTTCTTGGAACATGTTCATGTTTGGACAAATGTGCAAGTTGGAAAGATGGTATCTAATGTTATTGTTTGTGGAGGTTATGAAAGGTGCAATGTCATTTATCTGTAATTGGAAGGGCTGTGCGGGTATGATAAGAAAAGTGTTTTTTTTTTCATCCATAACTGTCATTAACTTCCATACCAGGTTTAATAGCACAATGCGAGAAAAATGAAGAGGAACCGAATCTGTTAAATATTCTCTGGCTAACACAATGTCACACTGTGCAGGCAGCTGCAGAAGGTGTGAAACGCTGACAGTACCCCAGACTGGTGTGTTTGACCAACTTGGTGAGGTTGAGATTTTTCTTATCTTAGCACAACACTTTTTATAGAGATCTGTATATAAGCTAGAAACAAATACCGCAACATGTGATTGCTTTAATAAATAAATAAATAAATGAAGTACTGCTGTGCTTGAGAGCCTGCTGGATGCATGCACTGTGGTCAATTCTCCTGTCGTCAGCATAGAAACCAGGCATTTCGTTACAGTTTAACTAAGCGCGCCAAACAGCAACAAGAATTCATCAATGATATGACAGCAAGAACTATTTTAGACTGACTCAAAGCTAATATCCCTTAGTTATTGTAAAGAACTCCGCATAGTACTAGTTTCTGGATATTCACTCTGATAGCTTTCATTTTTCTCCTTCTTTCCATGTAGACAAATATAATGGATAGCAAAAGGAATTTTACCGCACATCCTTCTCCTTTCCGTGGGTATAATGGTGGTCCCCAAAGCAATTTAGTGGCGCATAGCTCATGTATTCAGATAGAAATCTGATTACCCATTAAAACAGGAAAATTCTTCCTCATCCCAAAGGATGTTGGCCCATCCTCAGAGGATAATTATCAGTTAATAAATCATAAATCAGTTAAAAACAGTCCTGCTGGTTAGGGATGTGAGCAACCTTTTAGCATTTGCTTCATATTATATCATATATATATTAGACTGTGCCTCAGCTCCTGCAAACGACTTCAGAAAATGCCTGTAAAAGACTAAGAAATTGAAAAGGGAATTGTACCCATGCATTTTCTTCAATCAGTCCATCCTGTGAGACATCCAGTACAGCAGATTGGAACTGTAAGTGCTCAGAGACGATCTATGGAATTGAATTTCAGTGACAAGATCTGATATTAAAGATCACACTGTGCTACTTATCTCTCCAAGAGGAATTTTCCTCTCGAGTTATATTTTATGCAAATAGAGTAAGGGTTGTTATGCAGTTGGGGCAGTGGCTTCCAGTAAATGTATTTCAACATGAATTTCCTTCCATTAACTGTCCAGCTCATGCTCCACCACAATTCCTTTTTTTATATATTAAGCTTTGGGAAAGATTTTCATCATTAAATCAAAAGGGCTGTATGATCGTTCCAAAAAAATCAGTCTATAGTTTTTATTTCTTTTGTAACATTTAAAGGATCTGTATTTTCCTAGATATACATTATTATATGTACATTTACATGTATGGCATTTGGCAGACGCCCTTATCCAGAGCGACTTACTTTTTTTTTATCTTATTTATACAACTGAGCAGTTGAGGGTTAAGGGTCTTGCTCAAGGGCCCAGCAGTGGCAGTTTGGCGGTGCTGGGGATCGAACTCATGACCTTCCAATCATATATACAATTGTGTGTTATGTTAACTGGGATATGTAACTTAACAATTGCCCCAAGACTTCACATTAAACAAAGCACGAAGTACATTTATGGAGGATCAGTTGCTTTTTAAGGTGGGTCTTGCACATGTACAGTACAGCTGTATATTTTTTTTTTCAAAATAAATAAATTGATTAATAAACCAGTGACATTATCCAATATCTGAAATATAGCAAATAATATTTATTCATTTATACTAATTTTTGTGTGTGTGTGTGTGTGTGTGTGTGTGTGTGTGTGTGTGTGTGTGAATTCTCACCATGAGGCATATCCAGCAACTGAAATATAATGAAATCCCTAAGAAATGTGTTTTGCCTACAAATATATTTTCACTGCATGTGCCCTTGTATTTTCCCTGTTACAAAGTAAGTTTAAAACTTAAATGACACTCTTCTACATTAGGGCTACAAGCAGAAATATAAATCATGTGCCGTTTAGATTATTTGCTTAAAATGCATCAGAAATAGAATAATATGATCCATGCATGTATCAAATGTGCTGCCCTTAACTGCATTAGGCTGTTAGCATGGGGTGTAACTGGAAGTCGCACCATTTCGTTTCTTGAGCAGTGCATATACTGCATCGGATGTATCAATACGTGCACACTGAACATAATTTTACCAACCACGTTCACATTCAGAGTCACAGCACAGTGAAAAAAGTTGTTCTGGATTCCATATTATCCAAATTAGAAGTGGCAGACACTTAGCACTGATCACTCATGACTTGGGAGCCAAGGCACTGTTGTCAAACTGCAAGTAATGGTGTGTGTAGATAGCTGCCATATGTTCCTCACAAGAAATCATTCATGAAAAGTGATTTATCACCCCAATATGTATGATTGTAAAGGTAAAAATGAAATGAAAAAAGAAACAATGTCTGGCAGAAGGTTTCTCAAATAGTCTATGCTAGTTAGTGAAATGTTAGTAAACACTATAGTAAAAGCCGATAACTGAACTTCTTCATGTATATATCAGTAATTTCCGGATTTTGGTAAACAATTATCTCCTGTTTTCATTTAAATTCAATTCAAATTTTATTTATATAATAATTTTATCATGTGACAGCAGCTTTACAGAAATCTGGATATAAAATTGGAATTTAAATTTATGCCTAATGAGCAAGTCAGAGGTTACGGTGGCAAGGAAAAACTCCCTGAGACGACACGAGGAAGAAACCAGAAGAATCAGACTCATCTGGATGATACCGGATAGTCTAATTATAAATAACTTCTCTTCAATAACTGTATACTATAGTCAAGCAGTGCTAAGTGTGTTGAAAGGAACTTGTATATGAGCATCAGAGTGATTTCTGATTTCATTAGAGTTTTAACTTTATGGCCATTGTGTCAAAGTGAAATTACTGATTATTCATTGATCTTTGAACAAGTGCAGGCTATCCAAGGAGGAACATCCACAGCCATCTTTAGGGTGTCCGTGTGGTACCATCCACAGCAATCTTATGGTGATGTTTAGGCTATCTATATGGGCCATCCTCAGTATCAGTGAATGATTTACAGGTGAAGGAGTCTCCAAACAGAAGCAGGGGAAGCAGGTAGTTCAGGAGGGCAGAAGGAGTCAAGAGTATTGTTTTGACTCTAAGGCATCATCATAAGTTCCAGCTAGGTGGATGCTCTGGACCTTTAATAATCTAAAGGTCTAAATTATCATATAGACAACATTTGGCAGACACCCTTATCCAGAGTAACGTGCAATTATCTCATTTATACTACTGAGCAGTTGAAGCCTGATTCAAGGGCCCAACAGTGACAGTTTGGCAGTCCTGGGATTTGAACTAACAGTCTTCCAATCAGTAGTCCAACATCTTAACCACTGAGATACCACTACTTCATATCAGTGATATTATCCACTGTAGTTTCCAGCACTGGTTTTGCCACTGGCTGCTGGCTGACACAAGCAGACTCTGATGTGCTTCATGGATGCCAGTCATGCACAGCAGTTTTTTTTTATTATTATTGTTTTTTTAGTGGGAATATATAAGATTTGTGTTCCAAGAGTGCAATTCAGTGGGGTGATAACTAATGAGTAGGTTTGCATATGTTCTGTTGTTAGCTATGAGGTTGTGTTGACATATTGCTCTAGGCACTACCAGGGAAACCGTGTTGAGGAGTGCTGTTAAAGTAGCAGGGTAAGCCTATACAAGATCTCTGATATAGTTGTTATGAAATTGTATGATGCTATGGTGTTGTTAGCACCTCCAAGAAATTTCACAAGTTGGCATCTATGCTCTGTGATTCAGATGTTCAGTTGTATTGGATTGCATTTCCCTTGTGTTGCTTCTTGTCTTTTTGTAGTATTGTACTGTGCCATATGTAATAGTGGGGCACTGGGGGAAAAGGTGAGGTGGTGAGATCCCTTTTCTAATTTGCATATTCATGCATATTTATAGCTCCTTCAATTCTTGAAAGTAAAGGTGCTCCTGGGCAACTTTAGCACACAGGGCATTACAACATTTTAAAAAGACAGGAAAAAGGATCTGGCAAATGAAGTAAGTAAATGCATACATGCATACATTTGCATGTTTTACAGAATAAAGAAATGGAAGATCACACAAGGCTCCAAGTGTAAAGAGGACCAAAAGAGTTTCCATTCTACCTTTCAGTTTCTTCACAAACTTTAGCCACAGCCAACCAAGGACCAAATTCACTAAAGACAAAATCTGTGAAGTGTGATCCTATGAGACCCAACCAAAAACTAACAGGCACGAGGTGTTACTCTCAAGCGAGCAGGAGCCGATGGTTGGAAATAATGATTATTGTACAAAAATAGATGGTCTATTTCTTGTGTTTATAGTAAGGGTATTATAGCCACAGTTTCTATTAGAAAATATTGCATTGGGGTACAAACAAAATGATCCAAGAATTTTGCAGCGCCAAAAGTGTTGGAAAGATTAAGCAAATGATTTTTTTTTTTAAAGAATCGATCTTCCAAATTGCCCTTATAAAGCATCTGAAATTAGTCTTGATATTTGGCATCTGTGAATAGTCATCCCGCTATGAGCTGAAAACATGTGCAGGTATTATGGAAGCCATAGAATGGATAGGAATTAACCTCACAGTTGAGTCTAGTCCATATTCACAGGGGCAGTCGTGGCCTAATGGTCTGAGAGTCGGACTTGCAACCCTTGCAGGTCTTGTAGGTGGGGGGAGTGAATGACCAGTGCTCTCCTCCACCCTCACCCTCTCCTCCACCCACGACTGAGGTGAGACCCTTGAGCAAGGCACCGATCCCCCAATTACTCCCTGGGCGCCGCAGCTAAAATGGCTGCCCACTGCTCTGGGTGTGTGTTCACGGGTGTGTGTGTTCACTACTGTGNTCACTTCACTTCACTTCACTTCACTTCACTTCACTTATGAACTAGTTTATGTACCATTCAGCACAAGGATATGTTATAAGATGGTGGCGTTGTATTTTTTTTTATTTTCACGAGCAAAGCAATGCTTTTGTAAAAATGGGTGGAGTTAGAATACATAAATCACTGGGTTAGGTGTGCTGCTGTAATATCCTATCAAATCAGCTCCTCTTATTCTGTTTAAAAAACGAGTGCGTGCAGTATAGCGCAGTAATGGCATACAGTTATTTCGCTACAGTTTACGTCGATGTGATACTGGTATGGTTATGCAGGCATTTGTATTTTAAAAAGCCAACAGTTATCAATCCTCAGTCANAAAAAAAAAAAGAAAGAAAAAACAGGAAAGTTGACAAAGATACCAAAATCAGTCTAATACAGAGAACCAAAGGCATAAAAGAAAAAATAATGGCAAAAGGTCAATAATAAATACAGACAGAATGACAGGAGGTAAAGGCCAGTTCAGACCACAAGCATTTCCAAAGCAACTTTAGTTTGATGACTCACAAAGCAGAGACACTTCCACTTTAACCAACATTTTAAACCATCTGTCCTATTGCATGTGTCTATTCCTTTTTCAGCATAAACTCCATAGAGAGATGTACACTTCATACCACTCATATGCGCCTACTTTCTGTGGACTTTTTTAAAATCATAATTGAATTAAAATGTTTATTATTATTACTCCTTTTTTCATCATTATTCCTTTCCACTGGTTCCTAAGTATCATATAATGCAGTGTAATCAGGCAACAACAAAATAAAAAGATGCATTGTCACCGCGTTTCATGGTTTCCACTGCACTTCCACTGCCCCACCTGCATCTGATGGGGTGTTTTGGGAAGCTTTGCAGATTCCTCTCACTGTCAGAGCTGTCCATCCCCTGTCAGTTGAAGCATGCTGTGCACAAAGAAATTAATTTTAAGCTTCCAGGGGTTGACACCTTTGTTTAAAAATGTCCTTCAGCTGCCGGATACCTGCCAGTGTAAAATGTTTTGTTTTGTTGATTATAGAAGCAATTTGCTTCCACAGAATGGCAAAGCCATTTTCTCCCTTGTCAAAATGAAAGGATGTCCATTGGTGGTAGTGCCTTCTTAAATTCTAAAGGTATGCCTTTTTCTGTGTGACACTTACACATTGTCCCAACCTGAAAAAAAACCCAATCCCAAAGCAGCATGGCGCACACACACACTGAGAACTGCTACTCTTTTTTAAACTCCACTTTCTCCCAATTAGGTCATTTGACAATTCCTCCCCATTAGCTAGCTCTCCCCTATTATAAGAGAACTAATGGGGAGAATTTGGCCCAACATGTTTCTGCTGAGACACGGGAAGCCAGCTACCACATCTTATTGAACTGCTGCTACATCACAGGGCAGCTAAACATTCTTGGAGGAAAGTGTTAACTGCATTCTTGTATATAGATGAGCTCATAGATGACCACAAGTGTTGCGTGACTGTTTACAGAGTAATCCCATAACTAGTTTTGCCCACTAGTTAAAATGCTTCTATTCCACTTCAAATTATATGATCAGAAATATCTTGAGTAAAAAAGTAGTATCTGAGAAATATTTACATGAATTTCAGAACTGCTTAGTATTTGGTATGTTCCCCCTTCTGATTTAATGACAGTGTGTACTCAAGCTGGCATAGACCCCATAAGTTTGTGTAAGACATGATGATCCATGTTAGATCGAATCCATCAG
>CM074958.1:8233778-8236278 GCA_037577455.1 Pangasius macronema
AAATTTTCAAATTTATTTCCAGTTTTAACGGGAAAAAATCCTAGGTTTTCAGTGTGGTCTGTTTTCACTGTATATGTATTTACAGGATCATTGGGCAGTGCACAAGACAATACAGGAATTATGTACACAAGGTTAAATATGAAATGTATGATAAGAGCAATGTACAAAGCTACAATAGAATGACAGTAGAATAGAGAACTTTCACTAGAATGATAAATGTAGCACAGTGACATATTTATACAGTTATAGTATGGGTAACTGCACAATGCACACTAACTACACAAAACAAGAGCAACATCAAGCTAAATCTGATGGTACGCATCTACAATTGATCAGGACTGTGTTAAATACAGATATTTGCTATTGTGTTCTACGGTAAGTATACAGCATGCTGTGTACAGTGTATGGTATACAGTAAGCATGCCATAAATGTTCAGCCAGCACATAGAGGCATGCTGTAAGCACTTCAATCTTCATAATTCCCCAGTGTGTCCAGGCCACTAACAGAGTTGGGCTTATTTTTCCTTTTTTAATCAGTCTGTCCTCTGCCCACGTCAGTGTAAAACTCCAAAACCATAAACCTCAATACACTGATCAATTAAAATGTTTTTGCTTCAAAAGTATCATTAGCATAAACATCTGTCTACTGCTGATGTGCCACATGCCCTCACTGGAAGACAGGAAGGTGGCAGGTGCCATATGAGAGTGCTCCGCATGGCTAAGGGTGAAATAGAGTTCTGTGTGTTAAGTGGATTAGTATCAGAATTCTTATGGATTAAGTACTGTCCTTATTTGACTGAGTGGATGGAGTTATCCAGTTATGCTGCTTTTCAGTAACCTCCATATATTCCTGTGAGAATAAAAGCAGACAGTGGGCTTCATTTATCAAGCTGGATTTACAAATAAATACATCCACAGGAGCATTTACACTAGAGATTTATTATTCATGAAATTCCCATAATTACAGAAAATTGTTCATATCCGGCTTGTGCTCCTGACTAACTAATGTAAATCTCGGCTTGATTGGCTTCAATTCATATAATTTGCAGGAAATAAAAATACCATTAAGAACAAGGAAAGTGAGCCAATATGAACCCATAAATTAAGACAAGTAAAGCTATTTGGCAGTTTGATGTTCTTGAGCACTGAGGTATGTGTCTACATAATGCTAAGAAGAAAGCACATCAGCTGTGACCTCAGAGAAGCAGCTGTTTCTGCTCATCAATCTGGGAAGGGTTATAAGGCCATCTCCAAACAATTTAAAATTCATAATTCTACAGTGAGAAGGAATGTTTATAAATGGAATGCCTTAAGGACAGTTGCCAACCTTCCCAGCAGTGGCCATCCCAGCAAATTCAGTCCAAGGTCAGACCATTAAATGCTCAGAGATATAAAGGAAAAACCCAAGAGCTATATCATGTGACCTACAGGTCTCTGCACATTAAATGTTTATGCTCATGATAGCAATCAAACACAACCAAACAAGGTTGGCTTTCAGGTAAGGTTGGCTAGGAAAAAGCCTCTTATCTCCAAAAAGAATATGGAGCATGACTTAGGTTTGCAAAATTGCATCTGAACAAACCACAAAAGTTCTGGAACAATATCCTTTGAACAAAAGAGACCAAGGTGGAGATGTTTGGTCATCATGCCCAGTGCCATGTTTGGGGAAAACCAACATTCGTCATGCAACATGACAATGCTCCCAATCACACCAGCAAATCGACAGCTGAATGGATAAATAAAAAAAAAATCAAGGTGGTGGAATGGCCAAGTCACAATCCAGACCTCAACCCCACTGAGATGCTGTGGCAGAATCTTAAGAGAGATGTCCATAAACAAATACCCTTAAACATCAATAAACTGAAGCAATGTTGTAAAGAAGAGTGGGCCAAAATTTCTCCCAAATGATGTCAGAGACTGACAAACCCCTACAGAATATATTTACTTCAAGTTATTGTTTCTGAATTCTAGGGTGTGTTTTTTTTCCAACCGGGTTTCTGAATATTGGTTCATGTTTTGGGAAAAATGACTATGTAGTCAAATCTGTTATGATTTTTGTTGTCACCTGAGGTTATTTGTATGTTTATAGAAATTGGTGGGGACCACACACTTGTTATTTAGGCCCTGATAAATAAAAACTTTGCTTTCTTTTTCCCATGACTGTAGTCATCCTGTTATAACAAAATAAATACCACCGAGGATGTGCTGGTCTGCCTGCGCATAGCTGCAAGGTGTAAACAAATTCCTCAGCTGAGGGAGGATTTAGCACAGGTCATGCTTATGAGGGAAAGAATATTTAAAGACTGGTATGATTTCTTTCGGCAGATGAAAGCTGACTTATAAATCGGTTCTGTTTGCCATGCCATCTTCTTTCAACTGTGTGCAATACGTCCAGCACTTAAGCCAAGACACGTAAAGCAATTTTAAATAGCTCTTTCCCTGTGTGAGGTGCTTTGGTGTGCATGAATACCTGGGAGCCTTTTTGTTCTCCTCTGTTGTC
>CM074958.1:8241278-8247333 GCA_037577455.1 Pangasius macronema
AGGAGGTCTGAACCAACACTGACCAATCAGCTGCAGCTGAACTCAACTCTGCACTCGAATTGCATCAGATTCCTTGCATCAGACACCAGACGAGGAGAAGCGAGGAGACGGATGAGGTGCCATGCTGTATCCCATCTGTGTGTGTGTGTGTGTGTGTGTGTGTGTGTGTGTGTGTGTGTGTGTGTGTGTGTGTGTGTGTGTGTGTGTGTGTAACCTGCATGTTTAAACACAGAGCTTCATTCTTCATCACTTGTGTCCATGTTGTCTCTTTATTTAACAATTAACAGATAAGTAAATAATCATACTGAGACATGAACACTAAAAATTCATCACTGTGTCTTAGAAAGTGATAAATTAAGAGTTAATAAGTGTTGGTTTCATAGTTTAAAGGTTTATAATAATAATAATAATAATAATAATAATTATTATTATTATTATTATTGTTATTATCATTATTATTATTATTATTATTATTATTATTATTATTATTATTATTATCATATTTCCCTTTTTGAAAAACACACAAGAGTAACAATACAGGATACTGAATTCATCAGCCAGTTAAAATATTACTATAGTAAGTATACAGAATACTCTATTTATTTAGATAAATAATACAGTTAAAGTAGATCTTTAGAAAAATCATTAAAAATTCAAGCTTTTACAAAAGAATTGGTTGATGGAGGAGGATTTACACTCACTCATGATTCATCAGCTCTCAGCTGGAATTATTAAACACCTTCACGTCATAAACACGCCACCATCAGAGGCACTGTAATGTTTCTCCAAAAACAGGCCCTAAGCTGCACTTTCCCCTCTCACTGGGCTGAAAGAGTACACCTTTATCACCTCCAGTGTGTAGTCTTTAAAGCTTTACTCTAAAAGGTAGTTACGTTGTGTATATTTAATCTCTATAAAGTTACACTACGGCCCTGTTCACACCTGGCATTAACGTGCGTCCCGGGAGATCGGATCAAAAGTGAACTGGGTCGACTGTCTTGCAGGTGAATTGTGATCACTCCAACCACATGCGCAGGTGACCCGGGACGCATGCGCATTTGTAGTGTGAACACAACTGCATCTCGATGCGTCCTGAGCAGCAGAGAAGGTCCAACTAATCGACTGCATCACTGAGCCACTGTTCATCAGTAAACGCTCAAAACGCAATTCTTTCCAGCCAGTCTGCACTTCTCGTGCACAACGGTAGCATTCTGTGGGATATTTTGTCTAAAATAGCAGAAACAAAAGCTGCTTTTCGTAGCTTCTTTTGTCATCTCGTCTGCCCTTCATTTATAAATTTCATTGCAGGACATGAAACACTTGAAACAGTCCATAAAGGTGTATAAAATATTATTCGTGGGACGTTTCTGCCTGAAAACAAATGCAGTGACGTAAAGACTGACGTAATAAATGTGTGTGACAGCCTTTCTCCAGAGGAAATGATGTATGAAATCAGAATGCGAGTGGTCACAGTAGACGCATTCATAATGCCAGGTGTGAACAGCTGTGTGTCTCACCTGTATGCTTACGATTGGATCACTCAGGACGGAACAGGACCTATATCCACATTCACAGGTGATACGCAAGAAAGGTCTAAAGGATAATAGTACCACTCCAGCAGCAAGGTCCAGTTTATTCCCCTTTCTTCTGAAAGTGTACCATTATGGCGATGCAGTCCTTTAACCTTTAACCTTTCATGCTTAGCTTCATCAATCTGACTTTCACCTGCTGAGTGTATTCATGAGATCGTGCTGGATCTTTACATCACAATGAATCTACCGATTTAGGGGTTAGGGATATATTCAGTATTATTACACACACTCACACACACAGAGGGCTGTGCTACAGAACATTACAATATGCTGAAATAGTAGAATAGAATAGAATAGAATAGAATAGAATAGAATAGAATAGAATAGGTTTTGTAGAATAAACTGTATATATTCTGACTCGTAACTCAGCTCTAACCGTGCTCTGCTCGTGATGCTCAGATTCAGCATCTGTAGAAGACGTGTGATTAGCGGGATCAGGTGTGTGTCTGAATGTCTTACTGCTTTATTACATAAATAAAAGTCTGGAATCAATCTGAGAACAATTTTAAGCCTGAATGGATTTTCAGAAAATATCATAAGCAAAAGATTTGTATTTGGAAACAAAAGTTTAAGCAGACCTTCAATACACATTTCTGTACTTCATGTTATGTTCTGTACTTCTGATTCATTAAAATCAAGCGAATGAACGAAATGTACTTCACTTTATATCACAGCATGATTCTGTTCATAACTAGTCACTGAGGCTGTGTAATAACGTATATAATATTAGTTCAGCTTTACATCAGCAGAATTTGACTTAATATGTAATTTAGGACGTGTCTCATCCCATGTACTCTTCATTATTCTGACGCACCTGATCCAGCGTGTTGGGGGAAAATAAACGTTGTGCAGTAAGAAACTTTGTGTGTGTGTGTGTGTGTGTGTGTGTGTGTGTGTGTGTAATATATTAGAGGTAACTCAGACAGTGTGACGGTGTTGTACAGCCCCAGGCGTCCAGCACTGACCCGTGGGAATGGAGAAAGGTAAGGAGAGACGAATGGGGGGAAAGCTGAAAAGCATTAAAGCCTCTGTTCTCTTGCCTCCTGCTCTCCCAGGGCATGCTGGGAAAAAAGATGAAGATGCCAAGGGCTTCATAACTCATCACGAGTCAGCAAGGGGGCTGCGTCTCATATTCACACTGAGACACAGACAGACAGGGAGGCAAGAGATGAAAACAAAGACTTCCAAAAGATTTAAGGTGAACCTCCTGACCTATAACACACTACACTATGTATGTGTGTGTGTGTGTGTGTGTGTGTGTGTGTGTGTGTGTGTGTGTGTGTGTGAGTATGTACACGTGTGTGTGTATGTATGTGTGTGTGTGCGTGTGCGCGCGCGCGTGTGTGTGTGTGTGTGTGTGTGTGAGTGCGTGAGTGCGTGCGTGCGTGCGTGTGTGTGTGTGTGTGTGTGTGTGTGTGTGTGTGATTATTCATCAGCTTGTCAAACAGGATCAACATTTAAAAACCTCACACACTGCCAGTGGTTGAGAAACAAGGATGGGTGTGTAAAGTTATGAATGATTCTGGTTAGAATGAGGGGTGTGGTTACAGGAAGGGGCGGAGTCAGGAGTTATAGCTTTAATCCTATCTCCATTCATCTCAAATACAAACATCTCCGTCTCACTTCACGAGTTACGGCTGTGACAGTAAACTGAATGGAAGGTGTGATTAACAAATCTGAAATTAATTTTATTGTATTATTAATTACAACTTCATTCAGTATGCATTAAATATAACTAAAACACTAAAATATTAATATATAAGTAAATACTTAAATTGAGCTAACAATTAAATACAACCAAAATATAATCAAAATACTACAAATAGCTAAAATACTGAAATATAATTAAAATCTTTGCTAGATGTTTAATAGGCATTCACAATTTAAATAACTTTTCATTTTTACACAAATCTGACACCCCATAGTGCAGATCATCACACAGATAGATAGATAGATAGATAGATAGATAGATAGATAGATAGATAGATAGTGCTTTGGAGAACTGAACTGTTTTTGTGCTGCTTCTGCTGTAACAGTCGATTTTTATTTTATTTTCAAACTGCTGCTTCTTTCAGTTTCATCATCAGCACAAACTCGTCACACAACAATGTCAGGAAATGTTCTGAAGAATAGAACCAAATATACAGACAATGAACCTGGGCCTAAAACACAACCTTGTGGTTCACCACATTGTAAAAGTCCAAATTTATTTCACTGAGACGCACCACAATGTTTAATTTCATAATCTACTGTTTAATTTCAAATTCCCCAAATTCCCCAAAACCCCTCATTCCTTTTATTGTCTTTTATTTACAGCTATGGTGTGAAACTCAGTGGCTCGAGCACGCAGGGTCACAAAACTTTATAGAACAGCGTAGAGTTCCTGTAGAACCTGTGCAGAACAATATAAATAAAGAAAGAAACAGGACACAGACAAGCACAAGAGTCTGTATTGATCCTGGAATGATGCCACATGACTAATGTCATCTTTCTACTTTTACACACAGCAGGAGTTTTAATGAACACTTTAATTCCACACGTTAACTCAGATGAGTACTGCAGCAGGAACATGATGCTAATGTTAGTACAGTAAGTCAGGTGAAGACATTAAAGGTCTGTGGGGTTAAAATCATGTTTGTTATTGTGCAAAATCCCGAGGATCTGACACTGAGTGATTTACAGCTTGCCTGGTTTCAAGCTGCTAAAAATCACACACCACTGCTTGACTTTTCACTCAGGCACTTACACAAGTGCAGGTTGTATCAGGAGATTTACACAACGCCTCATTTACAGCGTGAAGAAAGACGAGAAAATATTTAACTCTTCTTCGCTCTTTCTGATTTCCCGTCTTTATAAAAAAATAATAAATATACAGAGTACAAAATATCAACATTCCTTTTTATGTTATAATGTGTTTATTTTGTGTGTGTCTGTGTGTGTGCATGTGTGTGTGTGTGTGTGTGTGTGTGTGTGTGTGTGTGTGTGTGTGTGTGGCTTTAAAAGAAGTAGGGCCGTGTCTCATATCAGGTGATGGCAGTGGAAAAATCCGTCATGAGCTCACCTGTTCTCTCTTCCACCTCTCCACGTAGAGCAGAATTCCCCACTGACACCACTGACTGTGTGTGTGTGTATGTGTGTGTGTGTGTGTGTGTGTGTGTGTGTGTGTGTGTGTGTGTGTGTGTGCGCGTGTGTGCTGTATTAGAGGGAGGAGGAAGTGCAGACAGAGCAGTAAAATGATGTAGGATGTGTTTCAGTAGCACTCGGTTCACCCAGAGGAGCAGCAACCAGAATCATCTGGTTCATTCCACCCTGTAACCAGAACACACACACACACACACACACACACACACACACACACACACACACACACTCACACACACACACACACACCTGTGCTGTACCTGGTCACAACAGAGTCAGAGGAAATTCTAAAAGAAGCAGCAATGTTTAAGTCTGGGTGTGTGTAGGGGTGTGTGTATGAGTGTGTGTATGAGTGTGTGTATGAGTTTGTGTGTGTTTTGCGAGCATTGTATGGAGAGAACACTGAAGGCCGGTATTGATTTGTTCACATTTTTTTACATTATAAAACAGCTTCACTTACTTCACCTTTAAACCAGCTGTGCATGACATCTATCTATCTATCTATCTATCTATCTATCTATCTATCTATCTATCTATCTATCTATCTATCTATCTATCTGTCTGTCTGTCTGTCTGTCTGTCTGTCTGTCTGTCTGTCTCTATCTATGTCCCTCTCTCTCTGTAAGTGTGTTAAATGTTGCTGTGATTGCGAGGTGTGATTTAAGTGTGTAATTTGGCTCAGCCGTGTTAAAGACTCAGTGTGGGTCTGAAGGTTACAACACAGTGGGTTTACATAAGGGGAGTCGGCCACTCTGTTTTAATCTTTAACACACACACACACACACACACACACACACACACACACACACACACACACACACACACACACACACACACACTTACCAAAGAAAGAGGCTAAAGACAAATGAAATAGTTCAGAGCTTACAGAAATGCTGCTTTCACATCCAACTAACCCAATATTACACAAAAACCTGCCCCTTATTATAACCCCACCCATCACAATAACCCCGCCCCCACTGTAACCTTAAACATTCACTTTACACAGCAGTTGGAACAGCAAATATTTCAATTTATATATAATCAGTGGTGTGTAAAAAATCTCTATAAATATGAACACCAGTGTAGAATTCTGGGGCCGTATTCACAGAGCGTCCTGAGCCTTAACGCTGCTCCTAGTGACGAAATTCTTAGAAAATTCTTTTTTTCTCGTTTTCTTAGAATTTCCCCTTAAATTTAGGACTAAGTCTTAGTAAAGATAAAAATGATTCACGAAACATCACAGCTCTAAAAACAGCTCCTAAGGTAGAAATTGTTAAGAGTAGAGAGGAGGACTTTTAAGAGGCTTAAGAGTTTCTATAGCA
>CM074958.1:8247433-8271299 GCA_037577455.1 Pangasius macronema
GTGTGAGACGTTGTTTTTGATATTGTTTTTTTGTGTGTGTGAGTGAGATAGAGTGTTTGTGAGTGAGTGTGAGAGAGACTGAGAGAGAGACTGAGAGAGAGACTGAGAGAGAGACTGAGAGAGAGAGAGAGAGAGAGAGAGAGAGACTGAGACTGAGAGAGACTGAGAGAGAGAGAGAGAGAGAGACTGAGAGAGAGAGAGAGACTGAGAGAGAGACTGAGAGAGAGAGAGAGACTGAGAGAGAGAGAGAGAGAGAGAGAGAGAGACTGAGACAGAGAGAGAGAGAGACTGAGAGAGAGAGAGAGACTGAGAGAGAGAGAGACTGAAGCACAGTATTAATTCTGGACACTCGCTGTGCAAACTCTCATCAAAATAAAAATGAATGGAAACGATACAGAAAACATGAATTCATGAAGTTCAGCTGTGCCTCGGCTCTCACTTTCAGGCTTTCAGCCACTCACTGCAAGAACACAGCATAAAAATACATTTATTCATTTATTCACACACACACACAGGAGTAGACACTCAGTCATTACCTGGTCATTCTCTGCAACTCCTCCTCCCCCTGCCACAACTCTGTACTAGTTTGAGGCTCATGTCTGTGTTTCATTTTTCACTTTCCTCACTATCTGTGCTTCATGTGAAATCTATGCTTCATGTGTTCACTGCAAAAACAGCCCCTACATAGCAAGGTGCCATTTGTGTGCAGCAGGTGTGTGTGTTTGTGTGGACAGTGGGGATGTTCCTGATAAATGGTGCTGTCGTCCTCATAACGATGCAGTACGGGCCTGTTGTCATGATGCTGTAGTGTGTGAGGTGACCGACTGAGTAGCAAATCCCCAGGGTCCAAACAAGCCTCCTGAGAGGCCATTACACAATCAGATCTTGGGTGGAATTGAAACAAATTGAATTTATTCCGGTGCAGTGCCTTATCGTGCTTTCCATATGAAGGAAATTTAAAAAAAAAAAAAAAAACACACAGAAATGTGATACAAAAAATATTTAGTGCTTAGCTTTGATGAAACCTAATATGGTATGAGCTCTCTATTGCTGTATCAGGGATTTGTAAGCTTAGCTTAATGTTTACTGGAGGCAAGATAAGGAGAGAGAGGCACACAGTGTTTATGATTTCCATAGACCTTGCTTTCATCGTGTGGCCATCTCTTTATATGTTTCAGCTGCTGCAGTTGCTGCTGAATATGCCGAGTGTGGGAGAGAATAGTAATAAGCACCTGTTTATCTCCGGTTCTGTATTCCCTATGCACTGCGTGATTGAGTACTGACAGCTGAGAGTGCGCGATCTTATCCAAACGCCTAACAGGTATCAACAGCAGTTCTCGCTGGATTTGAAGCCTGTTTAATTGATGCAGTTATGGAAGGAAGCAAAAATGCATTGATTGGAGCTTTTTGATGAGCTGAAATCATAAACATGTGTTCAGTGCTGTAGTTCTCTGTCATTTGACCCAATTCAATGTTTTAACACATAATTTTACAACCCTGCTTCACTTTTGTCTGATCCTATGTGTATAACAGTGTGTTCATTCTGTTTTTAATTTGTATTTTACTAATGTTTAGGTCTTAATCTTTATATCTTTATATCTTTGTACCTCAGTGTAGCAGATTAATATATAACTGTGACTCTCAAGAGACTTCCTATTTTACTAGTTTTTTTTTTTTTTAAATCTGCTACACTGAGGTACACTGTATCTGTATCAGTGTAATGGTCCAAATATCCGTATGTGTACCTGAAGCCCAGAGGAGTTTTGTTTTGTTTTTTAATGAACCCTATCAGTATGCCCCAGACACACTGAGAAACACTGGGAAAACCGAGAGGTAGAAATGCTAGCACTATCCTCTGGGAATTACGCCGCATTTGTTTGTATCAGCCCACCATATTTTATAATGAATGTAACTGGTTCTATTTCCCAACATATAAACAAACGAGTAGCCTAGTGACATGTATGAGGCAGTTAGGAAGTACTGCATGTTCATGTTCATGTTAATGAGCGTGGGCTTTCTATGTCCCAATAACTTGCAAGTAAAAATCCGCTCACACGAAATTAAAAGCCTCCATGACTTTTTTTTGTTTGCTGTGGGACGTCAGTTCCAATGCAAACATCTAGTCTGAACCACAAGAATAGCGTGCCTCATATTTTTATCTGCATTTCTGAACATATTATCTGTTCATTCCGAATAATGTCTTCTTATTCGTTTACATCCCTAGTGTATGATCTTTCGCAGCACCTCTGCTTGTTCCCTCATGATAAAGGGGAGTGTGAAGATCAGTCGCATCTACTTCATTTCTGGAGAACTGACAAATGATGCTTTGAAGAAGGTTCTTGCAACCTCGGCCACGGATGTTGATCCATTGTACAAGTACTTTAAGTCCCACAGATCATTTCTGGATCTCTTCTGAATCCTCACAGTACAGGAGATACTAGGAAAATAACTGCGCTTTGAAGCGTCAATAGATTGCTTTTGTAATGATAAGTAAATGACACTCAGGATGAATGCTCTCTCCAGTGTGTTGACTTTCTGATGAAAACCATAAGAGATGATTCCTCTATTCATTGTAGCACTGTTCTTGCCGGTCCTTTTATGTCAGAGCCTCTGCTTCCAATGTGGGGAAAAAATAAACTGGTGCTGAGCAACAATCCTTTCTGTGCTCATGTAACTTTAAAAGAGCCATTAATTTATGGTTTTAATTAAGGTTTTAATCAAGTGGTTTATTTAGAACACTGATCAATTCATTCAAATAATGAATGTGCATTTAAAAATTACACATTAACATTTCAAAGGTACCAACAGCCCTAGTTTTTTTTTTGTAGAAAGAGTTTAAAGATTTTCATCAGATGCTGTGTGAGTTGTGTGATATTTGTTTACCTGTGAACGAGGCTTTTCTCCATCCTGGCCATACAGAGGGGAATCAGCAGGTCTTTCAGGTGTAATACAGCACATGATGTTACACATTACTAGTAACCTTGAAAACATTTGTCGTCTCAGCTTGCATCGTACTCAGCTAGTGAAAAAGAATTGTAATTAAAAGTATCCTGCTGGTCTTTCTTAAAGCTCAGAGGAGGCAGGCAAAGAGTCAAATATAAATCAGCTTTTTCATGGCTGCTATAGAGGGAAATGATTTAGCACCGCCACAGTCAAGCTAGCTTCAAATGCACTACAGGTTATTTAAAATTCATTATCCCTAAATCCTGTGCCATTTTCACAGTCGGTGCTATAATGTATATCGTAAAGCTCTGTGTGGCACTGAAGGAGGTGGAGATTGTTCTTGGTAGAAATCTCCACAGGGCTTTACTACACTAAGAATAAAACCTCTCCATGATGCATAATGTTTTTGCAGGAGAATTATATTCATTCATTCATTCATCTATCTTCAATTAGTGCTTAATCCAGGTCAGGGTGGTAGATCCGGAGTATATCCCGGGAACACTGGGCACATTGTGGGAATACACCCTGGGTGGAATGCCAGTCTATTGCAGGGCATTGCATACATATACTCCTTCACACCTAGGGGCAATTTATTTTAACAAGTCCATCTACTTATGTTTTTGAGAGGTTGGAGGAAACTGAAGAACCTGGAGGGAACCCATGCAGACACAGGGAGAACATGTATAGAGAGTAGAGCGTAGAGCTATAATTATAATTATTATTATTATTAGGATTAGTACTTTTATTCTAAATATTTTAGTAAATAATTAATATGGTTTTTATATACAGTAAGCATCACTGGATTACAGTATACTCCTTGAACCCTAGGAGGAAATATAAGCAGACAAGATCTTTCAATATGTCTCAGTAACGTCTACTAGAATCATAACCTTAACAGCCGTGTATGTCAACCAGGAAGAATTAGGTTCAGTCAAAGAAAAGATGTAACACACCTCTGCACCTTGCACTGCAGCAGAGGTATTTCACACTTGTGAAACCAGGACATAAATAAACACAGCCATGGGCCACAGCGCCTCTTCAAAAGCATGTCCTCAGTTGCCAGAGGACTGTAGGTTTGTTTTATTGTGCGTGGCGATTATCAGACAGAAAGGCTAAGACTGTCTCATGTGACTGCCCAGTCACTCCGTGCTGTTTGGGCATGCTTCACGGTTCGTTTACATCAAATGGCTTAAATGAGAAAACATATTATGTTGTAGTTAATGCAGTTATAGGTGGCACAGTAATCCATTAGCTGTATGGTCAAGCACTCAACTTGATTAAATGGAGATGACGCACAGTTAAGAGACAGGCCAGCAGCCAACGTCGGTCCTGTGATGGATAAAGCATCTGTTCTCCTATAATCTAACATATTATAATTATAACTACAATAATAGAGTACAGCAAATAGAATTACAATGCAGTGGTATAATACATTTAACACTTCTCATTGTGAAATATTCTAAAAGCCTTTCCTCTGTTGGGCATTCAGTCGCAGAGACTTGATGGCTTCTGTCGTTTCAGCATATTTTTGCACAAGAATGAGAATAAATGGGATGAGCTACACCATGCATTGTGATTTGTTCAGTTTTTACTCTGGCATAAAGCTGTTTCAAATGTATCGTTATGGTATGCTATAAATCACTTGGCATATTCTAATAATGATGTAAGAGGATGCATTATCAGAATATGGCAAATGATTTATAACAGATTAAACGTAAAGGGTAAGTGGGTTTCTGCTTATCTGTGTGTGTGTGTGTGTGTGTGTGTGTGTGTGTAGCAGGGACAGAAGATTTCTCATGCATTGTATGGCCATTTCACACACTGTTTCATGGCTTAGCATGCATCAGTGCTTGCCATTTAGTCTCACAAACAAGACTTCTAGACCTTGCAAAGAGAAATTGTTATTAATCCATGTCATTAAGGACGTTTTCACACTTGCGTTTGTTTCTGGTACATTTGGTTAAGTGTGAAAGTTGTTTTTGAGAACTGTGGTCGAGGGTTCAGGGTTCAACCGAACATCAGATAGCTAGGCACTGAGTGATGTGAATGGTTCAACTTGTCTTGTTACTTCCTGTTTCGAGTTTGGCATAGTGAGGGTTGTTACGGTCAGCGGAGACAGAATGCCTTATCAATGCATGCAGTGAAGAATTCGTTCAAATGCAAATGGCCTATTGGTGCAGTGCAAGTGCTTGCACTAACAACATCGCAAAAAAAACAGCCTTCATAGATGAAACTCCTCTTATATCTTTTTATATTCATCCAAAAGGCACTGTTCTTATGAGTGTTGGTACAAAAGGAAAAATATATATTTTTAAAAGTTTAAACAGATGAACCTAGTATGAACCTGTGTAATTGATCCGTGCTTCAGGTGGAATTTTCCTCTGTGAGCACAAAGGAAATGATTATGATCCCCTCCCACAAACAAGCCCAGAATCAGACTTGGCTGCAGACTCGAGTATCCAGACCAAGTTTGAAAACGTGGTCAAGGACAGCCTACTTTCACAGGAAAAGGTCAGCCTTTTCCAACCATAGTGCTTTTCCCATAGCACTTTCACAAACACACTAGACAATCTCCACTTTCCTCATGAATGTTTCAAACAATACTCTTTAATAACTGTATGATGCCCTGAAGGTTTTTTTTCTTTTTTCTTCTCAACCCAGTGACTATCTTGCTCTTCAAAGATCACTTCATCACAGTGTTGATACGTTTGTTTTCCTGTTGGGGCATGGACGCGCATATACACATAATATTGCAAGATTGAAGATTGTGGCCAAATGATCTGTGGCCAGTGAAGGGAGCATCTGAGGCTAAGGATACTTACCATTCTTTTGTGTTGAATCGAAGATTGAATGCAACTTCACACTTCCCACACTGTACAGCTAGGGGCAACACATTTTAAAAAGTACTGTTGTGTCATGGCAGATTCCCACCAATCCCTTCTGTAGTTCTCTCCAGTGCTGGGATTTTGCTCATCTCTTGGTGATTCCTGTGTATTAGTTTGATGTCTGATTTCATGCTGCTGGTTTGGTGTCTGGCACTTTGTCCCAAAACCCAGCAGAGGGACAGTGTTTCCATTTGGCACTCTTTGTTACGAACACTGGGGGGTATAAGCTGGGAAAATTGCCCAGCATCAGATTTCTCTTCCTGTTACAGAAACAGGACACAAAATACCCTGGGTTACAGCAGAGGGGAGAACCAGACCGGTTCACAAATTCCTTTGGTGTTCAGTACTGCTTGGTAATAATGTATCGTAATGTATTGGCTTTGCAACTGTGCTAGGAAAGTATTTAGAAATGGTGAACTCTTTAGTGAAGTGAAGTGAAGTGACCTTGTGGCCAAGTGTGGTGACCCATACTCGGAATTTGTGCTCTGCATTTAACCCATCCAAGTGCACACACACACAGTAGTGAACACACACCCGGAGCAGTTGGTGGATCAGTGCCTTGCTCAAGGGTCTCACCTCAGTCGTGGTATTGAGGGTGGAGGATCCCTGCCAGACCTGAGACTCGAACCCATGACCTTCGTGTTCATCTTCGGTTACAAGTCCGACTCTCAGACCATTAGGCCACAACTGCCCCAAAAAAGGCCAGGGGAGAGCACGATTGCAGTCCCCCACTATCAGGAATTACGCAGTCGAGATTCCCACATTTGGGGAATTTGCAAGGGTCAGCACAGCCCGAGTGCAATGGCTGAGCCTCGCCTTGGGCGAATCACCTTCCTGATCATGGTATTGCCCCTGCCAGGTAAGTTGATGAATGGAGTGCTGTGCCAGATATAAGGCCTGTTTAAAATATTGTTTTAATTACTCATCTATGAATTAGGTTGATGGGTGACAGAAAATCTGTTTTCCTCCTAAGCACATTAGCTCTAATTTGAGTTTTGTACGTTATAATTCAGTTAATTTCACCATAAAGCATATCTAGATTTCTCTGCAGGAATTAGAAACAAGCAGTGTGACGTACAGCACTGGAGCAAACTCTAATTTATTATCTGTAAATAAACCTCAGAAACCTTATGGCTGCTGTTAATGGCTCTCATAATAATATATATATATATATTTTTAA
Organism: Pangasius macronema; assembly: GCA_037577455.1. Taxonomy (NCBI): domain Eukaryota; kingdom Metazoa; phylum Chordata; class Actinopteri; order Siluriformes; family Pangasiidae; genus Pangasius; species Pangasius macronema. The sequence continues at coordinate 8,254,442 of CM074958.1, forward strand.
AATTCAACAACTAGATTGAAGCTGTTTCTATGCTGTTCGAGTTGATCCACTTGCCTGGAAGTATTCTTCAATGCCTGGCTGGCACATTAACCTGATGTTTCTTCTTTTTGTATTTTTATATTCTTTGCTCAGGATTCTTCTATTCAAGTGTCACTCTTTTGACCCGTTGAGATGATCTGCACTCAAACCTCGGCATTTCTGCATGATTTCCTACAAGAGTTCCAGTGTAATGCTGACTCTAACAGAAAGTTATTTCTTAAATAAACCTTGGATCTGATTACCTGCTCATGTGTGAAAGAAGTTGGACAAAAGTGCAGGGGAAAAAAAAAGCAGCAGCAAATTTATTTCTCTTATTTATGTCTCATGTTGATGGAACATTGCTCGACAATTCTCAAGATTGGAGCGCTAACCAATCTTTTTTCTCACAAACAAGTATAGAGGTATATTGTTGTGCTTGGTGCTTACCAGATTCCACCATGTTTTTCTTTATAAACAGACTGAGGTGGGTTAGAGTGAAGGGGCATTGGACAGTGTCTATGAAAAGACTGACAGCCACGTTATACATGTGTGCTGATGCCATTACTACATATGTTTTTTTTGCACTAGTAAAAAAGAATTCATTTAAACTATGACACCTTTTAAACAACAAAAGCTTGCTCCTTCAGAATCCAGGGAAAAATACTTTGATGCTATGACTATTTTTAGCAATGCTGTCATTCCGTAGTGGAGTAAATGTGCCATTTGATGATATGGGTAAGAAATGCTCAGCTAGATCACTTGCCAAATGATAGCCAGCCTGGGAGCTGTGAGCACTGAAAATGTTTGTCATTGTCATGCTGCTTTGGTACACACTAAATTACTGACAGATTACTCATGAATATATTGTGATGCATTCTTGCTGTGGCTGATGATCTTGGTTGTGCATTACATCATTAAATTAGATCACACCAATAAAAAAAAACCATTACATTACAGAAGATCACAATAATATTGTTTAAATTAACCTGGAAATGAGACATCACCCTGCTAGTGTCTGGTTCTAATCTGTAGTGGAAAACCAACACCTGTGTTCAGAAAAACAACAGCAGAGTGAGTCATTAGCACGTGTCATGATGGCGAGTTGAATGGATTATTCTGGCTCAAAGAGTGTTGAGTAGGAACTTGAATGAAGTAAATGTCAGACCATGGTACTATGAGTTTAGTTTTACTGGTTTTGTAAAATGGCTGCATGAAATCAAAAGCAGAACTAAAAATTGCACCATGCTGGTCCTTGGTTTTTTGGGTTTTTTTCCCCCTGTTATTATGGTATTATATCTACAGGTATATAAAAAGATTGCTTTCAGTCTGCTATAGATTGATATAGATTGCCAGGTTTTGACCTTCACTAAGCTCCAAGCAAATACAGCATTCATTTATAGAAATAGGTCATTAAAAAAACAGATACCATCTTAAAAACCATCAGATATCCATTTATCAAAAATTCCAAAGTCTCGAATTGTACAGTTGCTGGACCTGCCTCATGTAACTTCTTCTAAATACAGCACTACATCAAGATATTCAAAGGAGCATTGAAATGTGTTTGGGTTAAACACTGAACTACAATAACACTGGAATGAGCTGTTTACTTTTTAACCCCATCTCCTATCCATATCCATGTACACAAAGCCTCACCTCCCTTAATCTGTAGAGTTCATCCGCAATCATTCTGTAGCTAGATAGCTAATCTCATTCTGCTTGGCCAGTTAACTATATGCACATGAAATACTGATACCCCAAATAATTTACTGATTTGGTGTTGCTTGGAATAGAAGTTTGGAGTTTACAGTTTATCAGCATCCATGCCTTATGTAAGCTGTAATATTCATATTCGTAGATCCGGGAAGAAAAATGATACATTTTTGACCAGCACGTCTTCATCAAATAGGCAGATTCCTCATGTTATTGGAGCTCCTGGGCCCCCTACATCAAATGAAAAGATAGAACATTGCAGGTTGCCATGTTACGCACAGATTGACAGCCTGTAGTAACTGTAGTAAGGGTTTCAACAAAATAAACTGCTGATAGAATTTTATCTAGTGAAGGCAGACAAGCATTATATTATGTTATATTAAATATCAGCACTCTTCGGACATCACTTGTCTAATCAATTAGTGGACTGGAGCTAGTTGCTATATGATGCACAATAGGACTTCTCAATGAATAATGACACGACAGGGTGTACATAGGCAAATTAATCAAGGACTAACACAGAACGGGTGAACACAATAGAGTAACAAACACAATTGGTTAGCAAACAGGACAGGGGCAAAGACAGAACTGAAACAGAAACAAAGGGCTAATAAACAAAAGCACAAAGAGAATAACAAAACAGATGACATGAAAGCAGCACAAGTCATGATGGGAACTGTAATGCTTGCTGAGGGGGGATTTGTGACAGCAAGGCTAAGGATTATCTAGCAAATCAGTTTACATAGTTATGACAAAGCTATAGACATGTGAAATACTGACACAACAAATGTACGAAAAACATACTGATGCATTGTCATTGCCAGTTTACAGTATAATGCCCACTAATTTAGTGTCCATTCCTATCAGCAGGTTTACTCGTCTTTGAAAAACAGCTTGTTTTGTTAGTTTTGCTAGCCAGCACTGGATTCTGCCATGTATGCGTGTCTGAGTACTGAGGATGGAGGTAGATTGAAAGGCCCATGGGGCTGTGTGTAATGAGCCTGACGGTGTCACAGTGTGACCGAAGGAGTCTGTCAGGAGTTTTTCCAAGGGCTTGTTTCCCCCTCATGTGTACAATACAGTTGTTGTTTCCACAATTAGGTCTCATCATTTTGCCCAGATATACAGTACCTTATTTGCATAAGAATAGCAAATATATTGACCAGTACTCCTGACATATTGAATGCTGAAACAACCTCTGAAAATATGGAAGGCTCTTGTGATGTTTTTCTCACTCTGTCTATCTCTCTCCCTCTCAGCTGCAATCCTCGATGATCCAATGGAGTGCAGCCGTGGGGAGCGCTTGGCCATCACACTGGCAAAAGACAGCATCAACCGTTCCAGCAACCGCTCTACCACAGGCAAGCTGGAGGTGGACATCTTTGAGTTGCTCAGAGACAGTGAATATGAGACTGGAGAGACCAGTAAGTATCAGGGGGAGAGCTTGGCCTATAGATGCATGATTAAATCTTCTCCCTTGATGGCAAATTAGTTTGCCTTGTCAGTTCTGCCTCATTCCTCTGTACTTCTCTTTTTGTTTGCAGAACAGGTTCAGTGGTTAGCATGATCAATCTAATAAAATAAGCCTCCTATGTAATGGCAAATGAATGTGTAGTAAATAGAAAGTGCTTAGGGGTGTGTATGGATATTCAAAAAACCATTTAACCATTTGAGGTTTTTTGATGAACAGAGGACAGCACTTAAGCACCATAGTGCTTAAGTAAGAGGTATGCGTCAGGACTAAAAAAAAGTCTCATGTGGACATATGAAACTTGCAAGCTCAAGAGGAGCAACCCCATAGCATGATGCTGCCACCACCATGCTGCACCCATGCTTGGGTATGGTGTTCTTTGGATACATATCTTTTAGTATTATGTGCAAAAAGTTGGGCTTGAGTATTTTTTCCATGAGAAAGGGCTTCTGTCTAGTATCATGTGCTGCCACATGATTGGATGATTAAATGAATGAGCAAGAATAAAGGTGTTCCTATTAAATTGACCAGTAAGTGTATATATGTGTGTAAGTATAAACTGCCTCGAATTTGTTTTAGTATTTTTATCTCATGTCAGTAGCAGTAGATGTTAATTATACTAGGTTAAGGGAGAAGCAATGGTCTATTAACTGTTATTATTAACATTATTTGTAACATAATTGCATTTTTGTATGAAAAACTGAATTTGAGCGTCTGTTAATAATAAGGACATTATTCTCTAAAAAGTCTCGAGTCTGTCAGTCTGTGACAGAAGGATTAAGCAGTTTGATATTTGTGTTTATTGGCACTAAATCCCTTATTATTCACTGTCAAACTAAATCTTTCTACAGAAGTGTTGATACTAATGACTTTTTCTGTTAGATATTTAAAAATGAATCATGCCTGGATGTGTTCCATCTGTTGGACTATCTGTGTGTCCAGATTTTTCTCTGTGATTTTATGCACAAAAATGTACAAGCAATGAGCCATTTAAACTGGTTCAATATTCATATAACCTGAATGCTTGTGCTTAAAAAAATGCTCCAGTTTGTGTTAAACTGGATTTGAATACCGAGCTCTTTTTGCACAATGACCTTAATCACAATAAGATCACTTATATATACTATGGATATTAATTTATAAACATTTGCTTGAGAGCAGCTTATTAAAAAATCATTAAATTACAAAATTATATTACATTACATTTCCTAGAAAATAACCATATTTTAATACAACCATCACTTATTATCTCTCTCAGTTAGAATATTTAAAAACAAATGTATAAAAAATAAATAAATAAAACAACTTATATACCTCACATACATCCAATACCAGGAATCTGAGGCTACAATGGGCACAGTTGAAGATTGGAGATCTCATGGTTCGACATGTCTTACCTTCTGAGGTCCTCTTCTACTCACCACAGTTGTAAAGAATGGTTATTTGAGGAACCATCGCCTTCTTGTCAGCTTGAACAAGTCTGGCCGTTCTCCTCTGACCCCTCTGATCAACAAGTCATTTCTTCCTGAAGAAAGTCTGCTCAGTTGATGTTTCCCCTCTGCACTATTGTGTAAACACTAGAAACTGTTATGTGTGAAAATCTCAAGAGCTCAGTAGTTCCAGAAATATTCATACCAGCCTGTTTGGTACCAGCAACCATGCCACAGTCACAGGGGTCACACGGGGCAATTAAAGTAAACATTAACTGAAGAAATTTGACCTGCATCTGTATGATTATATGCATTGCACTGCTGCCACATAATTGGATCATAACCCTATGTAGCAATTTTTTTGTTCCTGGGTAACAAGTGTTATTTCCTAATAGCTTATATGGCAAAAATGGCTATTATTCCCCTCAAATACCACCACGGCCCATCAAATTGGGCCTCACGAAACAGTTTGTCACAGCTCCAGATAAGGAGTCAGCAGCCTTCAAGTACCTTCAAGAAGACTTCTTTCCTAAGCTGTCTGAGGCAAAATTCAAAGCCAGTGTGTTCGTCGGATCACAGATAAAGAAGATGCTGGAGTGCGATTAATTCCCCAAGAAGCTCACTAGGCTTGGAACCGATGTGTCGCAGTGTTTCTGGGCTTCCTGGGCAATCACAAAGCCGAAAACTATGCAGAGATGTGTGAGACTATGGTGAAGAGCTATGGCACACTGGGCTGCAGGATATCTCTCAAAGTCCATATCCTTGATTCTTATCTTGATAAATTCAGGGAGAACATGGGAGCGTGCTCAGAGGAGCTAAGCGAGCGCTTCCACCAGGATGTACTGGACTTTGAATGCCAATGTCTTGGTCCCAAAAGCAAAGTTTGAGGTGATTAATAGCCTTTTTTTTTTTTTTTACTTTTGGCACATAAGCAATTAGAAAATAACACCTACTACCCAGGAATAAAAAATGTGTTATATAGTATAATTGTATGAATGAGCATGTGTTACTAATAAAGTGGTCGTTGTGTGTGTGTGTGTGTGTGTGTGTGTGTGTGTGTGTGTGTGTGTGTGTGTGTGTATTAAAGTGACGCATTTGATGTGACTCAGCTTCAGAATAATCTAAAGCAGTATTCAGAAAAGATCAAATGTATTTCATTTTCTCTGAATGCAATATGCAGTAAAAAATAAACTCATTCACAACAGTAAATGAATTTCATATCTTATTATATTATACTGTATGTCACACTGAAAAGATTATTTAACCTCCTCTCATATCATAAAACTCCTTTATCATGATAGAAATGAAAATTGTGTTCCTGTAATAGTCTTTGTATTGTGTGACTCCTTAAAAAGTGCTAAAATCTAGCAGAAAAATAAGGTAGAGGTTGTGGTTACTTTAATTGCCTATAGTCTTAAATAGGTATAAAGAGAAGTCAAGGTGCACAGGTAGGGTTCAAGTGAGGTTGTGGCTTATTCTGTGATGGACTGCGATATGCGGAAAAGCATGATATCGGATTGCACGAGTGTCATACCATTACATTTTCTTACCATTGCATTGTAAGCAATTTCACTCCTGATCTCCTGTAATGTCACACTCTGTGGATGTGCACATTGAACACACATTCACCAGCCAATATTTTGTGCCTATTTACTTTAATATTAAAAAAAAAAAAGTGAAAGGCAACTTGCAGCACTGCAAGAAATGCTGAGCTGGATTCCACTTTATGCAAGAGCCATTCACCATATACTGTGGCACTGACCAATGATCATTCGGGAGCCCAGGTCCTGTTGTGTGACTGCAATTAATGGCTCTCAAAGGCTGTTCCTCTCAGAAAAAAGCATCCATTAAAAGTTATTTACAGCAGAATCACAGTTCTCTGCAGTGTATCACACTAAAATGCTCGATTGCAAAGATTAAAAAAAAAAAAAAAAAAGAATTCTGGCAAAATGCTTCTCAAGCTGTCAGTGCTCTCGGTGAGTTAAAAGCAAGTAATGGCTGAACTATACAGTAAAAGATTTAAATAATACATCTGCTGATTTGTCAATTCACCCACAAGAGCATTAGTGAGGTCAAGCACCGATGTTGGATGAGGAGGCCTGGGGCGCAATCAGCATTCTCGATCTAGGTGTTCAGTGGGGTTGAGGTCAGTTTTTCCACTCCATCCTTGGCAAACCATGTCTTCATTAATCTCTCCTGGGCATTTTCATGCAGGTTTGGGCCTCTTAGGTTTAGTGAAGGGAAATTGTAATGCTACAACATACAAAGACATTTGTAGACAGTGGGGCAGTGGTAGCTCAGTGGTTAAGACGTTGGACTACTGATCGGAAGGTCATGAGTTCAATCCCCAGCACCACCAAGCTGCCATTGCTGGGCCCTTGAGCAAGGTCCTTAACCCTCAACTGCTCTGTTGTGTAAATAAGAAAAATGTAAGTCGCTCTGGATAAGGGCGTCTGCCAAATGCCATAAATGTAAATGTAAATGTAGACAATTGTGTGCTTCCAACTTTGTGACAATGGTTTGGGGAAGGCCTGTATATGTGTGATGGTCAGGTTTTGACCGTATAGTGTATAACCGTAAACCAGGGTTTTCTTTATTTTCTGCACCCTGTGCAAATATGGTCTTCTTGGCCCTTATTTTAATCCTTTGAAAATGCTAAATTAGCTTAATTCTGACCAGAGCGTGATGTAATGATGTTGAAGGTATGGGGGCTGACGTATGACTCGAATTAGATTGTCTTGTTTATTAATTTAATGTTAGCCCCATTGACACGCACAGTACAACTCATAATGTATATATGATAAAAATATTACATTTAGAATCAGATATTATATATTCAGCAAAACTGGTATTGAGTGGAACTCTCACCATACACTGTGAGTCTCAGTACACAGCCCACAATACAACGCACAATCCTGTAGACTTTCAGTATTTACTTAAAAACAAGGCAGTTGATCTGCTTTCGGATCCTGCTTTCATTGTTTGCTCTTTTCCTGCTGACTGTATGTAAGCTGGGACCAAGAGACACTGGTTGTCATTCCAGTTTGAAAATACTACGACTGAAGAATACACTACAGTGTGAAGCTTTATTTTTCACTCACCACCATGCTTCCTGATCTCTCTCTTTCTCCCTGAAATTTACACCTTACAGAATGACTAATCAACACGAAAAGATAAACATCTCTCTAGATTGCAGTTTTCCCCGTGGTTGGCTGTCACAACGCACAGTGTGACATTGCTTAGCAACTCACAACTACTTCGTGGTCTATTTCAGCGACTTTACGCTCGTCTGTGCCTCAAACAAGCTCCACCATCAGCCACTTGGTAATTAAATTCGCGTGTTGGTTCGGCTAAGCAACACAAATCCGGCCACAATGTATTCATTCTGATGAAGAACGTTATTAATCCTACGCTGACTGTTCCCTATAACCTACTGCAGGTGAGATGATTGCAGCATCGCCTTCAGCAACCTGCAGTGTCAGTCATGAGAATTATTTCATGCCAATTCTACAAACGAGTGATTAAAGACCAGAATTTTAAAAACATTTATTATTTTAATTAACAAGTTTAGCAAAGTATTCCCATTCTCATTGAGTGCTCCACTCCCTAACCATTTGTAACATGTTAGTTTTATCTAAATGCATGCGTCTCTGACTTTATTACATCCATACTGTATACAAGTTTGTTACTTCTGCATGTCGATTTAAGAAATCCAGTGGGATCGGTCCACCCTCGAGACAGAAAAAGATGGCACCCAATAATTTCCACACTCGTAAGGATGAATTATAATTATTGCAGAGCTCGTAAAGGTGTACTTATTTTAAGTCTTATAATTATGGATAAACTATAGTAACCATGCACCATACCATAGTAATCATAATTTAAAAAAATGTAATGGAAAAAAAAGAAGAAAGAAAAGAAAAAGGGATTTATAAGCTCGTGTTGTCAATCAATGACATGTTTAAATGGGTTTACATTGTTCTGTGTGCGCTTCTCCACATGTGCACATTAGGCGATCAGTATGTATTTATATTTGCAGTTACTTAATATTTTCCAAGCTACCCTCAAATGTATATCTCATGGGGTAATGAGTATATTATGGTTTATTTTCATTTTTCAGCTGGATCCTAGGAATGTAGCAGTTTCAGAGAAAATGTACAGAACTCGCTGAAGATATGGGTAAACTTGCACATGTATGTAGCAAGTATGAAGTCTGTAATTTAAATCATTATTGAGTAATTTACGCAAAAAACCCAAACCCACTACCGTATTCATTACCAAACCAACCGCTTGTTCTGATCTCATCAGGGCCCATTGACACAGAGACTCTGAGATGTCAGTTCTACTATCTCCCACAGTGTGACTAGCTGTAATATGTACAATTGGATAAATCTGCTCATTGTGAATTTCTTTGAAATAATATTGAATGCTTTACTGGCTGAACTGCACAGCTGCCAGAATACCCACATGGTTGCTAATTTAAAGGAGCAAACCACTGAAACTCACACTTGACTGCTTTTATCCACTTATGCGACAGTAATAATTTAGCAAATATAAATCACAGTAGACTGCAACCCATTTAAATCAAATCGCATATGATTTAAATGGGTTGGAGTGATATTGTAGAGCTGCTATATAGTCTCAGCAACCAAGCAGTCATGTAGGCCAAGATAAGAACGCCACCACTCTGATTTGGCTGAACTATTCAGGCGTGTCACTTGGCGTGAAATCCTGTTACACCAGTAGATGAAGGGCAGGCAGGCAGGAAGGCTCTTTCGTTGGTCATTAAGAGATTATTTATTAATCACTTGATTCATTGCTTCTCTAATTTCCTATCTTAGGCTGTGTAAATTCTCTGCTCATGCATTCTTTCAGCACCCCAACCTTCACCCCCACCCCTCACCCCACCTCTCTCTCCGTCTTGCTTGCTCACTGTCTCCACTGTCTACACATACACATTCCAACACTGTCCATACAATATTAATTAAAATAGAGGGATTATATACTTACTGGAAATTTTGTTTCATTACTAAGGAAGATTAGATAGCATCCAAATCATGTATTTTGTCTTCTCCATGCCCTCACCAATTAAAGTTATAATTGGTGTGTGTGTGCAATTCACAGAATAGGCCACTAAATTTCACATTTCAAATATGTTCCATTGTCAATTATATTTGTAATGCTTAACTGAGTGATTCTGGCCTTTCTTTTCTGCTCCCTGACAGTGTGCCAGATCATGTCTAAGGGGGTGGTGGCAGTCCTGGGCCCCTCTGCCAGCCCAGCTTCCAACTCCATCATCAGCAATATCTGTGGAGAGAAAGAGGTGAGTGCTGGCTCATTCTCTTCTATATTGAATTGTGCAGTAGCCCGTTATATGTTACTGAACAATCATTCATATCATTGCCAATATTGTAGCCAAATGCTGCGCTCGAAAGCCATCCAAATCCTGAGGATATGGGACAATCTGGCATGTATAAACTCTTAGCTGCCATCTACAGTACACATCACTACCAGATACATTCACTATCATTATCCATTCACTAGAGATCAACACTGACTATCATTCCTACCTGTTCTGGTTCTCTTGGAAATGTTCCCAGTTGGTTAATGTTTATCTTCAGCTAAAATGGTTTTATATGTACGATGTGCTGAATTCCATTTCCGTACAGAACATGTTTCTGCATTACTGTAGATTTGTGAGTTGTCAGCAAACACAACACACCGAATTCCTCTGAATTATGTATTCATTTCCTGAATTGTGCTGTCTGATGTTTTGCACTGCCTTGCTTTCAAAAAGCTGAGATGTTCTATCTTCACTAGAATACATTACTCAGCTGATAAATAATCAAGCACGTTTACTCTATCTGGTCCACTGAAGCATCATTCCTTAATGCCCTCATTATTTATGATCAACTTCAGCTTACCTCAAAAATCGGACATCAGGAATAAATATTCATTGCCACGTCCTGCAGATGAATGCTAAGGTCACGTATCAAGGGGCTAATACAAGTTTGTATCAAGATGTATTTGTTATCGGGGCAGGCAGAATTGATCTGAGTCCTGAATGAGGCGGTGATGGGAAGGGATGTAATTGGATGTGTTGTGGAGGTAGGACTGAGGGTGTACTGTATGTTAGCTCGGGACAGTGGATTTGACATTTATAAAGTATTGAATGGAAATTTTATTTTGCAACTGTGAACTTTTAATATTTTTATATGAACCGTAGGTTATGTTTATGTTTAAGAATCATATGGTACATACCTCCCTATTGGCAGACATGTTTATAGAGCACAGTATGAAAATATGGCTTACAGTGACTGTAGAAATCAACTCATTACCTGGATTTCATCAGAGAAGCATCACATCCTTTAAACATAATGTAGCACTATTCAGTCCTATTTGGCTCTGGAAAAAAAACCACATTTATTTGTTCATATGTCGCATTTGAATGTTCTCACTATTGAACAGCATATGTGTCGTTATTAGGACAGAACATTTGCTTTGTGTCCAGCAGGGCTAAGTGCTCTAGGCACAGACATCCCATTTGTGAGCCTCTCTGCGATTCAGGACCCAGAAACCATTCACTGCAGTGTATCTCTTATTGTTTCAAGTAGAACAAAAGCTGATTCCAGATCAGCCGGTTCTGATGATATATGGGACTCTCTGGTGTGAATGAGTTTTATAGTGTCTAATTTATTACACCAAAGCAACAATATGGCAGCTCTTCAGTAACCTCCAGCACTGCTGTATGTGAGCATTATCTCACCTTAATCTATTTGTGTTTCTCATGTGGCTTTTTAATAAAATCCAATATGTCTCAATTTTTCCAGTGATAAATGCATGATCTTATCAAGCATTTACAGCCTGTTGTTAAAGTGCAAGTGGATTCTGGTCAGGCAAGACATTAAATAATGATATGACATCAAACAAAACTAAGTCAAGAGGCTGTAGAAGTGAATATCTAGTGAATTTTTGTATAACCCCGTAACAGGTAGTTTGAAGTTAACAAGACTATGTACACCAGTTTTCATTGAGAGAACAGAAAGAGCTTGTCTAAAAAGTCTTGTCTGAAAGCCAGCGCCCCAGCACAGACAAATAACCTTAACAAAGATGAACATTTCTGTCATTACACTGCCACCTCACTGATTAATCTGGCTGTATACTAAAGAAATGATCAAGCTTTCAGATGCACAAATTTTTGATCATGAGTTTATTGAACTTTGACATCATAATTTTATAAGCAATTGGGGCAACCATGATGGGTTTTTCTTTAGTTGCTGATAATTGCATTTCAAATATACATTAACCACCTAGCTAATTAAGTAGCTAGCTATATAACATTCCAAATTAAACTTGCTAATCTCTTTTTTTTTTAATCAGGGAAGTGACTGAAAACAAACGGATTTTTAAAAAAGATGTTCAGCCGTGTTTGATACAGCAGGTGTGGTTCCCATCGCCATTGTCATAGTGCCTTTGAGGAACACACAAGAGACAATATCATTAACTGTCATGTTTGTTATCCCTTCTCAACTCATAAACAAAATGGCAATCAAGTGAACATGGGGCAGAGTGATTGCTGCCCCAGTGGGCCTCATTTAGCACTTGTAGTAGTTCCCATTTTTGACCACTATGTGCAATAACTCTATGGCGCTAAATGGAGCACTGAGCATGCTGCCTCATGATTGCAAAACATCTAGAAAGGCAAACAAAGCAATGGAACATCGGGTTATATCTTTAAGATAGCAGCATATTAAAAATAGTTGGTTACTTTAAAGAGGTAATTAATATTTCAGTTGAATTTAAAACGTATGGACTTGTGAATGAGGAATTAATCAAGATTAACATATGCTGAATGGTTGATATATGATGTATTGCTGGGTTCTGCCACACCTGCCCTATGGATGAGCTAGCACTTCTAGAAACTATTGTAAAACCCCATCTCTGCTAAATAAAATACCTCTGCTAAATAAACTTCTGGCAACCTGGATATGTAAATTTAATAATCTGAATGGGCTGGTCAGAAAATCACCTTACAACACCAACGTTAACCAAACTCTGAATACTATTAAATATTAGGTTTCTTTGGAAGTCGCCAATTCAGTGAGCCTTACCGTATTATATTGCATTGCTTCTTTCAAGTCTCAACAGTTATTTACTTTTCTTTTTTCCTCTGTTCAGGTTCAACGTCTGAACAATACTGGCACAGTGGAAAGGTGGGGTGGGGGTGGGGGTGTGTGCAATGGTGTTAGTAGGGAAAAAGGGATTGGGTTGGAGAATGAGGGATTCTCCTGAGAGCACAAAACCGGCTCAAGGTGCTGGAGGGCCTCAAAAACGCTGGCTCCTGCAGACCCTTCACATGAGAACACAAATCTGAAAATTGCCCATATTCCAAATGTCATTCGCTGCAGATTGGAAAAAAAATTCAATCCCTATAGTGCTGGATTCTCCTTGCCACTGTGTCTGTTGGTATGAATGAAAAAGAAACAAAGGGACAAACATGATTTTGCTTTATGTTTTTTTTTGTTGTTAAATGAATGCCAGTTGATTTGGGATTATAGCCATTCTAATTTAGCTCAGTGGACAAGGTAGTCTGTGATTACATATTGATTTTGAATTTGTCCACTTCCACTCGGACAAATTGAATTATTAAATAAGTCCAATAGCTGTTGACAGGGAGGAACACATTAGCACTGCTGGGATGCTAAAAGCATGCCTTCTGTGCAAGTTGCTCTTTAAGAACAGCTTGAAGCTGCTTGTCTGGCATGAAGGTACACTGGAATGGAGCCAGTGAGATCAGATTGTAATGGACAGCACTAGGCCATCGGGAGCCTCCATTCATTTATATTCCACGTATAAGTTCTCCACTTCTGCTTCTTCCTGAGCAAGTATCCACTCCCATGACGTTTTTTTTTAATTGCATGAGAAAAAGGTCTGAACTGGTGATTACTACACAGCCTGCATGGATTTACATCAGTCCCTATTGACTCTTCCAGCACAAAGAGGCCAGTGAAGATGATGCTGGTTATGAAAACTCAAATGAAGATGAAAGGATTCCATGGGTGGACACCTCAGACCTTATTGATGCATAACAAATGTGCCTCTGAAATACTATGCTTATGCTGGCAAGTGTGTAGAAGCGACAGGAAGAAGATTGTTGATGATTAGAAGCTTTATAGTTTATTGGAAGACATTTGTATGCAAAAAAAAAAAAATCCATATAACTCTAGCACAGTGACAAACAGACATTAGAGTGCTATAGTATACTTAATGCAGAGGTACAATATGGGATCAGGAGCATTACAAGAGCATGAAAGCACAAAGAATATTCCAGATACAGTGCGATATAGAGGTTATTTCAGCTTGGATATATTCCAGAGTGCTTGGATTTTTATTAGGCACTTATCTTGAATTATTAATGCTACATTCTTGAGAGTAGGTTATCTGGCAAGATATGTTTTTTTTTTATTTCTCCCTGAAGGTGGAGAAACTTAGTGTTCTTTGTGATAGATAAATAAACAAGCTTTGGCTCCCGAGTGGCGCAACAGAAAAGCGCTTGACCTATCATCAGGAGATCGCAAGTTATTCCAGTGATGCCACAGCCATCTGTGACCAGGAGCCAATTCAGCAAAACTGGCCATGCTTACAGCAACAGTAGCCAACTGTGGGAGTCTGTGAGATCAAGTATGCAAAAAATGGGGTAGATAGCACTTTCCTCCGAGTGTGTTTCGCTCCTCTGGGAAACAGCATAAGCAGCAGTTTGATTGTGATGAAGTTACCAAGGACCATAAGAGTGTGGCATTACTTTTTAATCTTATGCACAACTCCTGTTGTCGGATGTGTCTTACTGTTACTTTGTAACAGTGAGAGTATTTTAGTGAGGTGAAGCTGCCTCCCTTAGGCGTAGCAGCACAGCAGGTAAAGGGGTTTGGTGAGGATGTTGATGGCACTTTCATGCCATGCCCTCTGTTGCTCCTCTGCCTGCATGTGAACAATAGACAGGTGCATCCTCCTCATCTGTATACTCCTAATTAGAGGCGAACAGCTGTTGCCAGTGGCTTTCTTGACCTCCCCTTTTCTATGCACAAGAGATCTGGTGAAGACTTCTGGGATGTTCACATCCATGTTTGCTGCTCTCTTCCATGAAAATGGATAAAGGTGTAGTGGTTCAATCTTCATAACAAAGAATAGTGGACAACCTCTTTCATATGCAATTGAGCCATTTTTTTATACAAGTGTGGCATAAACATCCTCAGTCCAATGTGCTCTTTGTTCCCTTAGCACCACTGTCGTTTTGTGGAGGTGTGTTCAAAGCAGATCAGCCCTCAGCTTTGCAGCTAAGCCTCACAGATCTGTAGTGCAGAATTATTATCACAGTATGTTTTAGCAAGATGAGCAAACAATCAGTGTGGCTTTTCAAAGAGACAGATTTGCTGGAATTTGTGAAAATAAATCTGTGAAAGAGACAAATATTAATTCACCAGCTTGTGCTATCATTGAGTTTTGTTAAATCAGCCAAAAAAAGAAATCTAAAGTCACTATATCATACCAAGAGACAATACGGCCTGGTATACTAAGCTGTTTGAGCCATAAATAGTCTGCATTCTGGACACACATTCCTAAGCATGCAAGTTCAACAAGTGTGTTCACACACTAATACACTACAAGCCTAAAGGTTTGTGGACACCTGACAATCACACCCGTATGTAGGCCTTCTGCAAAATGTTGAAACAAAGTTGGAAGCACAAAATTGTATAGAATGTCTTTTTATGCTATAGCATTACAATTTCCCATTACTGTAACGAAGAGGCCCAAACCTGTTCCAGCATATCAATGCCCCTGTGCACAAAGCGAGCTCCATGAAGACATGGTTTAGCATGGTTGGTGTGGAAGAACTCAAGTGTCCGGCACAGATCCCTGACCTCAACCTCACTGAACACCTTTGGGATGAACTAGAACACCAACTACACCCCAGGCCTCCTCACCTAATCTCTCTAAAGCTCTTGTGGCTGAATGGGCAAATCTTTCACTCCAATATCTAGCAGAAAGCCTTCCCAGAAGAATGGCAGTTATTATAACAGCAAAGGCGAGACTAAATCTGGAATGGGATGTTCAAAAGGCACATATGGGTGTGATGCTCAGGTGTTCACAAACTTTTGGCCATATAGTGTACATACAATACGCATCTGAGGGAGGTTCAGGGGGGGAAAATGTTGGCAGGCAGTGTGAAAAAGAGCAGAGAATTTGAGAATTATGGCTGATTACATATTCTATTCGATGTAAAGTTTGGACAGTTAGTGGTGGCCAGTTTTGCCTTTTCCAACCTCCCATTTGTGATTTTGTCAGCCTCTAAACCAAGTATAAATTATCATGTGTGTAGTGTGGGACAGTATGCTTTCATCTAACGAAGAAATTCAGCACATTAAACACATTTAATTGCACACTTTTATACAAAATAGCATATTCTCTAGTCTTTTCATTTGACCATTTAGTAACCAAATGACATATAAGCCGTATTAATGCCCTTCACACCTTTTACTTGTTCTCACACAAGAGCCTAGATTTAATAAGAACTACACTTATTAACACATCTTTGTTACTGACTGAGCTTGTTGATGCCTCTGTGGCTGCCCATTTCCACTGCTTGCTTTTTAAATCACAATTAGCACCTCATGCATAGTGCATGTAGTAGGGAGTCCTAGGCACAATTGGCGTTATGAGCTACAACCTTACTCAACTGCGCCTTAATTCCAAACACATTGTGAGTGCATTTTGCAACTGCATGTGCTTAATGTTGTCGAGCTGTCAAGCACACGTCAACTTTCACAAGCATAGTCCATTTCTTCCTTGAATTGGCTTGCAATTGTATGATCCAATCATGATTGGGTAAAATCTGACAATTTAAATAAATGGTACAAATGGACTCAGGGCATATTACAAACAGAATATGATCATATTGGCCAGAGCAACTCTGGCATTAAATTATTCGGGAGAAAAAAACTAGTGACATGTAGAGAAATAATATCTGCCATTCTGATGCTTATCATGCTGACAACTGGCTGACTTCACATAGTCTATCTAGCTCTCTAACATACCTCTATACTGCATGAGAGAAAGAGATCCGATGCATGGAAGAACACAATTTATGCAATATAAAGTTGCAGTTGTGTGTGTGTGTGTGTGTGTGTGTATGTGTGTGTGTGTGTGTGTGTGTGTGTGTGTGTGTGTGTGT
>CM074958.1:8275603-8289770 GCA_037577455.1 Pangasius macronema
ATGCGATTTGAGGTAGACTTCTAGTTTGTTCAGTTTGTTGCAGATATTGTTTCATATCAAGCTTTAAACTAGACATCGAACATGTCTATGATCATTTAAATGGCATTGTGAGATGAAAAAGTGAGAAAACAGTATAGATTGCAATGCTACTGACTGAGCAAGAGTAAATCAGTCAGCAAGAGGTAAAAAAAAAAAACAATATGCACCATATGTACATACTTCAGGAGGCAATTTGATGCAATGCTATTTGCAGATGCAGTAGTGTGTCTCAAATTAGCAGCTCATCATGCCAGGAATGACCAACTGTATGCACTCTGTGTGAAGCACAAACTGCATTTTAAACACTGCTGTGGAAATGAGCAACCACCGAGCTGTCAAAAAGCATGGGAGTGAGGAAGAAGTCCAATAATGAAGACAATGTTTTAATAAGTGAAATTATTATTAAATAAAGACTTTTGTCAGAACAAGTAAACAGTGTGGAGGGCATTAATACAGCTAATATGCCATTTGATTGCTAATTGGGTTTAAAGAATGAGCTGTGTACAGAATAAGTTAGCTACTTCATATAATAGTGTGCAATTAAACTGTATTCAATTACGCTCAATTGCAGTGTTATTGCATCTTGTTTGTACAAATATTAACGCCAAAATGACACATAGAGTAATTTTTTGAAGGCAATCAGTGAAGCCTGAATATTTTCAAACAGGTAAATGGCAAATAATCTGCACTTACCTAATAACTTAATAATCCTGAAAAGGGAGAAAATAACCTGAGTGAGTCAAATCACAAGAAATAAATCCAAAGGTAGCAGTAAAATACTTCTAGATAAATGTCTTGGTTGAAAGTGATCTTGTGTCAAGCCAAGGCAGACCCGCAGATATATAAGTGCTCGGAGGTTGTGTAGCTTGATCCTGTTGTGAATGTGTAGTCTAGTCAGGATGCAGTGAAGAGCTGAACCTGGATGATCTGGGAAAACAGGCTGGAAACTGGCACATCTTGATCCCAAAGGGCAATAAGAAATGAAGAAATTCTACCGTGACCAGCATCAGCTTTCAGATATAAGGCTTCATATGTGCTATGATCCTTACCAAGGGGCCTCCTACTTTTCCGTGTTTTGGTTGGCACTTCCTTTAGTGATGTTACTGTTCTCAACCCAATCTAAAGTCCACAGTTTAGCAGCTTACAGTTGGGCTCATCATGCAACTGCAATTTGTGTGTGTGTGTGTGTGTGTGTGTGTGTGTGTGTGTGTGTGTGTGTGTGTGTTTTCAACCACTGAGCATGCAACTTCTTTTAAATCACTAAAAGAAGTGTCGCAGTTTTTTGGGTTTGTTGTTAGATATAAGTATCAAAAAATTGTCATTGATAAAAATACTTCCGTTTGTTGAAAGTATCATGCAAAAGTTGCTTATGCATAAAGATCTAAATACATTGAACAAGGCAACCCATCTTCGAAAGGCACCGCAACGAAGAAGTTGAGCTCAGAGCTTAAAGAAAAACTTTCCCAAACTCTCGCCTACATAGGAAACACATTCAAGAAATAACAAAGGTTGAACACTATCAAATGTTCTCCATCCACGGTATGAAAATCCAAGCAGACCGCATTTCAGTACACACTTGGTGCCAAAGGTATATGAAGAAACAAAGGCTATATAGTTCATGAAGAGCTGGGTAAGGCAAAATTCATTGCAGTTACTTGAGCAGCAGAGAGTTTTGTTACAGTTACAGCATGCTGCATAATTAATACATCGAAAAGTAAAATTCATTCTCTTCATTCTCTTTCATTCGTGATTTTTGCACATCTTGCATTAAACTTATGTTAAATCAAAGACAAAAATGATTGAAGATCAAAGTTGGTTACGTTTTTTCCAAGCTGAACCATGATAGAAACCGAACCGTGGCCTGGAAAACGAGGACTGATTGGTGAAAGGGGTAAACTGTTACACCTCTAGCCTGCTTATCGCTCTATCTGTTAAGGACAGGCTTGCTATAATAGGCTAGAAATGAGCAGTTATTTTGAAATACACCAAAAACATGTAAGAGGTAGGAGGTAATAGCTTGTAGTCAAATGCAAAAACAACATCTTGCATACCTTTATGTCCAGAGGGCATAACCGAAAGGAAAACACATGCAGCTATGCAGGAGGAAAGAGAGCCAGCTCACACCAGGATCACATGTTCCCAATGGTTGCATGGCCATTACCACTTGTCATTTCTCCAATCCAAAAAATCCTACTCATGCCCATCATGTCAGTTCAATCCATCCTTGCTACCGGCAACTCCATTTACTCCCTGATGGAAAGTGATGGGAAACCAATTGGGGACACAGGGGTGTACAAGTGCGGTACATGGTCACACAACATCACGTAGACAGGCAATCTGGAATGATGAAGAGGCCTGCTCCGCAGATGCATTGTGTCCTCCATGATCTCCTTCAGGCAACACTGAGTCCTGGCTCACCCACACATCAGCAAATATCAAACTAAACCTCAGCAAGAACCATTGCCTCTGAGGCACATAAAGTAGAATGGATTTCTAAAGCAGTTGCTTCTCTTCGTGTTTTTGAAAGTTTTTGTGCTTCGTGGGATATTTTGGAATTCTGGATTTTAGATTATAGTATATGATAGCGTTTCACATGGTACGTTGTTACAGGACAATAATCAGCAATAAAGTGGAGTTACAATTACTGCCCCAAAAAATTTATTATTTTCCAATAACAGCATGTCCTGAATGGTTTTATTCCTCTTATACCAAACTAGTCTTTGCAAACCATGTCTTCATGGTCCTTACATTGTACACAGTGGCGTTGTCTTGCTGGAACATGTTTGGGCCCCTTAGTCCCAGTGAAGGGAATTCTTAATTATACAGCATACAAATGCATCCTATACAATTGTGTGCTTCCAACTTCCAACACTCCTGTGTCTTAAAGACTTTCCCACGGTGAAATAAAACCTTTTCACTGATCCAAAATGCTGGCAGCCAAGATTCTACCTAAAGAAAATGTATGACTATACTGGATGTTTTTCTTTGTTAAATATCAACACATTTTTTTTAATTAGTCAAAGCCATGCACTGATAATAAATTAATCAATGCCTTCTGACCAATCAGATTTGAGAATTCAACAGCATGTTCTTTGATAACTACATTAAATATCTTGGCAGTATACATACAGGTTTTGTTTACATTTCTTTGTAACGTGAAAAAACAAGCAATACTAAAAACCTCTTTATTTAATCAACCTAACATTTCCCTTGTGCTTATCTAGGTCTTCTCTTTGAGGGTTTTGTCAATAGTTCTTACTCATTTTATTGATAAAGTAAAAGTAATGCTGTGTGCTTTACTCTGACCACAGTGCCTTTGTATTTCATCTTCTAGCAGCAAACACTTACTAAATGCAGCCTTCTTGAGTATATTTTCTAACAATTTTAACTTTGTGTCTCTGTATAAGGTGCCATACGTGAAGGTGGCCCCAGAGGACATACTGAAGGTGCAGTTCCCCCGTTTCACCACGCTAGACCTCAGACCCACCAACACAGACATCAGCCTGGCTGTAGCTGGCCTCCTCACCTTCTTCAACAGCACCACATCTTGCCTCATCTGTGCCCAGGCCAACTGTGAGTAACAAACACGGCAGATTTCCATTGTTCTATGGCTTTACACATAAATATAAAAAATATTTCTCTTTATGGGGAAAAAACAACATTTTTTAAACCGATGTATAGCTCCCAAACAAAGTCTTTTGAATCCCACATTTATTGTTTTTTCCTCACTATTTTTCCTGTTTTTCCTTTTCAATAATATTTTAATAACTTCCCTTAATACATCATTAACTATTAGAAAATCATTAGTTACTCATAATTTAACAATTAACAAATGTTCATAAGTGAGAGTTTGTGTCATTATTAATGTGTGAATACATTAAAATCAAGTAATGATTTAATTTGACAAATAGATCATTAGTCATTCAAAAGTTAAACATAAACCAATATTTACACATCACTTTTTATGTAGTTTCTCATGTGTGTGCTCATGAGTACAATATACCCTGTTCCCGTACTTCTACAATATATACATTTTGGTCATAAATGAGTCGTAAAACAGCGCATGTTTAAAAATAATTTCAAGTATTTGAGATTGAGCTTTCAAAAGAGATTTACGATTTATTGTTTATCCAATGTCTATATATATTGGCAAAATATTTGTAACATTCAAATATGTTAGTTCTTAACCTGTTTTAATATTATCCTGAGCTTACACATGTAATATCATTGTCACACAGCCTGTAATATCATTGTATCAACATATGATATGAAATCTTTCCACAATATGACATGTGGAGGCAGTTATAGACCAGCTCTACTACATCATGCTCACTGTGTTCAAAACTACACGTTACTACACATTATAACCATCCAAAGTGACTTATTTATGTCTATAATATAGCCATAGTTTATGGAATTATGGACTAGTTTGTGGAGTCAGTGTCTGTAGGAGAGTCTGGGTCTCCTCTACTATGTTAGGCTCATTATATTTTGTAAGTGTTACAATATTGGTCTTTGGGTGGCTTTTGTTTTGGTGAAGTTACAACTTAAAATTTAGCCTTATCACTCTATTACAGGTATCAATAACTGACTTTGGCTGTCTCTAGTTATGAAATATTCCATAGTTTATGTGTATTGTATAGTATAGGAGGTCAAGATTGTTCCAGTGCTTAATATGAGACCATTTCATTGTCAAATTTTTATGACATCCCACCTTACCCTTTGGCTCTATTGCAAACATCGTTAAATTATTCGGGTGACTCTGACTATAAATGCCCGTAGTTTATGGGTGCACTCAGCATAATGTCCTGGAGGAGGTCCATGACTTTGGGTAACTTAAGTATAATAAGCACAACAAGGTAGAGCGTATATAATTTCAAACCACTTTGTTGTCAACTTTTCAACAACTTCCACCTTAAACTTTGGCACTGTCTCTATTACAGATATAAATAACTGATTTTTGCTGGCTCTAGGTATGAAATATTCCATAGTTTTTACCAAAGTGTATAGAGTATAATATAGTAGAGGAGGTCCAGATTCATTTCAGACCAACTTACTGCCAAGTCTGGAGAAATTTCACAAAAACTTCAGAAAATTTTCTGAAATTTTGTATGTTCTAACATATTTATTACACTTATAAATGTAATATTTTATGGTTGGAGCCACCCAAAATCATATTTCTGCCTCAATTGGCTCAGTTCACCTAGCAGAGGTGGCTCATTTGGCTCCCAAATACCTCCCAAATGCCAGTTATCACTACTAGCCAAACTTGTTGTCCTACCTATCCCTTAAAATTTTAATAAAATCTTTACTCTCTGATTCAAAAAATAACACATTTTGCATGCTGCATGTTATACAATCTGTATAGTATACTATATGTAGTCTACTCTGAAAGTATTGGGATGGCAAGGCCAAATCTTTTGTTTTTGCTATACACTGAAGACATCTGAGCTTGAGATCAGAAGATGAACATGAGATGATAGATCAGAATTTCAGCTTTCATTCCCTGATATTTACATCTAGATGTGAAAAACACTTAAAACGTGGCACATTTGGTGGCAGACCACCCAGTTTTTTGATGAGCAAAAGTATTGGAACAAATAGCCTTAAAGTAAATAACGTTTAATATTTGGTTGTAAATCTCTTGCTTGCCATAGCTGCATCAAGCCAGCAACCCACTGCCATCACCAAACTGTGGCATTCTTCTTCTGTGATGATTTACCAGGCTTGTACCACAGCTTTTTTCAGTTGTTGTTTGTTTTGGTTCCCTTCAGTTTCCTCTTTAGGAGGTGAAATGCATGATATGTATATGTTGTATTTGAATATCCCATTCCAGATTTAGTCCTTCTTTGCTGTTATAATAACCTCCGCTCTTCTGGGAAGGTTTTCCACTAGATTTTGGGGTGTGGCTGTGGGGATTTTCCCATTCAGCCACTAGAGCATTAGTGAGGTCAGGCACTGATTTCGAATGAGGAGGCCTGGTGTGCAGTCGGCATTCCAGTACATCCCAGTGGGATTGAGGCTCTGTGCAGGCCACTCACACAGGCAAATACAGCATTCTGTAATTAATATTACTGTGCTGATATCTTTGCACATTCCTGAAAAATAGAATTTGGTGATTTTTATTCTTATTATACTAAAATACAATTTGATTATTTTTATCCTTATTATACTAAATTTTAGCCTATTTACCTCCCACTACACAATACTACACTGCACACAAACACACACTCTTTTTCTTAATGTTCTCATTAGAACTGGCTCTAAATCGTTATGCTTTGGCAAACAACTCACATGATAAGATTCACTAGAAATGCCATTTCGGCAATGACACATCATTAACGGTTAAACTGAGTTAGCAACCACAAATATAAGTTGTATAGTATGGCTTATTTCCATAACTGGACTCAAAACAGGACAAAATTTCAAGTTCAGATTGTAGGAATTGCAAATTTCTCCCTTTTTTATACACAAGAAGACTTTTCTAAGTATTGGTATTGTCATACTAGTGTTGGTGTTGGATCGAAAAGAAATCCAGTGGTATCACCCATTGCTACCATATAGTGCTTCCCACCAGAGTTTAGATATGAAGCCTCTCCTCCACAAAGAAGCACTAGGTCGATAGACATAGGTAGCATCATGATGTAACATATATTGAACTATACAATAACAGCCCTGTCACAAAGGTACGCAAGGCTGGAGCTTGGCCCATTTCTTATTTCAGGCTTCAAAAATGTCGGTGTGATCAGTGTGCATGTATTTTTGGTGAAAGGATTAATGAAATTATTATGCCCTTCATTCTTCTTCCTCATTGCACTCAATTATTTCACACTATTTCTTACGAAGGTAACACAAGTGTATTAATGAGTAATGAAACTAAGTTTATAACACTCTGGCATAATCATATATGCATGGGTAAGTGTCATTTATAAATATTTGTTAGTGTTTAAATTCTGAATGACCAATGATTTATTCATCACTAGTTAATACGTGTAGTGTATACACACATTAGCAACAGTGTCATTTCTAAACACACTTTTCAAATTCTGAATAATTAATGATTTGTTCATAGATATTAATAAAGTATTAATGCCAGGTATTATAAAGTGCTACCTCCTTCTCTAACACACCTGCTTCATTTGCAGCTTGTCAAGGCATTTATAATGACCTAATGAGTTAAAGATATATTGGAAAAAAAGAAAATACAAAGTTTAGTTTGAGGCCTGGTGATAAGAACTACTAAAATACTGGCCATTATGTGTACAATATCTGGCTCTTGCACTGTGATTCTCTCATTATGTAATCCACTGTTAATCATTAATCATTACATAGTCCATCATTAGTGCTGAAAAAGCAGGAAGGCTTTCAGATTTTTGGCTGCGTTCTTACTCTTTATGAACGCACAACTCTTTAAGGCACAACCCAGTTTATGTATCTGTACGCTGTACACTTTTATGCTTTTCCACTGTGCAGCTTTATGACCCCAAGACACAAATTATTATTTGATTGGATTAGATGTTAGATTCAGTCTAGCATTATATTCCTCTATTCTATAATGCACTACACCATAGTAAGACGATGCTATTACACCTCAACATTCATATGACAACATTAATTACTGTATGTCTTGTCCATTGTTCATTTGTAATCAATTTGGTATTTCTCTGCTCTCACTCTCAGTGTCCTTCAGGCTGCTATTATGTATGCTGTCCCACTCATTTACTATCAAAGCACAGGAACTGATAGGGACAGCAATTCCTCTGTTCACAGAGAAACAAGTATATAAATGGGCTGATAAACATCTTTACTTGTCAAAGATGAGAGCTGACACAAACAAATTGGTATGGTGCACATGCATAAAGGTGGTTCCCAATCCTAATGAGGACACAGGAAGCCTGTGTGGTTTGTTAAAGCCTAGTCCCCTCCTGTACCTGTCAGCACAGAGACTTTATTTTTGTTTATTCACTGTGGGCTGTATTCAGAGTCAGTGACTTAAGATGAAAAGTTAGTATTTAATATTTACATGGGGAAAGTCATTTGTATTCAGAGCTCGGCTAAGCAGCTGCTTAAGTAAAAATTTTTATGCTCCCTATTCAGGATATTCAACTCATCTGCGTCTAGTTGATGCCTCTGGGGTTGCCATATTGTTCTTGAGTAGCTTATAAGTGCCCGAGACAGGGTTTTTCAAGAGACCACCACCTTTAAACACAAGCACTTGCCTTTAAACTTGTGAAAAAATCAGGGACAGATAATTGAATGCAACAGTTACACAAGTGCAAAACATCCAAAGAAGGCGGTTTTTGTGCACTCCAAAGACTTTGGCCAAATTTATGGGCACTGGATGTGTCCTTCACGGTGTAGGCAATCCCATTTGTCCTTTTACTGGACTTGAGTAATCTGAAATTTTAGCATGCATGGCAATATTTGTAGTTTTTTAGGTAATTAATATTTATTTAATATTTGGATTAATTGATATAGGCCTAACAGTCATTCAGTCAGTTGTTTTTGTTTGTGAATTCTCAGAAGTTGTTCTGTGGTTATAATGAACTAATTTAAATTACCTCACACATTATGCATAGATAGCCTAGTAAGCTTTAATTAGTTTATAAAAATAGCAGATATGTGTCCTGCTTGAAGTAGTGAATCCTTCTTTGCATCCTATATGATGATGTCTGTAGGGTGTTCTGAACATGAGGTCTGCCAGTGTTGCTTGGTAGCCTCTTCTGAAGGATGCATGGTACTAAGACATGCCTTCATTATGGAACATACTTGCTTTTTTATTGCTGCTGTGTCTTTCACTTTGAAATGGTAACTATATTTAGTGATCATGACTAAAATGCCTCCCTATCTACTGTTCCCTCCCAACAGAACTGAAAAATAAAGCACATTCTGATCACCACAAGACTAATGATGTAAAATGAATTGTAGCCAACTGGCTCCGCAAACATTCATAGAATGGCCACAGTGAATTAGCATAGATACAGAACTTATCCTGCACTCTTTACCTGTGTTGTATCTCAGGGTTTGCACGATGTGCTAAGACTTAATCATGGATAACATCTAGACTATAATTACATTATATGGTCAAAAGTATGTGGACAGCTGACCATCACACCCCTATGTGGGCCTTTCCCAATTGCATAGGATGTCTTTGCATGCTGTAGCTTTAAGCTTTCCCTCCACTGGAACTAAGGGGCCCAAACCTCTTCCAGTGTTACAATACCTCTTTGAGTGTCCATAAAGTGAGGTCCATAAAGGCATGGTTTGCCAAGGTTGGTATCGAAGAACTTCAGTGGCCTGCACAGAGCCCTTACTTCAACCCCAATGAACACCAACTGCACCCCAGGCTTCCTCACCTGACATCAGTGCCTGACCTCACTAATGATCCAATGCTCCAACATCTATTGGAAAGCCATCCCACAATAGTGGAGGTTATTATAACAGCAAAGGGGGGACAAACTCTAGAATGGGATGTTCAACAAGCACATATGGTTGTGATGGTTAGGTGTCCACATACTTTTGTCCATATAGTGTATTTTATGTCAGTTGAAACATTACATGCTTCACAGAACAGCATGATGTGATACAGTACTATCCTGTAGATATCTTCTTCCAGCTTTATGGCTTAAGCTAAGCGGTAGTCATTCTGGTTGAAGAAGGGCAGCATAGATATTCACAATGTGGGTGTGGAAGCTGCTAGCAAATGACATATGATATAATGATTGAAATGTACCTTTACCCCTTCAACACTTCACTGTAGGTGGTGGATAATGGCTCGCTCTGTATGTTTGGCAGTTGTGCTCTCTTCTCTGTCCCTCCCTCTCTGTCTCTCTCTTTCTTTCTCTCTCTCTCCCACTAGGTGCACAGGGCCCATTAATCACACTGTCTGGTGACAGCCTAATAGAGCATGTCCTCTCATGAATATTTCTCCTTTCTGCCCTGTGGTGGCAGTGCTGGAACTCAGCTATTTGTCCTGCTAACCTCCACAACTGTCACTGCAGGAAAAAGGTGTATCCGGACCAGTGAACTCCACCAACACTGCACTGTAGCAGTATCAGTACACTTACTCATATTAAAATCTAGACTGGGTTAGACTAGGTTACAACTTGTAAACTTGCAGATGTCTAGAATGGGGCGATATACATAGCTTTAGCATTAGAACCAGGTTCTTTCTCAAGTTATTATGCATGACCAGAACCTACATTTACCTTAGTCAGTCTAGTTAGCAGATTCCGTGTTGCAGGCCTGTTTCTCTGCTAGATGTAAATAAGGTATTAGCTTCTTTCTTCCTTCTGGCATCTTCCTTTAAAAAACAACTACAGAACAGCTATAGAAAAAAAAATGTCTCACAGTGTTGCCATAAAGGTGGCAAAGCTTAGGATCATTTCATGAATCCTAAGTAAACTGAGGGCTCAAGGGGAAAGAAAAGAAAAGAAAGTTTCCAAGAAAATGAAAATTTCCTGGGGTTGGGGTTACAGTGCATTAACCTGTTAGGGGGCCCAAAATGTATATTTCTGCTGGTTGACATCTTGTTGCTTGAAATGCCAGACATTATCTGTAATTACTGTTGAATAAAGGGGACCTGTCATGTAGCTAATGATGAATAACCTGAATCTTTTGAAGCAGGGGTAATGGATTATAATGGACTAAAAGTTCACTTAGGGGGATGAGGCCATTCAGCACTTTATAGGTCATTAGTAGTATTTTATAATACATAGAAAATTCATTGGGAGCCAGTTTAGTGTGGATAAAATATGGTTAATATGGTGAAATGTTCTGGTTCTTGTAAGAGCTCTGGCTGGCTGAATTCTATACTAACTGGAGGTGGTTTATGCACCTACTAAGACATCCAGAAAGCAAGGCTTGTTACAATAGTTAGAGTTAAGAAAAACATGAAGTAATTTTCCTGTATAATATAATGACATTATTATAATTGGTTTAGCAGTGTTTTCCTGTCTTAGGCTGCGCATGATGTAACTGCAAGGCCATCAAGAGTTACTAAATAATCAGGAAGCTTATTTAGAGCAACCAGTAGCCCTGGTAGAAGTGCTCCTGTCTTGTCAGAAATAAGCATATAATAATGTCCTTTACACATTCCTCAACTTTATTAAGTTGGCGTCTGTCATCTGGCTTTGCTGGAACATACAACTTTGTGTCATCAGCATACCAGTGGAAGTGGTATTTTGTTTAAGAATAATTGTATCCAGAGGTAGCAGATTTTAGGGAAAAAGCAGTGGTCCTAGAATGGAGCCTTGTGGAATACCAAACTGTGATTTTGTATGCATAGAGATGTCTCCATAAACATTCATAAACTGTTATTGTTCAGATAAGAGATAAGATCCGACTGTTAACACTAGAATAATACCCTCAATGTCCACTTTAATAGGAACACTTGTACACCTGCCCATTTATGCAATTATCCAAACAGCCAATCATGTGGCAGCAGCACAATGCATAAAACCATGCAGGTACAGGTCAAGAGCTTCAGTTAATGCTTACATCAAACATCAGAATGGGAAAAGGGTATGATCTCTGTGACTTTAACTGTTGCATGGTTGTTGGTTTGAGTGTTTCATAAACTGCTGATCTTCTGGGATTTTCACACACAACAGTCACTAGAGTTTACACAGAATGGTGCAAAAAAACAATAAACATTGAGTAAGCAACAGTTTTGTTCATTGGTAAGACAGGTCAGAGGAAAAATGGACAGACTGGTTTGAGCTGCCAGGAAGGATACACTAGCTCATATAATCACTCTTTACAACCGTGGTGAGCAGAAAAGCATCTCAGCATGCACAACACATCAAACCTTGAGGTGGATGGGCTACAACAGCAGAAGACCACCGCCTGTCAGCCAAGAACAGGAATCTGAGGCTATCATGGGCACAGACTCTCCAAAACTGGACAATTGAAAATAAAAAATAATAATAATAATAATCACCCGGTCTATTTCCAGTCTTCTCCAGTTTTCAACTGTCCTTTTTTATGAGTCTTTGTCCAGAAACTGTCCAGTTTCTATGAGTCTTTGCCCATGATCTGGCACTACATAAATTATAATGCGATCTTTGCAACACTGTGCCTACATACATGCATATGTGTGTGTGTGTTCATTGTGTATATTCATTTTTATATTCCTGTTCACACTCTTATCATATTCTTAACATGTCTTCCCCACTGTACACTGATTGTACATACATACATATGATTGTACACACATATCATATTTATCCTTATTTATAATATCCACTGCACCTTCTGTACATAAGTCATCCATTTCCTTGTACATATCACCCTCATTTCCTTATTTGTAATTTATTGTAAATATGCCATTTATGCACTTCTGGTTAGATGCTAACTGCATTTCATTGGCTTAGTACATGTACTTTGAACAATGACAATAAAGTTGAATCGAATCTAATCTAGTCTAATGATAGCCTTAGATTCCCGTTCTTGCCTGATAAGAGGTGGTCTTCTGCTGTTCTGACCAGTCTGTTCTGATGAGTTTTTCGCATCGTTCGATGTAAATTGTTCTGCTCCCACACGATTGGCTGAACAGATAACTGCATAAATGAGCAGATGTACAGGTGTTCCTACTGACGTGAATGGTAAGTGTATATCTCTGGTATCAAAAGCTGCACTGAGATCATATAATAGAAGCAATTAGACACAACCCTAATCGCAGGTCCATAGTAGGTTATTTACTACTTTAACCAATGTTGTTTACGTATTGTAGTGAAATATTTCATGTGTATGAGTACTATGCAACTAGGAATTCATCTGCAAAATCAACTACAGTTATAGCTGAAAAGGCTTGTTGTCAGTTTTTTTTAATCAGTGGTTTGACAGCTGGTTGTTTAAATATTTAGGGACATAATCATTGCCAAGTCAGAATTTATTATTTTTAACAGAGGTTTAATTACTTCTGGTATTTCTGGTGTCTAAGAATGTGTGTAGGTTAATGTCTTCAGTTTCGTCATGGAAAGAGTCGTCATTACTACATTCTGGTGGTATCTTTGTGTCGAAGGCTGTCTTATTCCTAAACTTTCCTGCTATAAAGATTACAATGTATTCATGCTAAACTGTGCAATGTAGGTGTGCAATTAACAGAGAATATGAACTTTCTATACTTTTGTTTGTTTGTTTCCAAACCATGATAGCTGCTCAGTTCTGTTTGTGCTTTTATCAGTGAGAATGATTATGCCGGTTCACCACATAGGCTACTAATTATGTCTGTTTCGATTCCAAGCAAATACATTGGATGGGCTGAAGGAATTTCTCTGCGCAATGCAATCTTTGCCATGTTTTTCCCCCCACACAATTTCACACTGCTACAATTTAACATATGTATGAGTATGTAGAATTATTGGATCGTTTGATGATTTTGATATAATCTTTTGGAAGAAGAGAGAAAGTGAAACTGGGTGTGAAATGTAAATTTGACTGAGAATGCTGTTCGTGTCCTAGTAATAATGATACTACTGACTACATGGGAAATAAATTTGGTTATTTTAATAATGATGCTTTTAATGGATTTTGATATAGTTTGAATTATACAATCAGATTTGCGGTGTTGGCTTTTTTCATTCCACAGTGATCATACAGGCATCCTATCTCACACTTTTTTAAGAGAACTGAAGTGTTGTGCTAATTAGATTTTCTTGTTGTGCCTCTGCAACCAGGTATTATGTTTTTGGGTTGCCCGTCCATCCAACTAGGATTTATAAGGAATTATGTATCCAACAGATGAACTAAATTTGGAATCAATCCAAACAGGGTCACAGTCATGGTCACAGCAAGGTCAGATGTCTGAAATAGGTTTTCTTCAAATAGCTTTCTCCTGTTTATTTTAATGACAAGAAGAATTTTAACAAGAAGAACTAGACTTGGTGGCGTCGTATCCCTGTCAGTGCCATTGATGTCGAGTTCTAATTACTTAATATAATATCTATTATATCCCCACTACTACACACATTACACATCACACACACTGTATCTTCTTCTTTCGGCTTTTCCCTTCAGGGATCTCCACAGCGAATCATCACTCTCCACCCATCCCTATCTTCTGCATCCTCAACACTTGCACCCACTAGCTTCATCTCCTCATTTATTACCTCCATATACCTCCTCT
>CM074958.1:8289870-8307958 GCA_037577455.1 Pangasius macronema
ACTCTGTCTTACTACGACTGACTTTCATTCCTCTTCTCTCCAGCGCAAACCTCCACCTCTCCAGGTTTTCCTCCACCATCCACCATCACACACACTGTATATTATACAAATATAATAGTCAGGAGCAGCTGTTACATATTACTTTAACAAATTAGTTTTTTACATCTTACTTTAACAAATTAACACCATACGGACCAACAGTTTACAACACAATCTCCTAGGCATATTTATTAACTTAAAAACAAGATAGTTGATCTATTTTTATTGTTTAATCTGTTCTTGCTGATAGTGTGTTATTTTTACGTGCCATTTCAACTTGAAAGTACTATGATTTAAGAATGCACCATAACGTAACGTCTCACACACCATCATGCTTGCTGAGCTCTCTGTCTCCCTGTTTGCTAACACTCACTCACCTTTTTAGTTCATAACACTACATGGATTAATTTTTTTACACATTCCAGGATGGCAATAAGCAAAATATGAGCAATGTGAAAAGATACATGGAGAACATGACTCTCTACTGCAGTTTTCCCTGTGCTTAGCTGCTGTGACATTGCTTAGCAACGTGCAGTCACTTTGTGGTCTATTTCAGTAACTTTATGCTCATCTCTGCCTACCATCGGTCAGTTTGTAATCAAGTGGCTCACAACAAAAGTATTGCAAAGGAATATTCATGCAGATGACGAAAGGTATTGATTCTACACTGACTCTTCCCTCGAAGTACTGCAGATCAGATGAATAGATCATCAGTTTCAAAAGTGTGCTTTGTCAATTATGAGAAGTAATTCATATCAATATAGTTATTATGATAATGTCATATATGACATTGAATCTAAAAAAAAGACTAGGCAAAGGATCTAAATTGTAATAAATATATTAATATCAGTGGTGTGGCCCAGTGCAGTGGAGTAGTGGATAGACCTCTTCTTCTTCTTTTGGCTTTTCCCTTCAGGGCTCGCCACAGCGAATCATCACTCTCCACCCATCCCTATCTTCTGCATCCTCAACCCTTGCACCCACTAGCTTCATCTCCTCATTTATTACCTCCATATACCTCCTCTTTGGCCTTCCTCTTCTCCTCCTGCCNTCCTGCCTGGCAGCTCCATGTCCAACATCCTCCTACCAATATAGAGTAGTGGATAGACCATGTCCATCATATTGTCCGTTGATTCTTGAGAGCTGATATGGACATATTGGCATATTTGGTTTATTCTTTTTTATTTAATAATAAAAAAAAAAACATCTGGTGATGCACATCACTTTAAAAATCTATCATAACATAGCTAAATGTGGGTGTAAGTCTTCAAATGAAATATTTAATCTCTGTTTCTTCCACAAATGAAATAAAAATGAGTTAAAATATCTTCTTTGTAGCCTTCTTTGTTCTGATCTGTTCTATCTACAGATATTGACAGATAACTCAAACACATTTCAGATGTGATAAATATGCTTCAGTTGTTTTTAATGACACATATGTTAGCGTACGAAAAACAGAAGACAATGCGTGGTGTAAATGAGGAAATAAAACTAGTTTCTTAGTCCTCCTTAATCATGACAAATGAGAGCTGTTGTGCCCATCTCTCCACTTTAACAGAAAGGTGCAGCACCGAAAGAAGTGACAGTGGCTTCACTCTTTTTTTTTTTTTCTTGTCTTGCTCTGTTTGTTTCTGAAGAGCTGTCTCTATTTTACAACGTGCATTAATTTGATGTGATAAGGGAAGCAATGGGATTTTGACATATGCTGTCATTAAGGGAGTGAAGAGAAACTCTCCCTCCCCACCTCCTCCCCCCATCCCCTCCACTCCTTCAGTGTTCCTTTTCGTGTGTGGGAGGAGAGGAGAAAAGGATGGACTGTTGCCTTTCTGCTTCTCCTGCATGCAGTGAGCTGACTGCAGATGCTTTCAGTAGGAGGTGATATGAATTAAAATGACAGATCACTCGTATGACCACGGTCTGTGTTTACTCTTCTACTGGAGGGAATTTTTCACGTCGACAACTGCAGAGGATTTTTAAGTTTTTATTTCGGGAATTCTAATCATTCTACTCTCTACAATGTGGGACTTTCTCTTTTTTTTACCTGGGAAGTTCATTTGAGGATAATAAGAGCTGTAAATACCGGGAGCATGTTAATGGTTTTCGCGTGGACACTGTATGTGTTGTTGACTTTACACCACTTCAGGTGCATCAAGAATGGTGCTTACGTGAGGTCTGGAATGTCTGTGGGAATGTGTAAAGTAAATGAGGGAGAAGCTCTGGAAATTGTGTGTTAACGTGCAAAACACGTTAACGAACAAAAACACAAAAACAAATCAGAAAACACGAAGACAAACGCAAAATCACAACAGCATTAACTTAAAATGGAAAGGGTAGGTCCTTATTGAACACACATGCTCGTTGCTGGTTGGCTGCAGCTCATCAGTCTGAAAGACTGAGAAAAATGTAAGAAAGACTTACATGGTAATGACCAGCGCTGTCTGCCACCCTCAATACCACCACTGAGGTGAGACCCTTGAGCAAGGCACCGATCGGGGTTGACGAGGGGCCCGTGGCCAGCTAAAATGGCTGCCCACTGCTCCGGGTGTGTGTTCACAGGTGTGTGTGTTCGCTACTGTGTGTGTGTGTGCACTTGGATGGGTTAAATGCAGAGCACAAATTCCGAGTATGAGTCACCACACTTAGCCACAAAGTCACTTCATTTCACTTCACTTCACTTCACTTCACAGTAATATATTTACTTGACTTTGTCTCTTTGTCTGTTTATTTACTTATTTATAGAGACAGAAAAATTGAGATTCGAAGATGGTTCCAACTTATACACCCAATCTTATTTTCCAAATCACGATTTATCTACTATTAACCGAAACGTAAGAAAATAAAACATCACTGAGCATGTTAAATTAAGAGATTGCAAGTGCACAATTTGCCCATTGATAGTTTTACATTTTACATCTATAGCAATGTACCAAACAGACAGTCTACAGTCCAAGTACAGGGTTGAAAAGCTAGGAGTTAAATGCCTAATAAAAAGGCAAACATGTGCTCAGTGGCAGTCCTGGGATTTGATTACTAGCACATGCACATGCTTCTCATGCTTACATTAAGACTGTTTAGTGATTGAATAGGTTTTAGATTAGACATTGTTCAAAGCAGTCATTTAGGGAAGTTAAATCCTAGTTATTGCAAAGGTTTTTCTCCATAATAACAGCTCTAAGTAACATTGCTTACATGAGGTCTGGAATCAATGTAAGAATGTCTGTTTGTGAGCGTGTGTAAAGTAAATGAGGCAGAAGCTCAGTAAATTACAGTGCAAAACATATTAACCGCCCAAAAATGAAACAGAAAATCAGCCAACCAAAAACACAGCACCAAATTTGGAAACACAACAGCAAAAAAAACCAAAAACACATACAACAAACCAAAACCACAACAGCAAATTTAGAGACACAACACCCTTATCTCAAGATAGAAAGGTTAGATCCTTCCTGAACGTCACATGGTCACCGCTTGTTGGCTACAGTGTTTGTCAGTATGAGAGACTGTGGAACACGAAAAGCTGGAGAATGTTTATACTAAGAGGAGTATGAGCCTAAATGACAGTACTGATGTTTGTATGTGTGCTTATTTTTATGAAGAGCCATTATATTATGTTATTTTAGATTTTAGAGCATTAAAATCTGAGTATATGAGTATGTGAACACTGAAAATCTGCCAAAAGGAAGCCGGGTTATTCAGAAGAAAGAATTACACGTCACTATAGTAACATAAGTAACATCAAATTAAATAGTTTTCGCTAAGCTAACAAGATAAGTATGACTTTTTCAGGTTAAGAAAAAAGAAACACCACCCGTATGCGACACATTCCTACATGGGAATGACAAACCTCATTATGTTGATATGTTTCCAAATTTGCTGTAGCATATTTGGATTTTGCTGTTGCATTTTCTCTTTTGCAGTCGAGTTTTGGGTTTGTTAATATGTTTTGTACTGACAGGTCATCATAGTAAATCCCTATTGGAACTCTCCAGGATGTCAAAATTGGACAAATGACGGACTGCTGTGGGCGAATGGCGGTGCTGCTTTTATCAGAGCCTGCTCCAGCCGCCACATTCACTGTATTCCAGTCCATACAGAAGTCTGATCTCCAAAAATTCAGCCTGTAATCCATATTCAGGTCATTATGGTGGCAGTCATGTGAAAATAAGCCCAACTTTAGGACAGCTTTCAGCATAGCCTCAGGCAAAAATAAAATGAAAAAATGTTGTGCACTCATTTTGTGCATGTTGTGTGCACAAAATGAAATGATGTGCTGTCATGCATGGGACAATGCATGGGGAACACACAGAACCTAGATTCATCAAATATCTGCCAAGAAACTTAACAAATGAAGAGATGACAGCTTCTGAGAGATGGATGCAGTTCTGGTGCCGGAGAATCACAGTAACAGCTGTGCACACTTTCCTTTTGCCTCATGGAGACTCATATGTCTGACTTTCTCCTGGATGCTCTCACTTCCTATAAATTAGCAATTAATTAATTAATTAAGATAAGTATTCAAAATGTTTATATCAACCCCATAACAGTGATGCAAGCTGAAACACTATGCAATATTCGGTGTGCATTGTGAAGATAAATATTTAAATAGATTCCACTCTAAATATTCAAAACATACATACAAATACCACAAGAATGATTAATGATTAATACCAGAACAATATTAATATAGCAGCCTATACAGTATACATAAACATTGCCCTATATATTGCTAAAAACTTTTAATTGTAGATCCTGATGTGCAGTGGCCTGCACAAAAAGAACAGAGATTTGAGAACTATACAAAAGAAAGTGTGTGGTACAGAAAATACTGATCATGGACAAATACTGAATACTGGACTGTTGGAATTGGAATTAGGATTGGATTGAAAATATAATTTGAACTATAACCATTGTAATAATAAAGTTATAAACTATAGGGAACTGATAAGGAGAGTTGAGATATTACAGAACAGCCTCATATCAAGTCTTACAAGTATTCATTGGTTTGTTTCTGTGGTGTGTGTGTGTGTGTGTGTGTGTGTGTGTGTGTGTGTGTGTGTGTGCACGCCCCTGTTCAACAGGCCTATTAAACCTGGAAGTGTTACTGCGACAGTTTCTCATTTCCAAGGAAACACTCTCTGTTCGCATGCTGGATGACAGCCAAGACCCTACTCCCCTCCTCAAAGAGATTCGAGATGACAAGACTTCCACCATCATCGTCGACGCCAATGCCACCACGTCCCACAGCATCCTGGAGAGGGTAGGAAGGCCTATATACCATAAGAAAGACTTACATATTAATATATCTACTTGAATTGTATATCTATCTATTTATTTATAGTATACATATATGTACATGTATACATATATACACAGTCAGGTCTGTAAATATTTAGACATTGACAAAGTTATTGTTATCTTAGCAATAAAATTTTGAGCTTTAATTTGAGGGTATTTTTGGTATCTAACCAAAAGCAATTCAACAACTGGCTGCTCAGATGGCCAGATTTTTTGCATTTTTTTATTTTTATTTTTTTAGAAAAAAATATGAAGTCCGAAGAGCTATCACTGCCAGTGAAGTTAGCCATCATTAGGCTGAAAAATCAAAACAAGCCCATCAGAGTGATAGCAAAAACATTAGGTGTGGCCAAAGCAACTATGTGGTACATTCTTAAAAAGAAATAATCCACTGGTGAGTTCAGGAAGACCAAAAGCCTGGAAGGAAAATATGGAACAAACAGGATATAATCCAGGAATAGTGTTGAAAATTCAAGGGATAATGCTTAGTGAAAAGTCAAACAGTCTCTCAGTGGCAGTCTTGAGATTTGATTACTACCTGAGAACGTTGTCTACTAAGCTACTGCTCAGTACATTAGGGCCATTTAGTCATTGAGTAGGTTTTGGACAAGCCATTGTACAATGAAGCCAATTAAGAAAGTCAAACCCTATTTATGTCAGCATTTGTCTCCATTATAACCCACCATCCAAATTCAGATAGCCATCTGTCCCACGTTGTATATATAGCAGACTTCTATGCTGAATGCCACAGTTCGTGAAAAACTGAATTAGGAAACCTACCATAATTCTCCTCCTACTCTCTTTTTCTACAACTTCCTTTGGTTCCAGAAACCCTCCCACACTTCTCCTCTACTCTATGTCCCTCTTTTCCTAAGCACTTGTTGACTTAACTTGAGTTAAGACTGCACTTAGGGAAAGTTATTAGATTTCAGAAATTACTTGGATCCCATTGACATGACTAAAACTATAGTATACAAGTAATAAAAACAAATAAGAAATAAAAAGATAAGACTAAAATAAACATCTAAGAAACCTAATATATCAAAGTTGATTGTCATAAATAGTCATAACTTTTACACACTGAGTCTCCATGGAACTTTATGAAGGCACCTTCATACCTCAGCTATACATGATTGAAGGCTCCAGGACATGATTCCTGAGAAACCCTGTGAATATACCTGAAAATCATGTGAAATTACCCTGAGCATGCATGTTACCTGGTGGAACATTGAGCGTGAATGGGAGTTGTTGATTTGTCATAATTCAGCATCTGACACAGATCAAGAATGGCCTGCTTTTCAAATTGAAATCTTTCAGTGCACTGCTGATCTATAAGTAATTACATGTCCACTCAAGGTCTTACAATTCTATCACTCATGTTCATGTTTCTCTTCATTGTAAGTAGAGCAGTACATGAATAGCTGGACACATTTTGAATGGGCAGGCAGTGGTGAGAAGGGTGTCAATGATAGATGGTCAGTTAATTTAATTGCTATATAGTACCCCAGTGGTGTGAAAATAATGTACATTAACATTGTAGTGATTTCTTTACTTCATGGTCCCACTATCCATCACATGCTTCACCTCTGAGAAGCTGCAGTGGTCGATAGTAACACGATTAGTTAGACCACCATTTTACTAACCTTATTAGTTAACCTAATTGTGATGTATCTGGGAATGAGGACATGGGAGGCAGGTGATGGAGACAATGATGCTGTCAGGATTCTTTATTATTATTATTATTATTATTATTATTATTATTATTATTATTAATTTTTCCTTTTATGTCAGTGCTTTTCAGTGCTGGCCCTTAGCATTGATCAAAATAGATCACAACCAGTTCCATTTACTGAGGTAAGGTCAAATCACCAGACGTACCAACGCAGAAAGTTACCGTAGACCGTTGGAAGACTTGTTCTCACGTATTTAGTTATCCAAATGGCACAACCACACAATAATCACTCGTAAATAATCAGTGTAAATAATCACTCATCACCCACTCGTTCTCCACAACTCTCCTTCTGCTTCCCAGCCACACTAATCTGCTAGCTACCTGACCATGGCATGTTACAAAAGTAAGAAGTTTCTGTGAACCAGACATTAGCTATATTTCTGGGGCATTTAATTTAAAACACCAATTTGTAATTTTTAATTAATCATGATATTATAAAATAGCTTTTTTTTCCCAAAAACCATTGTATTGTGAGATTAAAAATTGTTATAATATAATAATGTTTGTTTTAAATATTGAAAAATCTTACAAATTATTTGTTAATATGGATACTTACAAGTGTAATTACATCACTTTAATAGGAAGTAAAGCCTGTAGCCCTGCTCAGTCATGCAGCTGTCTAATCAGCCAATGATGTAGCAGCAGAGCAATACATAAAAACTTACGGATACAATCTTACCCTCTTCAACTGTCCAGTTTCATTGAGTCCGTGCTCACTGTAGCCTCAGATTCTTCGCTGTTCTTTTCCTCAATGTTCGATCCCTCAAGGTTTTGATGTGCCTCGAGGTTTGATGTTCTGTGCATTCTGAAATGCTTTTGTGCTCACCATGGCTGTAAAGAGTTGTTATTTGAGTTACCATAACCTCCCAGTCAGCTCGAATCAGTCTGGACATTTTGTCTGCCCTCTCTTAACAAGGCATTTCCTCCCACAGAACAGCAGATAACCAATGTTTTGTTTTGTTTTTGTTTGTTCTTGCATCATTTTGTGTAAACCCTAGACATTACTGTGTGTAAATTTCCTAGGAGATCAGCAGTTTCTGAAATACGTAAACCAGCCAGTCTGGCACCAACATCCATACCATGGTCACATTCTGTGTGATGCAAACATTACCAGAAGCTGTTGAATTTATATGAATTTATACATTGCTTTTCTGCCACATGATTGGCTAATTGGATCATTTCATGAATGACTACGGGTATAGATATTCCTGTTAAAGTGGCAAGTGAGTAAATATTCATTGGCATGTTTAATGTGATATTGTGATATTTAATATTACCCTTAAATTGTGTTCCATAATGTTTTGTGTCAACTTTATATTTCGCAAAAAGACACGTTGCAGGGTGAAATACTGAGGATATTACAAACATGTGGCCTTATTACAGCTTCTCTCTTGAGAGGATGCTGCACAAGGGAAAGGAAGTTAAGTTCAGTTTGAATATTCTCTATTTCTGAGAAACTCTACCATCTGAATACAACTGTAGGTGTGAGGCACTGACACGGCGGGATGAAGGAGAGTTGGCTGGTATTCAGTGGATGATTGCAAGCGCAGCAGAGTTATTAATTCACTCAACGCTTTCAAAAATTTTTTTGAATGCTACTATTGAAGCCCTGGAAAATCCTCATTAGAAATCCTCCCGAACACATCCTCATCCACTGATTGGCCATTGTTATTTTAGGGAAATTCATATTAATGGATGTTTTAGGGGTTGAAAGCAGGATCTGTAGCAGAGTGAATGAGAGACAGGGTCTGTAGTATCTGCTCTTCAGCACTAGAGGCACTCACATAAGCACAAGCTTCAATTTCCTGTTAAAAGTGTACTCTATTGCCAAAAGTATGTAAATGCCTGACTAATCACACCCATACGTGCTTGTTGAACATCCCATTATAGATTTAGTCCCCCCTTTGCTGTTATAATCTCCTCTTTACTGGGAAGGTTTTCCATTAGATTTTGGAGTGTGGCTGTAGGGATTTGTGTCCATTCAGGAATAAGAGCACTGGTGAGCTCAGGCAATAATAGGGACGAGACGGCCTGGCATGTAGTTGACATTCCAGTTCATTCCGAAGGTGTTCAGTGTGGTTGAGACAGAACTCTNCTCGATTTCTTCCACACCGACTGTGGCTGTGGAAGACCCACATATGGGTGTGCTAGTCATGTGTCCACATACCTTTGGCCATATAGTGTATCTTTCCATGGCTACAGAAACAGCATTCCTGTTTGGAGTGGGGCATTTTTTTAATGCAAGCCAGTAATATGACTTGTAGAGAATCTGTGAGTCTGGTTTGTATTCTTCAAGATGGTTATTGCCTGGTTCAAAAAAAGGTGGAAGATGCTTCCTACGTGTACATTACTTGTGTAGTACTTGTACTTGTACACTCACAATTTAGCAGTGTACTAGCTCTGACACTACATTAAGTACACATGTGAGTTATATAAATTGTATGAACAGATCCACAATGTAGTATATCTAGATAATATAGCCCATCCACTCCATCGGCCTCCATTGTTGAAGCTTCAAAGTCTGTCAGTCACATTTGCGGTAAACGCATTCTCTTCTATTCACTCCTCTTGGCCTTATTCAAGTATTTGGATTGCCATCTTAAGCCATTCCTTGGCTTTTCTTGTTGCTATGGTGACAGTGGGTGCTCTGCTTTGCCAGTGAATTGTGCAGTTCACAATAGGGAGAATTTGCTTTTCTCTCACCCTTCCATATCTCCCTGGCCTCTGCTATTCCCACACACCCCTCTCTCTAAGTAAGGAGAATGCATGCGGAATAACAGAGGAGAATTGGCTGCTGTTCAACAGACGATATGGCCAAGCATGGCAGAGCTGTTTGCCAGTACTCACACTGATGCTCCTGTGCACACGTTCCAATTACATGGTCAGTTGCAAGGGCAATTCGTACATTATAGAATACTAATGCACGGACAAAATTATTATAAGCAGAAAAAACCCACTTGGCTGCTGTAGCTATTTTTTTTCCCCTCATTTGTTTAATAAATAACATGAGATGGCAAGCAAATATACAATCTAAGAGCAAAAGCAGGTCATGTGGGGACAGAGCTGAGAAACTGGCTTTCTGCAACCTTACCCGACATGAATTACTCCTCCTTACATTTAACCACAGGTTTTATACTGGGTCTACTGGTGGTCCCTAAAGCAACACTGCCACTTTGGAAAGCAAATCATTGGGTGTACTGCCATTCCTCAGTATCTCAGTGACTAGTCCTGTCTGCCTGGTGTCTAGTCACAGGTGAAAACTTAACCCTTCCCCCATTTGCTTACTGTACAGCAACACGGACACTTAAAATGTATTCGCAGTAGTAGTAGTAGTACTAGAAGTAGTAGGTTCAATTCCAGCCAAGCTGTAATTATTGGGCCCTTGAGCACAGCTCTTATCCCTCAAATGCTCAGATATACTGTAATGATTGGCTGTAATGATTGGCTGACTCTCCCCCATTCCATCCAGCCAATGATTTGAGAAGAATAGCATTCCGCTTGTACCGCTTGTATATTTATAATGACAATAACTTTTTCTGCAATATCATACTATGATCTTATAATGATATAATACAAATATAATAAATATTAAATTGTTGCATTTTCAAGATGGTCCACCATCCAAAACTGCAGCTCATATCAGCTGGAAAACACCATTAATCAGTTTGGATATGGCTATAGAACTTTTATGGCATGAAACAATTATTAGTATTTTTCAATCACTCTTGTTGTCTGGTTGACAGTTACTGATTAAATCCAATTCCATGAAGCCCTTAAGTAGTTTTGTAGATGGAGTAGAAGGGCTTCCAACTCTCAGGGGTATGTGCATTTTTATACTTCAATTGTGTGTGCCTGATGGCTTGAAAAAATGTTGATGATTATGCCAACAATGACACTGATTCATGAAGGGATTGATAATTGCAATGATGACTTTGTATCATGCCCTTTATCGTTCATGAAGCTTTGAATACTGAGTGAAGAGTTTCTAGTGTTGAAAGTCTATTAGAGCTAACAATAGAGAAGAGTTTTCAGAATAGCCATGCTTCCCATGTGATTAAGGCTATTCTTCAGTGAAATAGTGCATGATTTATGCACATTGTGATTTTGCCTGTTTGCTTTTGAAAATTTTGTAAATTATTTGATAAAGGTTGCAGGGCATTTCAGAGGCTAAATTATAGAAAATGTAATTTTTCGAGTGAGATATGGAACTTTTGGAGGGTAGTCATTCAAAAATATTTGTTAAAATATGGCTGATGGCCTATGGCACTCCTAACCTAATTAACCAGTTAACTGTTTGGCCATACTACTGATAGTGGCACTTAAAATCCAAAGTCTGGGATCTGAGCTCACTAGTAACTGTGGTTCTATGAACCCTGGATTGCTTGGATACCTTCATAAGGTGACATACTATAATTCAGAATTTGCAATAAATATATGCATAAGGAATCCTGGCAGTAGTCAGAACCACAACTGCATAAACAACTAGCATTCTATTTTGCCCCGCCTGCCTCCTGATTCTCACCAGCTGCCAGGGGTAGTGAGAATTATCTGCATAACATACTGTATGCCACAGTGTCATGAGGAACTAACAACTAAGGACTGAAAGATGTTTACAGATGACCACCACACTCATATCACTAGTTGATTGTCAGTGTTAACCTTGTAGAACCAGGATAAAGTACAGTGAACAGCACTGCAGACTTTCTGGAGTGGCATGCCTGCAAGTAATGCACGTAAGGAGGAGACACGGCTCATAGAGTGGCATGTCAGGATAGAGCCCATCTAT
This sequence comes from Pangasius macronema, assembly GCA_037577455.1. Classification (NCBI taxonomy): domain Eukaryota; kingdom Metazoa; phylum Chordata; class Actinopteri; order Siluriformes; family Pangasiidae; genus Pangasius; species Pangasius macronema. The sequence continues at coordinate 8,301,723 of CM074958.1, forward strand.
AGGGCATGGTGATGATGTCCACCACCGAATGGGCCAGTTTCTGCTCAGACAAGGGTACCTGTCTCCGCTGTGCTCTGTGAAAGATGAACACTTGGAATGTGGAGCAGATGGCCATTGTCATATCTAAATAGTACCATAGGGAATGTATCATCTTGTATGCTTGCCTTCAAGGAACAATGCAAGGTCATTTGGTTGATTTACAAAATTGGATGATATGACCATGGGCAGAAATCCTAGGTCCAACTACAGGGTCACCCCAGGGTCAGCTTGTCATCAGAACATTCAGTTCTCCTTCATCCACACACAATATAAGCAGTGGTACCAAACTTCTTGATCAGGGGTTGTCTCTCTCCAACTCCAGAGTCCTCACTGGAGGCAGACCTCTGGTGTGTGTGTGGGTACTCAACAATTCCTCAGTGTTAGAGTTTTTACTAGTGAACAAAAGGCCCTCGATGGTTTTGAGCATCAGGAAGGAAATTTAACTGTGCAAATGCATCAAATGACAGATTGAAGTACTCAGCCTTCTAGGAGGAGATTGAGCAGGCCACCAAAAGTGCCATGTTCTAAGTTGTTTAACACATCTTTTGATCTCAAACTCAAATTGCTTCAGTGTATAGCATAAACAAAAGAATTGGCCTTGCCATTCAAATACTTTCAGAGGGGACTGAATTTACCCAGGAGAGTCTTAAAATATGGGGGGCTAGAGGTAACATCCCTGTTATTTGCAGATGTTGTTGTTATCTTGGCACCTTCCATTATGGACCTCTAACATGTACTTGAGCATTTAGTTGCTGAATGTAATACTGCTGGGATAAAAATCAGCACCTCCAAGTCCAAGGTCATTGTTCTCTCTTAACTGGGATCTCTGAGATCTGGGAATATGTGAATTTTTGTGATGGGACATTTTCTGACTTAATACTGGGAAAGAATATGAATAGTGTAAGTTGGAAATATTTTTCATTGAAAAAGACATTTTTCATGTCTCTCCTTGGTTTTGTGCTGGTTGTCAAAGATACCAAGAAAGGCATGTTTTTTGTTTTTTGTTTTTTTAGGCATGATATTGTACTACAGCACCAGAAGAAATATTTGTTTTATCTGCTTCTGTCTTATTGAGCACTTTGCATGTCCTGTATGCTACAAACTGATGTTTCTTGCATAGTCTTTACAGACTATAAAACTAGTAGAAGTCTGCATGCATCATCATCTAACAGCAGTTTGACTAATGCAACAGATCAACAGCTGATGCGTCAGCTCTTGACCAACTTTTGACAACATAAACAAAGTATTTTTAGAATCAAGTGTAAAGAGTGTATTTACAAATTTATATATTTGTAAAAACCATTCCCTGATCGATATGCACAACACTGTTTCTAACAAGGTGTATCTTACTTCCCAGCAATAAACTAGCATGAGTTATAAAACAAGAAGACAAGTGCAAAAAGTGCAACTGGTGTTCATGTGGTTCTAAGGTTTAAGGGACCCCAGCACAATGCTGAGTTGAGAGTCTCTTCAGGAAACATGGCAGACATTTCTTTCATAAAGGTCAAAATAAGTAAAGACCCCAGGGAGATGCCATCTTCAGGGCTGTGGTATGTTGAAATGGCAGCTACGAACATCTGTAGCCTATTTGGAGACTTACCTCTGTCTACCTGTCCCTGGAGAAAAGCTAGAATTTTGGGAATCAAGTATTGCTTGATCAAGTATCCATCCTATGAGCTGCAGAGCATTCAGCTTCCACCTAAGAGAATAGAAGGCCCATGTACTAAGGGTTCATGCATTCAGGAGATATTTCTGGAATGCTGGTTAGCATTGTTCAGTTAGCTATCTAAACAGATGGGCAAAAGTCCTGGAATCCAGGATGTTTTCACAATCAACAAGAGGAGTAGTGGTACCAAGAGCTTGCTGACCATCTCATAGGCCACACGCATGACTCTGTGGCTTATTTGCAGAATTCTGTACAATGTGGGGAAAAAAATCAGTGACAGGGAGATAAAATGTACAGTAGATGGCGAGGTCAGTTTTAGGCCAGTGCATCCTATTGTAAGGCAAAGAGAGCATAACGTCTGCCACACATTGGGGTGGCAGGGTGGCTAACATGCTCAGTGGATCTAGCTTGTCAAAAAATTGCCCGTGGTGGTAAGCATGAGCTGAAGGGTAGAACATTATTTGAAAAAAAAAAAAAAAAGTCTTTGGAAAGCAAACCTTTAAAAGCATTTGTGTTCTAGCTGGTGATGGTTATGCAAGTCCACGCAAGTCCTGTGGTGGCATGGCATGGATTACATCCGATGACCTTAACATATGAAAAGGAAGGGTCTTTAGGAACCAGTTCAGCTCCTTCAAATTTAGAATTATACAGAAGCTGCAGCGCTTCTTCTGAACACAAAAGCATGCTATGTTTAGTAGAACCCTTGTTGAATAGACTCTGTGGGTTCTACCTTTTTTATTGCGTATGTGTCCAAAGAGAGCAAACTTTATCTGTTATTATCTGTTGATTCTCAGGAAAAGTGGGTCATATCTGTGGGTCATGTCTTTTCCAATCAAAAGCTTGGCCTTAGCCTGCAGTTTTTTTTTTTTTGTTTTGTTTTGTTTTTGGGAGGACTCTCATTTGCTCGCTTTTGAATAAAGAAAACTATCTCTCTTTTTTTTTTTTCATTTTGCATATTGTTGTCTAGTGATGAATTCACCACTTAGAGTTCACCGATTTGTTTTACTCAGTCCGGCCAATCTAACACATAGACATTCAATACATATGCATGCACAAAGAGTGTCCACTCTGCCTTTGTAGAGTCTCATAACAAGTAATTATTGAAATGTTCTAACACTGTCACATTGAATTGAAATGCTTAATCTTTGTGGCTGTTTCCCAGGTAACAATGGGGAATTAATGAATAGAATAGTCTAGTGGGTCATGAGTGCCATGCTTCTTTGCTGTCTTTCATCTGCCTCTAAGCAGGGCTTAAAAAGCAATACACTGTGTGTTTTCTTTTGCTCAATAGGGGAAAAGCACCGTAGGTGATCTTAAGGCTCAGATAATGACAGTGCCTCAATAATGCCACTTTTGCTAAATGATCTTAGCCTCTCATTATAAGGCAATGTGTAATGTGGCTGTCACAATATGAGTTTGTTCTCTTTTTCTGTCTCTTTTTCTCATAGGCATCAGAGTTAGGGATGCTTTCCGTCTACTACACCTACATCTTCACCTCACTGGTAAGAATCTTTGACCTGCTGCTCTCTTCTGCTGAATTAATGATGTGCAGTCCTGCTGTGGCAAAGATGCGGCTTATGGTATAGATACCTCATTAATGAAGTCTTTCTGTTCCTCCCTATATGTGTGCTATAGTTCAGTGAAAGCCAAGCGCAAACTGCGGTGCGCTGCGGTGCGGTGTATTATTACTGGCATTAATCCTTTCTGTGCTTTGTAATGGCTGCCCATGTATTTAATGCCGTATGAAATATGAAATTCTCTGTGTTTATGGAAAGTAAACAGAATGTCAAGTTGGTGCTAATAGATAAACTGATTTTCAGAGAGACAATCATTTTGATTCAGCTGGCACTGCCTCTCATTTCCTGGGGTGTTTACTAGGCAAAACCAAATATATGAATTTTTCCTTGGCTTTGTATGAACTCAAACTGAGCTTCTAAATGACAACCATCCAGCATTGCCAAGCAACCATAGTTCAACAGGGATTCACTTCTGTCTGACATGAAGAAGCTTCATTTCCAGTAATACGTTTCCTCTGTTCCTGCATTCCCTCTGGCCTCCCTGTTTTAGACTGTCATCCTAAACACTACAGAGTGATTCGTCCCCTGCCAGAGATCTGTCTTCTTTATGTCATTATCGCCTCTTAAAAATGGCTTGAGAGAACATGAACAGTGGCCTGTATGAAGCAGACAGAGGTGTTTTTAATTCCAGTGTGTGATAATGAGACCCCCATTAGTAGCAGTGATAACTAATCCGATTCTCTCACATTTCATGCTGAAAGATTTGTCCCAGGTTTTTGGCCCATGTGTATGAATGGATAGTGAGCTCTACGTTATTGCTCTACATTAGAGCAGCAGAGTGTGTCTGCTGCCCATGGGCATTTCCATTTTTCAATGAATGCATACTGCTGTATTTAAGGGTATTGGCATTAAAACCTTCTTCCCTGTGTGATAGTTGTTTACACGCCTTTGAATTACAGCTATAATGAGAAAAATAAATGCTAGTATTAAATGTTCTCTTTTGCACCATTAGATGCTCAACCAACAGGAAAGAAATTGAATGTTGTGTAAGTGCTTAAAACAAATAAAGTCAAGATGGATATGCCAGCTGGATTCAGGAAAGGCTAAAGGGTTGACAGACATTTTGAGAAATAAAATAACAGCATTTTTCTTTTATCTGGCAAAGGGATTATTAAAATCAGTTCATTAGATCAGTTGGTATTAGAGAATTGGACAGGAATGTACTGTAGGTTTAGTGTCAGGATATAAATTTGGCACAATCACCAAACATTTTCTCTTATTTATAGCTTCCAAGCAATTCTATACTGAATGAATCCTGTGTATGATCGTTTCTTCTGTCTTCCCTTTCATTATTTATTAGTTTATTAGTTCATGTATGTCAGTCCATATTAATTTTGCCCCATATGGGATCAAGGGCAACATAAAGGTGAGAGCTGCTTCAGGCCAAAGCACCAAATTCTATTAAGATTTATTATAGTTATAGTTATGTATTTAAGTTGTAATTTCAAAATCTTTAGCTTAGTCTAGTGAAAGGCTAGAAACCCACGCTTGCCAAAATAACAGACAAACATTTGTTGATGCTCAGTAATACAGAAAAAGACTGAAACTGCGTAAGCAGGATATGCTGGCTTGATTTGACGATTGTCAGGGTTGGTCTGATTAAGTGGAATTTTCTGGGAAACCTCATAAGAGAAAGCCCTCTCGTCTGTGTGTCTCCATTTGTTTTTGATAGGCAAAACGTCCTTGTGTGATCAATAACAATTTTCCGTGCACTACAGAGCGCAACGAGAACACATGCCAGCAATATTTAATACAGTCGACTGCAGAATTATCGACTCCCTTCAAAAGATTGGGTAAAAATAATTGGTCAACATGCTACACACATTGATTTTTCTATGCAAACAACTGAAAGAACTACTTTCTTAAATTAAATTAATAATAAAAAAAGTATCATCCTTAAATGCATACTAGCATACTACTATATGTAAAAATACACATCTTGTTTGATGCATTTGCTTTTGCTGTATGTCAAGTTCAGCAGTTGGCCAATCACAATGAGGCATTTGAATTATTCTCTTGTGTGACATGGACAAGGACTGCGATTTTGGCACATAAAAACTAGGAGAGGTTTTGTCACTGCTAAACTGAAGAAATATTACTATGTTACTAATTCCTTATGTGTAACAACACAGGAATATTTATTTCACAATTAAGCCTCTTTAAAGGAAAGGAACAGAACCATTCTTTCTTGACTATAGAGTATTGCATTTAGGCATGACTGATCCCCCTGGTGGTGAGCCATAAAGGGATCGTTGCTGCGAGATTTGTATACGCACTAATGCTTTGCCATGTGAAGTAGTGTTTTCATTACTTGTTTGACTGGTACTAAGGGACTTTTTTTTTTTACAGTATTTATATAAGAAGCCCCTGTTTTTCGGACTGCTAGGGACCCTTTAATATATAGAGTACACAATTCTCTGCCCCTGAGTGTATAATGCACAGTTACTCATAGTAATATAGTATAGATATTGCTGTGTATTATTAGGCATTGTAACAGCAACAGCATGATTTTAGTTCAATTTCTAGCTCAAACTAATGTTTGTAGCAGCCTTATACAGCTGTCTTGCATGTTCTAATCAATTTGGGAACACTTAGTTTTGTAGCACTTGTTCCGCCATTCCACCTCAAACAGCTCGCACGTCACTTTGGGTAAGATCTGACAAGTAAACAAATGTCACTGTAAATATGTCTGACGTAAATATACTTAGTCTTATTGCTAAAAGCTGTGTGTTGCAGAATTACATTTACAATGATATCCTAATAAGTCACCTTAGATCATAATATCTAAGGTGACTTATCAGGATATCAATCATAGTATTGAGCTTTTCAACGAAGAACCTTTTCTAAGGTGCTTGTAGAAAGAACAAACCAGGACTAATATTCAATTCAATTCAGTTTATTTGTATAGCGCTTTTTACAATGTCATTGCCTCAAAGCAGCTTTACACAAACAAA
>CM074958.1:8308058-8318325 GCA_037577455.1 Pangasius macronema
TGTGTGTGTGTGTGTGTGTGTGTGGGTGTGGGTGGGTGTGGGTGGGGGTGTGTGTGTGGGGGGGGCGGGGGGCTTCGTGTTTGTGTGTGTTTTTTCACAGTAGCACTTAGGTCATCGGTTAGTGCATTGGCCAGCAGCACTACACAGAACAGAACAGAACAGAGCAGTCCGTTCAGCTACACTGCTTTTCTTTTCTTTACCCAGTCTATCACAGAGGAAGAGGAGTGAAGATGCATAATTCAGTAACACTATCAGCACTGAATCAGCTGCTAATCCCTCTCACTATATCTTTCTTTCTTTTTCTGACCCTAACCCTTGACATTATCCCATTTTTCTACCTGGTGAACAGGATGAATCTAGCTTCTCCTAACCTATGACCCTGTTTACACCATTTCATGCATCTTGAATCCTGATAAGATTTTATTCAAGTGCATCTCTGGTTAGCCAGTTACAGCTCTATTGCACATTAGTATGCAAATCTGCTAATTAGATTTTGAAAGATTTTCAGTGCCTTGTTTTTAGTTTTATGAATGAGCTGATCTGATATTCTCAAACCATCTCCTCTAATGTTTTCAGTGAACATATTGAAATCTACTTTAAATTCATGTTCTGTGTATTGACACGTTTGTTTTTCATCCTGATATAATTATGATGCTTAAGATGCGTGAATCGACTAAGTGTAAACATGGTCTATAATTCTGTTTATTTCCTAAATCATCATTTTCTGCTTGTAGACATAGCAGTAAAATGTGTTTATGTATATTGGGTTGTGCCTTTTCTGTCCCTAAAGAAAGCCACCTCATTTTACCTGCAAAGCATATATAAATAGGATCAAATTATATTAATTATATAATGTTATATAATAAAAATTTAATAAGGCTAATAATAATAATAATAATAATAATAATAATAATAATAATAGATATACAACTACTTATTATAATAACGATCATCATTTTTAGTTGAATTATTTTAATAATAATAATGAATTATTTGGATGTTTTATCATGACAGTCTGAATGTTCTACTCATAGATGTTCCATCATTTTAGGCAAAATTGGCATTTTCTAGCAGGTTCATATCACTTGCAGTCCAAAGCCATCTTCCTGGTTTCTAAGTGGAACCATCCAAGGTAATCTCATGTATCTTTAGGCTATCCATGTAGGACCATCCTCAGCAACAGCAAGTGGTTTCCAAGTGATGAGAACTCCAACCAGAAGTAGGGCATCGGGATGGGTCAGGCAGGTCCGGAGAGCAGAAGGGGTCAGGTTCACTGGTAACTCAGGAGTAGCATGTGTAGCTCAACAGAGGGAGGGAAAGAGGGAGGGAGTCTTTTACACATCGTAAAAGATAATCATTGGTCAGGATTTGAGATCAGTGGTCTTAGAACACGTACTATGACCTGCTCACTGGTGGCCAATTTATTGCCGCTGCAGCAAAAGACAGCTGTTCTGGCAGTGTCAGAACATTTTTTATTAAAATCTCAGAGTGTGAGTGCTGTGACAGCACTCATCTAAAAGCCACCAATAGCAGGATGGTATATGATTACGCAAAACTCATGGGACTGCTACAAATACAGCAGTGACATTGGAGAAACATTAAGAAAACACATGGAATTTAAAAGAAGAGGAGTTTGTTGAATTGTTGCATCAGACAGAATGACTATAATGTCTGATCACACTTACATCTTGACAGGGCAGAAAGGGACATGGAAAAGAAATAGAGCATGAGTTGTAGCTACAGGTGTGTAGCTAACTAATTAGCAAGCAAATGCTCTGTTCATAGAGTTTTTGAGAGCATGAATCTTTCATAAAGTTTTCCAGTTGAAGAAAGTACAAACCTGTGCTGCATCACTGTGCTGAAGTAATGACAGTGTATTGTTTATCTTCATCAGATGATCTGACATGAAATTACATTTTAGAATTTATAAACATATGAGATGTATACTGCATGTTCAGTGTCAACCATGATTCTATTACAATTACTACATTTCTAACTATAGCTAATTTTCTTCCATATTTCACATTATAATGTGCACATAAACATAAACATTCTCACATCATTAATTTATTTTGAAGAATAGAGTCAAATATACATGTGCATACAGTATATTCAGATCAAGTGCTTGCATCATATAATTCCTTAAGGTCCAAAAGGTACCACATACAAGGAATGACCAAATCTGTTTGCACACAAATGTGTGTGTGTGTTTGTTTGTGAGGATCTTCTTCTCAACAGGCTATTGACAAGGAACTACATAAAGCTGATGAGTAATAATTGGCATCAACCGGTAATCATTATTGCCCTCCAGAGATGTGTGTGTCACTGCCCAGCAAATCATTCATTAACAAATGAGTCTAATAGAACCTTATGAGATAGAGCATGTGCTATGGGCAATGTTAATTCCTGGGTTTGGCATGAGAAGGTCAGTGATAATCAAGAGACATTCAATCCACCATCTAATAGTGAATTTGTCATAGGTTTTGGTATTGTGTAAAATTTGTGACAGTTAACCCCAGAGCTTTTTTTTTGTTTAGTAGTGGTAGCAACAAGGTTAATGGTATGATCCTGAAGACCAGGGTTTGAGGAGCAAAAATGAAAGCCAGAAATGAATTAGGTAAAGACACTTCATCATTTTTCTAAGGAGTCTTCTCAATTTACTGAGTAGTGGGTAATTCCCCTGAGTTGTAAACCATGTTTATGATATACAGCCAACTTATTAAGATCACATGACATTCAACTTGGTCTATCTAGTTCTTCACACCAGCAACCTGAAGACATTTTTTCTGACGATTTCCAGTGACAGTAGGTAGCCACAAGTGGTGAAAAGTAAGGATGGGGTAGGCAACGTGACAAACTTGATCAAAGGTTAAGCTTCCTCCAGTATCAGTAAGGGACAGTGGCACCTTTCTTTTTTCCCTGACTGAAAAACATTATCTGGAATTTTTGGTTCAAAAAAATATTTATTTGTACTCACGGCACATGAGCCAGTTGATGATGTTTGCTGTGCTATGGGATTAAAGTGTTTGATTTACCAAAAACCTAACAGCACTAATGTTATCGCCATTCTATTTTGGCACACATTTACGTCCATCAAAGAGATGGCAAGAATTGTGAAGAGAAAAACTCTTAATGGGGGTGGGGGGGTGTTAAAGCTAACATATGCTTCCTCTGAGACACATGAAGCCAGCCAACTGCATCTTATGGAACTGCTGCTCATGCTGCATCACAGGGCAGCGTAACACACTTAGAGGAAGGTGCTATCTACCCTCTTCTGCATACAAGAACTCACAGAGACCTGCCATTGGCTAGTGTCACTGAGAATGACAGGGAGAGAGTGTATGTCATCTTTCCCACCTAGAGAGCATGGCCAATTTTGCTCCCTTAGCTCCCAGCCAGTGATCGCTTGATGAGTAACTTGTTGTGCAACTCGAGAACCCTAAATACACAGTTTTAGGCTCATTCTGACACTAGTAGACAGTGATGCACTGCACGGTATTTCCGTCCAGAATTTTTATTTTAGTCATAAGACATCTAATTTGTGGTTAGATAGTTGGTTCTGTATATGTTGTGTGGCCAGTTTGCGTGCAGTATAGTGTTTGCATGGATATTTCAATAATCTTATAAGGTACTACTAGTAAAACCACAGCAACCGGGATAGAATAATGATAAGAACACCTGTTGGTGATCAGTGTGGTTTGCGGGTAAAAATTGAAAAAACATTGCCCCTGTCGCTGCGGAGTAAGTCTTGAATACTACATAACTTTAACAGTCCTAACAAATTATATTAAAAATGGGTATTCCACACTTTGCAACCAATTTTTGTATATGCTTATGGTGACTGTAAAACTTTGGCAACAAGCCACAGACTAAGTATCACACATTACTCAACCCCCACACAAACAAAAGCACTTTTCGCCATTATTATCAAATGGCAACCGTTGGCACATTTTGTTGCTTATAGTGTTTGCAAAACTGTGGGTGCACACACAAATAGAAAATGGCAAAACACAATGTGTGGAGTGGAGATGAGATTAGTAAGCACTGTACAAATTACACAGACAGTGAAGATGAGCAGAATACCTTTTGGGACATAATACCCATAGCTTTGACCTGGGAGTTGAGAATACTCTTTATACTGCTCTTTATAGGGCTATCAAATGTCATTCACTGTTGATGTGGTCTGAATAGATTTGAATCGTTGGCCAGAATAGTCTATTAGACTAGGTCTAAAGTCATGTTCGATAGATTCAATCAGTCTGTCCTCTGACTGAAACTCAGTTGGAATGTGAGGAACTAGAGTCCATGCTCCTTGAACATTTCTCAATTTTCCATGCCATCTGTCAGCTCTGTAGACCAGGAGAGACCAGCACAGACCCAGCCTGATTGTGGATCAAACCCATTAATCAGCATGAAGGTTGAGTAGATTAATGGCTTTAGGTGAATTGGGCACATTCTGTATGGGACAGTCAGTCAGTAATATTTAGAGAGTGGATGAAAGGTAATAGATCCTGAGAGGTTTCCTTGTCTGGGTAAGACCAATAGTCTACAGTTCTTTATTTACAGAGCTGCCAAAGAGATTTGTATAGAAGAACAGCTTCTAATTACTGTAATCACTGATTACAGCAACAAGGTGAAACACACACACACACACACACACACACACAAACTCCAGCTACTGCTACCATTTTAGGAGTTACATCATAATGATTTGATCTCCTTGAAATCTGAACTACCAGGCTACAATGCATGCCTGTGTGGCGTGACGCACTGAGAAGCTGTAATGTCATTTGAGGGTTAGGTGAGCGTGAGATTGATGCTGATGACACATGACTTATTATAGCCATCACCGTCCATCCCTCTCTTCATTCTGCTTATTCATTTGCGTTGTGCTCATATTTCATTTTCACACCATACATACCTGACTCACACCAGCATCTCCTTATAGCTCAGAGTACTGCCATTTGCCCTCCAGCACACACACACACACACACACATAAAAAGCGGCAGGTTTGTCTTACTGCTCGCTGTCAAGGTCACCAGTACTGACTCAACTGATGATTATCTTGCAATCCCACACATACGCAGGTGCCAGAGGTATTATTCATCAGTTATTTTGGGAGCTTTTAACTAACCCATGCTAAGTTCTAAATGCTCATCTGAATCACCACACACACACACACAAACACACACACACACACATTCTTGTCATTATGGGGACATTTGCTACATTGCTACACTTTCACATACACATACACATTTCCTGTGAAGGACTACTTGTCCTGATGAACAAGATTCATAGTCTATGGCAGAGGTTAATTTTTTAAATTTATTTTTAATAATTACTGTAACTCTAAAATAAATAAAACCACCTCACTATAGGTTTTTATGAAAGTAATCCAGCTATTCAGCTATTAGGCTTATTTTCAATAATATTTAGTCTATTTATTGGAGCTAAAGAACACATTAGGTTCAATTATTTATGCATTATTCATAGACCTGCTTGTTTTTGAGTTACTGAGGTTTGGAATAAATACAATTCAAATGACTATTCAAATGGGTAATAATTATAAGAACTAAATAATAACATAATTTTGTAATTTGCATCAGTATAACACAGACCCCTTGGCTATGCTTCAAGGACTCCTGGGGGGTCCCCGGACACCACTTTCAGAACCACTGGCTTATAGGACTAAACCTTCCTCCAGACCAAAATCATGCACATACACTCAGTTTGTTGTTGTTGTTGTTGTCGTTGTTTTTTAAGGCAACTTTCTTTATGGGGACTAGTCACATGTCCTCACAATGTCAAAACTATCAGACATTCCTACTGTTGCCCACACACCTGCGTCTCACAGGATCTCTTAACAAAACTGAAAAACTAATTCATACCGGAAACATCATTTAGCAGCATGATTAAAAAAAAGACTTTACATGAACGATCCATATGTTTAAGCCACACTGCTAGCTGCAGCTTGTTCTTTTTCCGACAGTGCTACTGACTGTATTATTGCTGTGTAAGTGAGGAATCATTGACATGCAGGACACTTCCAGGGTGCGAGTTCAACTCTTGCAGTGCAGCAATCAATAAAGTGTGTAATGAAAGATGCACGGTAATGCACTACACATGAACCGACCATGACTTAAAAGTATTAGGTGACTGTTAATAAAAAATTATAATTATAAACCATAATTAACTATCACCTAAGACAGACTTTAAAAGTCACATTCTGTTCACACACATATATATATATATGAAAGGAATGTGACTTTTAAAGCTATAAAAGTCTTTAAATATATATATATATATATGCCTGCATAAAAAGCAAGCAAAGCATAGTTTGGAAATAACAGTACAGAATTATTGTATTTTACTCCGTTAAAATGTGCTGCGGTTGTGTTATCTGACCTAACCATGGATGTTCTCCTTCTGAAGTCTGCATATTGATTACTCTCAGTCAGCTTGATTGCAGGCTCCCTTCTCTGAGACCTTGATTATACCCTGGTGACAATTGTGTTATATCTGATTACATGCCACGATGCCTTTTATACTGATAAGAACAGCAAGTTTGGACTGTATTTCCTGTAACTGCTACATTACTGAGAAGAGGACGATTCCAGTTTTGATATTCATATGTGCTGTGCATCTGCTACAGTCACAATTATAATTTATTAAGTGTTATGGCTCAGCTCTGAAAGCTGCCCCCCCCTCCTTCTCGCTCTATGCCCCACTTATCTTCCTTGCACAAATAATCCTCTTGTGGAGGGATGGCTAACTTTTGTTTGCTGACCTTTGCTCCTCCTGTGCCAGCAGTGAGTCTTCTCATTCATTCTCTTTTCAAAGCCAGAAGCCTCTCTCTGTTCAGCCCTCAATGCCATAGCCTTTCAACAAAGTGTTCTTCTATTCATGTGTCTAGCCCCATGCAGGACAATTTATATAATAGAGCCTTTTTGGTGTTTTATTCCTTTTGTTATTAACATTATCAATTTACTCAGCTCGCCCTTCTGAGTGAATTATCTTTTTTACTTGAAAAGGCATGGTTAGTTTAGGCTTTCATGAATATTTCTCAGATTTGTTATTTCAGCTTCAATATGCATGTAGGAAACTCTTTTTAGTAATGCATAAGCTAATATTTACTGTAAGCGGTCATGTTGATGCAATGTGTGACCATTTATACACGAAGAGCATCATATAGTTTTCCGTATTGCAGATATTTCACCCCCAGTTTGAACTTAAAGACTTTTCTGCCTCATGAATAGTTTCAGAGGTCTTTGGTGTCTGCAAAGTTCTACCCAGATTGAAGTGATCAAAGTATCTTTTATCAAAAGAATTTGGGAAACTATGTGAGCATCACTAATGACTGATGCCTTAGCAAATGGTCTCAAATCCACATTCACAAAGCCCTTCATGGTGAACGAAAGAAATAGGATTAAAATGTCAGAGATGAGCGGGGTCTAATCATTCTGCGCCTCTGCTGTTTTCTGTCACCGCCCATACTGAATTATGCATATATCCATGTCACATTATGATAAAAATAAACTGATATCTATGGAGCTTGGAAAGTGACAGGGTCTACTTATCTCTAGGAATCCAGAATGGTTCACCTTTGGCCTAATTTACATCAAATCTGTATTTTTGGATCTAGAGTATTTATTTATTTTAGTATTAGTATTTAGGGTTCTCAATATTTTTAAATCTCAAATCTATAACCTGTAATTCTAAATTATATGTTTTTGATGGAAAATCTTACTTCTAGCAAGTACAAATCTAAGGAAAAAAAAAACATTAGCAAAATGTACATTTTTAATTACACCACAGGGGGAAAAGGAAGTTTATTTAATGTGATGTGGATCTAATTCACATATACAAAATTCATAGTCAAATTCTCAAAGCTCCACATGGAAGCTTCCAAACGCCATAGATATTGTAGCACATAGCACTATTTCTTTGTGATACTTTCTTCTTCTTCTTCTTCAAGAAAGCCGAAAAGGGAAGTCCCCAGCGGTGTCGCTTAGTAGTGAGAGGTGGATAGCCTATCTTCTGCATCATCAAGACTTGCACCTACTAGCTTCATATCCTCATTTATTACCTTTCTTCTTTGTGATACTTTATAGAATAGTATTGTCGTGGTAGCATGGTACACTACCCATCAGCCCAGCACATCACATGACCAAGTCACATGCTTTTTAATTATTAGTGTCAACTAATTAGTGTCACTATTTAGCTTCTGGGTTCTGTGCATCTCAGTGTCTGCATCTCTTTGGCGTTTTTAGTCCTTGTGTTCATGATATTGCCACCCCTATCTAGTTCTTGTTTATGTTTCGTGTTTGTCGTCTCTGTTATCGTGTTATCACTTTAGTAAACACTAATCTGCACTTGCATCTGCCTCTGCTACCAATTCCTGATAAGTATTTGAATGCAATTTAGTTTGTGCCAAAATGAATTCACATGGACAAGCAGATGCATGAAGTTCAGTAAAAACATTCTCAAGGTTTACCTTTTAACAGTGGCCAAATTTATATAAAGTTGAAGATATGGAAATAGCAATTATTAAGAAATTAGAATAACAAGTAATTTGAAATTCATCTATGATCATAATAATTATTTAAGTCTATGTCATGGTTAAATTGCCTCTCAAACAACGGTCTACACAGAATATGAAGCCACATAAAACAATCCCAGTGTGCTGGAAAAGGTGGCCAGTGACTCACTGGTATTCTCACAGTGAATTGGAGAAGTACAGTCCACTTCTGGTTAAATCACAGGTATTGGACAGCATGCTACCAGGGCCATTATATCAGATAAAAGGGGAGTACAAGCTACAGAACCTGCATGGATGAAGCCCACTGAATGATGTGATTGTCAATTACTGAACCATCAGGGACACTGATAGTGGGTTAGACAAGTAATGGGGAACAAGATGTCCAAATGGGTCGACCCCATTTGCAGCTTGCACTACTGCTTGGTTCATGTAGGTGGGTTAATTTAAGAACCTGTTAAAGTTTTGACAATTTGCATGTGCATAATTTGACACATACCTCCTCCATTTGAGACACTACTAGTGTACTAAGTACTACTGTCTGTCTGTCTGTCTCTCTCTCTCTCTCTCCCCACTCTACACTTGGAACGACTTCTCAGCTGATTGGATTTTCTGAGATAACAGTGGGAATGTGTGCTGTCCATGGCCCAGGACAATGAGCATAGAATGTCACACTATATGTTTATTATATGATGCACATATAGCAATTCATTATATAATTCTTTAGTACTAAGTATAGTTATATTATGAAAGACAGATGTTCTAAATTTTGCAATAAATTACTTCGTGCAGTAAGAGAAAACTAGGTTGGAAGCATAAGATGAGTTTTCAAACAGCAATTAATGTCTTAAGTTTGCGGACCTTGAGCTATTGACTTATGGTGCCCAAAGAAGCCCAAGAACATTAAAACCATCGCCATTAGAAAGAAATAGGTGAACAAAGGCAAGGTCACAGCATAGTAAAACTAAAACACAGACAGATAGCCACACACACACATACACACACACACACACACACACACACACACATACGTTCACCTCCCTGCTAACCCCAAAATACTGAAAGCATTAGCACCTCTGAATGGGTTTATATAAACAGCTTTGCAGGGGGTGAGGGAATGACAGTTGAGCTTCCTGGGCTCTCAAGATGGTTGGAGAAATTAGTCATTTCCATCAACTCAAGAAGTTAACCACATTTTCCATTTCTCTGATACACAGAATGAGCTTTGTTCTCCTGCTGCCTCACAAACAGATCGGTAATAGGATTAAAATCAAAACACACACACACACACACTTGCATCTGGGAAAAGTGCAATGCAAGACATGACCTTGTTCTTTCTGGCAACTTGGAGCTTTTTTTGATTCCAACAAGGCACCAATTTGTTATTTATATGGAATATAAGCCTAATAATTTACATATTAGGAATACATGATTTTTCATCTTTTTATCAGCTTTGGAATATGAGTGACAGTTCCATCAATTAAAGTGTGAAAAAGCATCAATATTTCTAAAGGCAGTGGACCTGCAGGGGATTTGATTATTCATGTGGGGATAGTGTGAATAGGTTATATACAGTTAGGGCTGGAAGTATTTGGACAGTGACAAAGTTTTTGTGATTTTGCATTTAATTATTTATACTCCACCACATACCAGCCACCTTCAGTTGCTGCTTGTTTGTGGGTCTTTCTGCCTTCAGTCTTGTCTTCAGTAAGTGAAAAGCAGCTCTA
>CM074958.1:8319037-8344803 GCA_037577455.1 Pangasius macronema
TTGGTTTCATCAGTCCAAAGAATCTTATTCCAGAACATGGGAGGCTTTTTAGATGTTTTCTGGCAAAGTCTAATCTGACTTTCCTGTTCTCCTTGGACTTCATATTGGTAGCTCCAGTTGAACAGCTGCCAAATGCCAACTCAGTACCTGATATCAACTCCAAACCTATTATCTGATTCATTTGTCTTGAAGTAATGAGGGAATGGACCGCAGCTGGTCAATTAACTTAAGTTTACATTATATATATATGTGTGTGTGTGTGTGTGTGTGTGTGTGTGTGTGTGTGTGTGTGTGTGTGTGTGTACCCTTCATAAAAATTAGCAAAATGACTGTATAAAATTATTGTATAAAGCAAATAATTTCTTACACTTAAACAAAATCATTCTCATCAGAACTAAAAATATTTAAAAATATGTTCTCTCAAGAATATATGTGTCAAAATTATTTTTAAAATTGATTTTTTTTAATAAATCCAAACAATGTATCTTTCTGTGTTCTGTGTGTGTGCTTATATAGGTGAGGTGGTAACAGAACTGGACAGAGAAGGTCCTATTGCACGCTCGTATACTATAAGTTAGTATATATACCTGAAGAGTGGCTTTCATCTGGCTACTCTATAGGAAGTGTCTGATTAGCGGAGTGCTGCAAAGGTTGTTCTACTTCTAATAGGTGTTCACAGGACGTCTGCAGCTTGGCTCTAAACAGAGGCACCGATTTATGAAAAATATCTGGGCCTACAAATGCATAATGCTATGCAATTACATCAGAGTAGCCATGTCCTGGTCCACATATAAATAGTATATTCCTAGAGGCTTAACCTTGTACTTTGACAGAGGAGATGTTTCTACTCTCAGCACTCATGGTTTCTCTGATAGTGCTTGACTAGAGCAATATAGCCAAACACACTACATATCTAAAAACTTGAACGTACGCCAAATTGCCCAGTTGACAAAAATCAGTTGGCTCCAAACTAAAAATGAGATCAGTTGCTGTCTTTGACTAAAAATGTGTTAAAAAATACTAAATGTAGGAAATGCTTGTGAATAAATGGCATTTGTTGTAACATGCGATGAAAGGCAGGACACAAGTGCATAAATTCAGCAGGTGTTTTATTGGAGTTCATCCAGAAATCATAGTTATAGTTCATAGTGGGGGTCATAACACAGGCTGGTGGAAATAAACAAGGCAGATCCATATTCACAGCATGGGACTAAATCAGGACATCAATCAGAACTAGTAAACATAGAACAATGAAATGCATAAACCATGCTATGGGCTTGTGATAAAACATAATCACAGGATGATAAGACTTTCTACTGAAACAATAAAACAGCAGGGCTTAACCATTGAAGGGAGAACTGAAAACAATGGGGTGAGGACATTCAGATTACAGGACAGGGGCAGTGACAACGCTTAAAATCAATACACAACGCACACGTTCAGACACAATCACATGACATAGGCAAAACGTGAAACACAGAAGCAGCTCTGTTCACTCTGGGAAGCATGGCATGCATCAGGAGCCGCATTACATGCTGAGAGGCATACTGTATGTGAAATGCCTTATAGTCTCCAAGTGTCAGAATAAGCCAAACATGTGCTTTTAATGCTCACTGCTCTATACAGCAAAGCCAGCACTGCACTATTTGTGTAATTAACACTTCAAACCTGTAGAAGCCTGACAGATATGACTGGCTGTTTCAGAAGGGTCTGCAATTAGTATATGGAGTTTTCATGGACTGTGCTTTCAATGTGGCTTCACCTCCTGATGCTGGCTGCATCTCAAACAGCACACCAGCATACTAAAAGAGTACAATGTCATGGTAAAATCGTGTGTCAGTGAAGGGGGCACACAATTTTACCGTATGTAAACACTAGTATGCAGTTTGGGATACAGCATTTAAATCATCAGCTGTCATTGAAAATGAATGACATTCGGCCTCTTTGCCGGTGTGAATAATCAGTATAGTGGATTGAAATGGTGTCTAAAATGAACAGTACTACCAGCCACAGCGCACCCATGGAGCTGCTTCAGAGGTTCCACACCTTGCTCATTTACAAACAGTGAAAGTCACCGTTTCCTTCTGAATCTTCAAACCTGCAGTTGTTGTTGTTTTCCACTTTTCAAATTCTGTGTCTAAACACAATTCTGGCTACAGAACCTTTGTACACAATCCTACAGAACCTATGTATTATGTATGCATATTATTTGTAGTAATAAGTAACAAAACGCTTTTTTCATTATGGAGTGAAGTAAACGAAAAGTACTGCATATACTTAATGTAAAATAAATCAACAGCTCATTAACAGCTACGCCTAGAACTGTTAGTGTTGCCTTTAGCTGTAAAAGTAATGAAACTATTTTACACATTGTTGGACAAATTCAGGTATTCGGACTGTGAAGACAACATGAAAAATATATGCGCTCTCTTCAAAAGGACATAGCAGTAAAGGTAGGAATTTAGTCTAATAGCTAAAGGCAGTGATATGGATGTGTGAAATTACCTCCCCTGCTCTCTCGACCCAACACACCCCCCACACACACACTCCCTGCTTATCATTCGCTCTTTCTGAACCTTCTCCATAACCAGGGTACTCTCACTGACTCATTTCTCTTTTGCACTGAATGTGTATTTCATGCTAATTGATATGAGCATAAAATCAGTTAATTGCCCAGTACACTGCTTGAACATGTCTGCTATGAATCACTCTGTAATAACAAGTACACTTCAGTATTGCAGTATTATTACTTTCATTATAGGAAACTTTTTTTTTTTCCAAGTTCAAAGTTAATTGAACCTATAGTTGTAATAAAACGATGGAATAAAATATCTGGTCTGTTCAAATTCGTTGCGTTTGCAAGATAAAAAGAAGAGCAAATCTCTTTGGTGGAAGTGTGTTCCTGCGAACGGCTCACAGCAGATCGTTTTGTAACCGCGGTCGTGTTGCTAACCCGTTCCCTGCACAGTGATCTG
Source organism: Pangasius macronema (assembly GCA_037577455.1). NCBI lineage: Eukaryota > Metazoa > Chordata > Actinopteri > Siluriformes > Pangasiidae > Pangasius > Pangasius macronema. The sequence goes on from CM074958.1 coordinate 8,322,013, forward strand.
ACGCTTGTGATTTGCAAGTCAATATATAAGTCTTGTAGTAAAATATTCAAAACCTCATGAAAGTACATCTGTTGTATCTGAGAATGTAATTATCTCCTGGCATTACAGTGGTTTTCTTGGTACCACGGAAGTTTTTTTTTAAGTGGATAAAAAGTGGAAGAATTTGCATAACCTCAGCTATATGATTAGCATATAACATCTGAGTAGTTAGCTAAGAGGCACTGTAGTAGCTAATGTTAAAGCAGTAGGAGAATGAAATGTGTCCCTTGTAAGCTTGCTCATTTTGCAGACAATAATTATTGATTATTTTTGTTTATATGGTGCCGTTGTTGCATTCAAGGTCAGTATAAAATGCAAGGAGAAAGCTGTAGCTGTGCTCACATCTGCGTGATTTTGTCAAAGCCGACATGCTACATCAGCGCTGTGAAGGGTTTACAGTGGAGACGCGTAGATGCATGGAGCATCACGCAGTGAGTGCACAGGTGCACCATGGTGCCACGAGTCGAGGCAGCCATGCGCAGATTGCAGACAGATAGGGACCAGGGCAGAGCAAAACAGAGCAGGGGCGAAAAATACATACACGCTGGAGGCACGCATGTGCTACGATCAGTGCTCAGAAGATGAATTCTGCATTCACATCATGTGGGAGAGTTCGGGAAGACCAGAATATGTCACTTTATTCTGATTGAAAACATTCATACATAGATAAAAGTAGAGGTTTAGTTTTTATCTACACATTAGCTAGCATTTGTATTTAGTGGGGTTTACGTGAAACATTAGCATATCTCTTAGTAATCTTTGGGAGTGATCCCACATGGAGGATAAAGTCTTTCCAGGAACGTTTTTTTGAACATTGATATGAATACAGCGCACGGACAACAGCAAACAGACAAGCAAACCACATTAAAGAACATGCCAGCTAGCAGGTTTGCTGGCTAGCTAAAGAATGTCATAACTGTGTAATTTGTGCAGCCAATATGCACAACTATGATTAAGTTGGCTGGCTGTAATTTTGGTAACTAGCTAGCTAATGGGCTCTTTTCACTTAAAAAACAGACATGTAGAGACACGGTAAAAGGATTTCCAATAAGCATTACAGTTGATTGTTTACCACAGAAACACTGGCATTATCAGCACCTTGGCTCAGAAGATGTGTACACAATTGTTGAGCACACTCAGTGGAAACATTCACAGCTTTCATCAGGGTAAGGTCTCATTAACTGACATTAGCACGAGATATATATATATGTGTGTGTGTAATTTCATATTTACCAAATTTCCGTTCAATATTCACAATCCTATTGTTACGAAATGATGAGGGAAAAAGAAAGCACAGTTAGTGAAATGATTATGCTAATGTTAGCTAGCTGTACAGTATCTCTAATTCATTGAGAACTGAGTTAACACTCATAGTGAGAATGATGACTGATCGTTCAGTTTCAATTTTAGTCGACAGCAAGGTGCTAGTTAGAGCTAGATGCTACCTGTCAGTGAGGAGGAATGGACTTGAGGTTCTGCAGATTCGCTGCAAAAACTTATAATCTTAGAAAGTGCAAATATCTTGAATATAGTCAAATTGACCAGTTTTTCCTGTTATAAGGTTACAATAAACAAAATTTAAGACTATTAATCCAATCCCTTACCATTTTTACTTATTTCAAGCTTAAAATTTTCTTGTTCTTTTGGCAAATAATTTTGCAATTTTTCTAGAAAAAAGTGAAATTATCTGCCAATAGTATACAAACATTTAAAGACTGATATCAGTAAAAATGTCTAGAAATAGGTTTAAAGATGTTTCTTCACTTCCCATGCAGTTCCAGTTTTTCTGTAACGTTTCTCATAAACAGTGTTTATTGCTATTGTAGCAGAAGTAAAGTTAACCTGTGAAGGCTAACACTGACAACAAAAACCTAAAAGTGTGAAAAGGGCAAAATACCAGACAACTAATCCTAAACCGTCTTACCTGTTCAGAGGAAAAAAGCACATTTTGCTTCACTTTTAAATCTTATGTCGTAGGATGGCATTAGTGGGTATCCTCAATGTTGAGACTCCTCATAAGATCTCTGGTTTAATAGTGGCTTCAAAACACAGTCATTGATAGTAGCTAGATATGTTTGATGCCTAAGCTTGTGGCATGAGGATTTCGGTGTATGGGGCATCCATGACTGAAAAACTTTCAGCAAATTCAGTGTGTCAGTTCAGCTCTGTCTAAATAAATATGTCATTAAGCTTTCCAGGGTGACTCACAGTGCAACAACAGCAGCTTGGGTTTTTTTCTCTGCTGACTAAAAATAAACTTTTTTAACTATTTTACTTACTTACTGGTGAAAGTTAGATTCCTTTTAGATTCCTGGTTAAATGTCCCTTTTCTATTTTACCTGTTCCAGCATGACAGTGCATCTATACATAAAGTGAGGTCCATAAAGACATCTCTAGCCAAGGTTAGAGTAGAAGAACTTGAGTGGCCTGCACAGATCCCTGACCGCAACTCCACTGAATCTAGTGGAAACCCCTCCCAGAACAGTGGAGGTTATTATAACAGCAGAAGGGCAATTAAATCTGAACGAGATGTTCAAAATGTACATATGGGTCTGATGCTTAGGTGTCCACAAACTTTTGGCCATATAGTGTAAGTCCAAGAGTTCTGTGTAACACTAGCTCAGGATGTTTGCCCTCCCTGCTAACAGAGGTGGTTCTCTCCTGAGTTCTAGCTGAGCCTCTGAGCCCAAGTCCCTGTTCAGATTTCAGGTATAGAAGCTCCTGGTTTTCAGTAGTTCATTGCGAAGTCTTGCCAGTTCCCTAGTTGGAAGTCTAGTCCCTAGTCTAGCTGTTTGATGCCTGATTGTGTTTTGTTTTTTTTGTCTGCTCTGCTGTTTTGGATTTTGGATTGGGTATTAGTACTGAGCTTTTCTGCATATAGACTCTAAACCTTCTTCTGAATCCAATGTTTTACATTCAGCATCAAGGATAAATAAAGTGATTACCCAAATCCCCCTACGGGAGCACTGAATCCACCAAACACAAACACGGGGTTTTGTGTAACACCGTGATGGTGCTTAGCTATATGTATTTGTTGCCTATTATGTCTGGGGTATTGGATAAGAGATTTTCTGTCTGTGTGAATAAGTCTAATGTGAAAAGGCGGTTGAAAGGTTGATGAATCTTGTTTTTTGTCATTGTTTGGATTTGTTGAAGTATTATCATAGCGCATTATCATAAAGTTTGGCATGGGGAAGCCAGATTATGTTGTGTGTGTGTGTGTGTATATATATATATGGGAAAGAAATTGTGCTGGAATTGTGGACACCCTGTGTGTGTGTGTGTGTGTGTGTGTATGTGTGTGTGTGTGTGTGTGTGTGTGTGTGTGTGTGTGCGTGTGTACCCTCATAATGGTAGGAAAATGTGACACTTTAGTTTTGACCTTTGTGAGGACATTTGGCTAAAAAACCCACAAAAGTAGAATTGTGTGTGTGTGTGTGTGTGTGTGTGTGTGTGTGTGTGTGTGCGCGCGCAATGGGATGAGATGTGTGCCTGCATCATGGTTGCATTCTGGCCCAGCTCCTAGTATGCTCTGACTGATCTCTAGGTGACAGGCTGTGTCAGGAGGCTCATCGCCATCCTGTCAGTACCTCACCTGTCCTCCCCCTCCTCTCTCTCCCCTTGTCTTCAGTCAAGCTGTCAGTGATCAGGGCCAGCTCCTGTTCCCAAGGGTCCTGTCATCTCCAGCCTCGAAAGTTGTTATTTTTGTGCTGCATCTTTGGGGCAAAAAAGTCAGGTTCTGTACTGTATGGTACTTTAGTTTCAATAGCTTCATTGCGTAACTTTTACTTTATCAAGCTCTGAGAAGTCCTATATATAAACTATTCTAGTAATGGACACTTTTCAGACGGTTGTCTCACATTTACCTGGAACGCATATACACAAGGTCAGTGTGGTGCACTGTGGTGACTTAGAAACAGCTTCTCAACAGCAAGGCAAATGCTGAAACAAATGCAGAACGTCCTGCATGAGTCCTGGAGTGACTCAGGGAGACTGTGTCACCTTTAAACAAAAAAGCAAAGGAGGATCTGTTCGTATTTTATCATCCTGCCTCTCTCCCTCTGCTTCCCTGTCTCCCTCCATCTCTCCCACAGATCTGCACTAAAAGACTCTCCTGAAGACACTGCAGTACATTACTCTTCTCTACTCCTTCCTTATCCATCTCTCCTCTCACTGCTTTCATCCTCTGCTATGTGTGCTGGCTCAGTCTGAGTTTCACACCTCTCCCGACTTTGTTTTCATAATCATAGAGCCAGAGTATTCCTTTGATCACAGCTTCTCAAGGCTTGCTCAGTGCTACTGCATCTAAGACGAGGCATTTGTTGGTGTGTCCCTGAAGACCCCGGACTCCTGCTGCAGTCCTCATGCAGCCCTGCTCTCTCTTTTTCTACTCTGTACCTCTCTGCATGATGTATTTCTTGGGTCTAGTGTTCAGTATATGACTTGTCATCAGTATATCTAGAGTCAATGATGGTGTCAGGGACATATGCTGTAATAGTGTGAGTCCAGACACGAGGACATCTCTATTATCTACTGACAACATTTTGGACAATGTAGGATCTCAGTAGAGTTTTACCCACAGGATACACAGCACAATACTTCAATCATTGTTGTTTATCCAATGAACTGTACACAACATTACAACAGGTAGAAACAATAGCATGATTATTGTAGTGGATTACTTGCATTCTTGCCGTCCTTGTTTATGCAGGCACATGACACATGAGATCCCACAAGGGAAAGTGTGCTCACGTACCCTTATTGCACCTTTTGAGAAAAGACCGTATGGAAGAGGACTCAGCAGCAGTCTTTTACCCAAAACCCCTTGCAACTCTGAGAGGGTTTGTTAAGATCACAGACCAGAAAAGAGGGAAAAATATCATGAACAGAGAAAAATATCCTCAGATAGAGTCCTACAGTGTCTGTTGTTATTCATTTAATTCATTATGCTCACAACTTTTCTGAAACAAACACAGTAAAATAATTACTTAAACAGAGTATGATCAATTATTTAATTTCTCTAGCCTACCTACACATGATTTCATATGGCGCTACTGTGTGCAATCAGCTGATTTCGCCATGCCACATCATTTAAAGTGTTTTCTGAGGAAACTGATTATGAAATTCATTTTTCTTCAAATGGAAAATTAGGTTTTCTCTAGCCATCACATTGCAACCAATTAATTCTAATTATTTCCTGCTCAGCACTTGTAGAAACAATCCACATAAGCATGTGCGTGAGTAATGACACTGAGTGTGTAACTATTTGCCCGTATTGCTGAACAGTGAGGCCTTGTGGAAGCAACATCTGGGAATGTGAATGTGATGATGGCTTGAAGGTCACAAATGCTTGCTTGTGTACCCTTGCTTGTATACTCTCGATCACTCACAAGTCTGCGCCATCAAAGTCTAGACTCAGAGGAGTGCCGCAGGGCTTAGGCTGCCACTTGGGACAGGGCCTTTGTCATTTGGGAATTAGGAAGCCAACAATATGTTTATTTTACAATTAAACACAATTAATTGCGATTAAATACAATTAAACTCATCCTTGCTGTCTTCCCTCAGGAATTCTCTCTGCTGCGGCTGGATGATGTAGCTGATCAACGGGTGAACATCATCGGGTTCTCAGTCTTCAACAGAACGCACCCCTTCTTCCAAGATTTCCTTCTCAGCCTCAACCGCTCCTGGCAGGAGAACTGTGATCATGCCCCTTTTGCTGGCACGCCGGTATTCAATACAAAATTACTGTTGAACACTTTGCGATTTGTTTTGCCTTTTACAATTTTCAGTTGTTTATGTAGAGTCAGCACCTATTAAAGTTTCGACTAGTTTATGCAGTCCCATAGTGTGGCACACTTTTTGGGTAGACCCGTAAAGAGACACTAGCCGATTCTGTGAAAAACTGTGAAGCATTGTTCATTGTAAGCGGTTTAAATTCCCAATGTTTAGCACATTGAGAATTGAGAGAACTTTCCACTGGCTTGTATATAGCCAGTGTGAAGAAGAGTATGACTGACCCATTCAAAGAGTGCATGGTCTGCATTTCCACAGTGACCTGCTCATCTGGAACCTCAGGTTTAGACTGATGAGGTAACAGGCATGGAGGGCCCTTCAGTTAATGGGTGAAACAACCTATACTTATGTATAAGTACGTCTAGCACTATCACTGTTTCACTGGTCGTATATAGTCTGTTGACTTCTGCTGCAGTTTCATCCATACACTGAAGCAATAGAAAGACATATGGCTGTAGATTTGGCCAATTATGCGCCAATACTTTCTGACCCTATACATTTGTCTATGCCCTGTCTGTGAAACACATTGGACAATAACTACACTGCAAAGAGATCATCTTCTGCACTTCTGTAGGTGTTTCACATTACTTGAACTACTTTCTTGTAAATTGAATTGGCCCAATCCATAGCTCTGCTCTTAAGTCTGGTGTTTATCCAGTCCACTGCTAGAGACATTGTAACATTTAGTTCTCCTTTTGGCGGTTGATGAAAAAAAACACCTTGAAATTGTCTGTCTGCACTATTATGTATGATTAACTTCCTAAAAATGTTAGAGGACTAGCCGCACAGAGGACATTAACAGGCTATAACACAGCACAGCAATACCTTCACTGTATCCTGCATAACTCCATCTGTCCGCAGTTTATGAAGCCCAACTTTGTGGGAATAGTGTGAACATTAGGGCAATCTGTTCAACAGAGTAATTCATTTAACAAACAGAATCAACTGATCAGACTGAATAATCTCAGCATTATTGATGGCAGACATGACTGCCTAAAGGTAGCCTGCTGCTTCAAAATGTCTAGTTTGTGTTTCAGACAAAAGTGACATATGCCTCCCTGGCCCTAGAGACATTGCAGTTACTAGCGGCAGCACAGTGTGTTTGTACCAAGCAACTAGCAATGGCGTTTGAGCCAATCAGCATGCCTGGGTTTGTATGTCTCAACCCATTGCACCTGCAGTTATGGGCAATATCACATTAAGAGCCGGGAGAAACTGTGCCCAGTGTTATGGAAACAACCCACTTTTGCCATAGTGTCATATATATTTTATGAACCAACATGTCAGTTCCTTTGTATTTGGCTACATGCCGTGCAGATATACAAAAACGGCTTCATTAGCCTGTACCACTAGTGAGACCATCTGTGTCTGTACTCAAGGAATTCATCTCAACCTTAGGTCACAGCTTTAATGCACTTGTGAGTGTGCACAAGGGTGCTTTCATGCAGTTGATACATTGTGGGTTAGCCCAGTCACTCACTTGGGTGACTATATCATGAGTTAGACCATGAGTTAGTTTTATTTAATATCGGCTTGCAGTGCAGTCCATTTTACTTTGATCATCAGATGTTCCAGTGCAGCACAGTGCTAGAAGTGACAAATAGCCAGCAGTATATCCATAGCCTGAAAGGTGCACTTATCACATCGCTGTTATACTGCAGTAAGGACAAGACTCTGTAAATGTCTGTCACACATATTCAGGACCCAAACAATTTGGACATGGATCGTGTCCATTGTTCCACTTCATTAGGCCTATTTATTAAGGTTATAAGATTAGCTGTTCCCATGCTGCTGCTCACCAGCATAAACAATAGGCCGTGTGTCTTGTCCAGTGAAACAGCAAACTGTGGCTGAAATAGTAATGCCAAACATTAGAATTATCATCACCCATGATGCGCATCAACACACTCAATCTACAGATTACAGATTTAACAATAATGATAATAATATTAACAAAAATCAAAGCACTGGGGTGCAAAATAGTTCCCTCGCTTCCTAGACAAGACAAGAATAGGAACGAGAATGAGCATGTGGTAGTGAAGGTCTTTTATAAATTAACCACATGAGGTCATGGTCACGAGTTGACAGCTTTGCTGTTGGTGCTGAGCAAGGAAATGATCAAACAGTAATGTTCGTCTAGTTCCGAAGGAAACTGCCCCGAGGATCCGGAACGAAATGGGTTAGAACTGTTTGCATGGCTGTTAGTAGACCTCTGGATAACCCTAAAACTGAGGAACAAAGCTTTTATAATTCATCACCCGCAGATGCTCATACATCCACATAAACAGGAAATTCTGTGTTCTTTGTTCCCCCTCCTCTCATTCTGTGCTTAAGATCCTTCAGGTCATGCAAAGATTATAAGGTAGTAAATAATTTACGATAATCCTTGTTTCATGTCCTAATTTCACAGAAGCAGAAAGTAGTAACATTTGGGAGTTTTAGCATCGAGAATTTTTGTAGCAATTTACTTAAGATTGGTGTTAATAAGGCTACTTGACACTGTCTTGACTTGATACTTGGCCTGTACTATGTATGTATGCATGTACTATCTTATATTTTATTATATACAAAGCATGAGGAGGAAGTTTAGGAACCAGATGTATTTTTCTCAGTGGGTGAATTAGGTTAGGTTTTATATTTAATCAATCATTAGAATGTTTGCGTTTATAATATTATAGATGGATGGATGTGAAGAGAGCATGCGTAACCCAACAGTGACGCTGAGCATTGCGTTAGATACACTGGACTTGAATATGCAGACTGTTTAAAATGCAGAGCAGTGAGCGTGTGTTCTAATGTCCTTGCCATAGTGGATATCTGGGAGTACAGTTAAGCCCTGGATTTCAGCACTTTCTTTTATTAGCGTGAGGTTAGGCAGGTGGGTCGGTGCAGAGATTAACCAAAAGACCTGTATCTCACGATAGCGCACTACTTCCTTCCTTAACAGCATGGGCTACACTCACAAAGTCACCCCTGTTCACCAGAGCACTTACACACGGGAGTAGTCCTTTTCCTTTCTGTTTCCCTAGCTGTTCAAAAATAGCATGGAAATAAAAATGTCGGAGTCCACCCAGGCAGCCACATAGTCTAAAAACTCGCCCAAACAGCTCCCTGACCAAGCCAAGTGCACTTCATTCGAGCATCACAGAGGCGATGGTATTGAGAGGGGAGGGAAAAGTCTACTGTCTGCACAGTAGACAGTAGAGCAATACACAGCGTGTTGCCAGTTATGGAGTTTCACATCGTCAAAACCAGATCCTCTATTAACCATCGTTTAATATCTGTGTCATTTATACTATGAAAGATTTTAAAAACCCCTGGCCTGAATTATGTTTCTCTTTTGCACGTGTCTTAAGCAGAAGTAGGGGAGAAATTACATATAAAGATTCCATTGCAATTCCACTGAGGTGCACGTGAGCCAGTGTTTGATTAGAAACGATTGATTAGGCGTATGTCCTTTTTTGTGACATCCACTGTGTGGAGAAATCACACTTATCTAGCAAGTCTTTGGGCACACTCTCTACAGAAAGCTTGGACAAGGTTAACTAGTTCATAAGAAGACTCCCACGTTGTTCTAGAGAAATGTATTGATGTTTTCTTAAAGTTCTTAAAGCATCAAAAACTTGATTTTGCCCAAAACCCTTTTTTCTTTTCTTTTCATTTTTCTTTTTTGGCTGTTCTCCCAGGCTGACACACATACAGTATAACTCAACTAGAGTAATATTTAACTACCTGCTGCATGTGTTTATGTCCCAGCTCTCATCTGCGCTGCTGTTTGATGCCGTACACACAGTAGTTGCGGCTGTGCAGGAGCTAAACCGCAGCCAGAACGTGGGGGCAACTCAGCTCTCTTGCAAGTCCTCAAAGATCTGGGAGCACGGCACCAGCCTGATGAACTACTTGAGGATGGTAAGACACGCAGCACCGCATCAACTCCTCTACTCCAGATGGGCACACACACTCATTATCATCCATGTGACACATTCATTACAGTGCACCATGGTCATCATCATCAAGATAGACGTGTAGTTCGTCCTTAAATTCTGGCAAGTGCCGTACGTCATGCTGCAGTGATCCATACTTTATTATAACTTTTTAAAAAGCATAGATGTGCCCTTTTTATTGTTAAATTGTTAACCATTTTAACTGCTAGAGAAGTGAAAAGCATTCTGACCAACACTCTGCTGGAACATAAGCAATGAGTCATTGACAATGTTACCTATTCAGTAACATTAATATGATAATAATAAATAAATAAATAATAATATAAATGTGTTAGAAATTGTTTCACACAATAAACTCATTGTGTTTTAATCAGTTGATCCTAATGCTTTTGGATCACAACATATCTACAGTCCTCTCTCCGAAAGTATTAGAACAGCAAGGCCAACTCATTTGTTTTTGCTATACACTAAAGACATTTGGGTTTGAGGTCAAATATGAATGAGACGTTAGATCAGAATTTCTGCTGTCATTTCCTGAAACTAAAAGTACACAAACTGCACATATTGTTCAGCTGAAGTGCAAATTACACAACAGGACAGGTGACAAAACTGTAAGTTAATTTTTTATTTATTTATTTATTTATTTTTGAATAAAAGTGTTACACAATTTCTGTTTACCATGTTTGATATTCCAAAGAAACATGGCATGATCCCAGTCGAATTGAAACCCTTAAACCTATTCTGGACTTTATATTTTCATTCATGTACGCTAAAGAAATTAATCTGAGATAACACTGAAATTGTGCTAGACATAAGCTGGCTGAGGAAATAATGTGAAAGAGAAAGTTATAATGCGGTGCAACCATGCAGCTCAGGAGTGTTCTCTTGACTGAGAACGTTATCGGTATCGTAACAGCAGTGGTTTGTCTTACTATTCTGTATCCAAATGAATTATGTTAATAGTGTAATATAATGTTTCCATGCAAGATGCTTTAACTTTAACTGTTTTATATGCAAATGGCATCAGTAAAAAAGCCAATTAATCACATGCCATTCTAATGAATATTCTGTGACTTCATCCAAAATGTATTATAATATACATATTCACATAAATGTATGTGTGTCTTTATATATTCCGTGATACTTTAATGTGTTCTGTCACCCCGTTATTGCTGTGGTTTTCATCATTTCATTCACCACCAGATGCCCATAGAGTTCACCATAGATGCAATATGAAACCACTCTTATAGTGACCAGATATAATTCTCCCTCTCCTGGATAGGTAGAATTGGAAGGTCTAACTGGCCACATCGAGTTCAACAGCAGGGGCCAGCGCTCTAACTATGCCCTGCGCATCATGCAGAACAGCAGGGATGGCCTAAGGCAGGTAAAGTAGCTCTCCCAGTTACCTCCTTCTCAGTTGCACGTAAACACCATTGCGCTTTTTGTTTTCTCTCTCGTAGCAGGGATGCTTCATGCTTCATCACTCCCAGATGCTGTACTGAGCAGCCATACGGCACTGCCAGGAGCCTTACTGACCTGTTTCACTTGTGTTTGCTGACTAAAAACATCTCTTTTACTCCCCAATACCAGCGTGTGTTTAACAGGTTGGCTGGTTATGAGGATTGTCTGACCTCCAGAGACAGTGGAGGTGAACACACCCATATCATTCTCTCTAATTATCTTGATAGTCAGGAATTAGATCTCCCAGGGAAGTTAAATTTTTTTTTTGTCAACTATGACAATAATGGTGCCATCTCGTTGACCCTGAGACAGAGGCTGAAAGCAAATCACAGCATGTTCCGGGTTTGCTCTGACGGGGTCAGTGTAAAGAGCTGGATGAGGTCAGTAAATTAGTAGTTTTCATGGAGGAGAAGTTTGAATAGTTGCCACTTAGAGAGGACATACCCTCATTATTATAACAGAACTTGATGCAAGGTTTCCGAATGAGTGTGTAAGTTGAATGGAATGCTTTGCATGCTGTGGTCTCTGTCATTGTGCTGTGTATTGCGCAGCTTCTTCCAGCTTCGCCCTAGGCTGTGTCTGACTTTGCCATTTAAGACAAACATTGTTGACAGGAATGCCTGTTATGCTTGGCGACTTGTCATGTCTCCTATTTGACAAGCAAACATGGGCTACAGCTGTCACAGACGCTTCAGCTTGAGTGACAGTCCAGGGCCGGACCCTGAGTGACCCATCCTCCATCCACAGATTCACAGATACACGCAAACCTACTGGCATTTAAATCTGTTTCACTTTTACACTTCACCTTTGTTCTTACACACACATATGCCACATGGCATCTCTGCTGAGATCTTTGTTTGGGGCTGATTGATAGCTAGCAAAGGGAAAAGGGTATTTATTCAGTATTTTGGACAGGCAGACAAATCAGGCTGGCAGCTAAAATCAGAGAAGGGTTCCTTTTATTAGACTCGTTTTGACATGTCTATGTTGCTTGTTACATAGTTCATATCTAAAGGCTTGATTTTGATAAAGTCTCTGTCCCTTAAACCATGCAGTCTTGCAGGATTATGGAGTTAATCTGAAAGTCACTCCACCATTGCACAGACACGCGTTTCTCTTCAGGTCATTGTCAGTCTTGTAGCACATTTGGTTATTTGGAAAACATAATGGGATTGTATTGTTTCTGGGGTCTCACTTGTTTATGGAGTGTTTGAATGCAGTTACAGTTCCTGATAGAGAATGTTCTCATTTAATGAATGGCATTTTGGAAAGGGCAATGTCACCTTAAACAATTATCTTCATTGCAGACAGACTCTGAGGGTGAGCGAACAAATAAAGCGAAGCATATAAGCTAATGTTGCGTGATTGCAGTCATGGGCATTATGAACAGTCTGCAATTAGTGGTAATGACCACTCAGTGCCAGATGTACTGAGCTGTTTGCGCCGGTTTTCAGACATAATTAAACCGTGTTATGTAAGAAAAACCCTGCATGCAATATACAGAACTGCTGTATTAGTCTAAATGCGGAGCTTATGCGCTGTGCATTTGGAAACAAGTAAAGTGCACTTCTGTCCCTCATGTGCATGCGTTTGAGAGTGAGATGTTGGCGCAAAAAAAGGGTGCCGAAATGGGATCTTTTTGGACTGCCAGTACAGGTAGTATTTTTTACTATTAGTTCTTTTTATTCATTCATTAAATCAGATTCAGGAACGACTTCATCCTGGTCAGAGTCTGGAGCCTATCCCAAGAACCCTGTACACGAGGTGGGAACACACCCTGAATGCGACACCAGTCTATCACAAGGCAAAGACACACATTAACACACTCATTCCCAGCGTATGGGCAGTGTAGACCCGCCAGTCTATCTAGTAGCATGGTCTTGGGAGGTGGGAGGAAACCGGTGAACCTAGAGGAAACCCACACAGGCACAGAGAGAACATGAGGACATGAGAAACCTTGGGTCAGGTTGCAACGTGACCCACTGCTTCACCATGCCACCCGTTTAAATTCTTGTACAAATTATTTGTATCAAAATGTATAATTTATAGTTTAGGAATAAATATTTAGCAGACTATGTGTTTTAATACTTCTTCACTGCAGATCTGGCAACCCTGGTCATAGCACACAGGCTGCAAACTTGTACATCAAATTCCTCATATTTAGAAGAGGAAGAAGGTTTTATTTGTCACATACAAGTTACAGCACAGTGAAAATATTTTCTTTGCAAATCCCAGCTTGTTAGGAAACTGGAGTCAGAGCACAGGGTCAGCCATGATACAGCAGGGAGGTTGGAGCTGGGGCAGGAAGGATTGAGGGCTCAACAGTGGCAGCTTGACATTGCTAGGGCTTCTGATCAGCAACCCAGAGCCTTAACTAATAGCAATAAAAATGGAATACTGTTTAATTATAGTACACTTTTATACAAAGCTCTACAAAGATTATTTGGTTGTCATTAAAGTAAAGCAAAATGGCATTTCAGCTATATTAATGCCTAACACACTGTTTACTTATTATGACAGTCTTTATTCACACACATTCATCAACGCATTTTCTTTATTACTGTATTTTCCTTTTAGTCCTAAGCTTTTTTGACAGTTGGCCATTTCCAGCACTTTACAGTGGCTTTTAAAAAGCGGTTTGTGCTTCGTGCACAATGCATTTAGCAGGCAGTTCCAGGCACAGTTTGCCTAATAAGCTACAGCCTTAATAAATTGAATGTTAATGAGTCTACATAATTCTCACTTAAAGACTCCAACGTAGTTCTGTAATAAATACGACGCGGAGGAGTCTATGTCATCCAATAGAAAGTATTCAGAGCCCTTCAGTTTTCACACCTTTTACTGTTATAGATTTCATTTAAAATAGATTACGTTTACTTAATGTATTAATTTATGTATACACAGTAATCCATAATGACACAGCGAAAATGTGTTTTTTTTTTCTTCAAAATTTATTAAATTATTAATATATATTATATTATATATTATTTATCAAAAACAAAAATCTCTCATTTTAGTTAAGTATTCAGACCTTTGGCTAAAGGCACACCACATTGAGCTCAGGTGCATACTGTTTGCTTTCATTATTTTGAGAGGTCTCTAGAACTTCACTGGAGTCCACCTGTGGCAAATTGAACTGACTGGACGTGAATTGGAAAGTCGCCACGATTCACAGTGCGTGTCAGACCAAAAACCAAGCCGCGAAGTCCAAGGAACTCTCCGTAGACCTTCAGTTAGTTTAACAGGACTCTGTCTAGACACATTCCCATATTTTGGTAAAGATATCACAACTTGTGACCCGAGACAGTGTTTGAAACAGAAGTAGCTCAGAACCACCAGTACTCTTCCTAAGGCTGGCCCCTCTAGCCAAACTCAGTAACCGGACTAGAAGGGCCTTGGTCAGATAGATGACCAAGAACACAATGGCCACTCTAACAGAGTTCAAACGTCCTAAGCAGAAATGTGAAAACTTGCCAGAAGGACAAGCAGAACTACTCCATCAATCAGGCCTTTATGGCTAGATGGAAGATGAAAAACACTTCTAAGTAAAAGGCATGTGGTAGGCAATAAAGGACTCTGAGAACATAAGGGGGAAAGATTCTCTGGTTTAGTGAGACAAAATTTGAACTCTTTGGGCTGAACTCAAATTACTACATATAGCAAAAGCAGGTACTGCTCATCAACTGGTAAGACATGTCCCTATGGTGAAGCATGGTGGTTCTGGTGGGGGGATACTTCTCAGGGACAGGGAGCCCAGTCAGAATTGAGGGAANGAGAGGTCCTTGAAGAAAACCTGCTCCAGAGTACACACAATATCAGACTGGAGGTTCAACAGCAGGTTCAGCATGATAATGACTTAAAGCATACAGCCAAGACAATGCTGGAGTGGCTTTGGTACAAGTCTCTGAATGGCCTTAAGTGGTCGAGTCAAAGCCCAGACTTAAACCTCATACAGTATCTGTGGAGAGGCCTGAAGATGGCAGTTCACAAATGCTCCACATCCAATCTAATTGAACTTGAGAGGATCTGCCAAGAAGAATGGGAGAAACTGCCCAAATCCCAGTGTGCCAAGCTTGTAAACACAGTACTTATCCAAGAAGACTCAATGCTGTAATTGCTGCTAAAGGTGTATTCTGCAGAGTACACAATAAAGGGTCTGAATAATTATCTAAATGAGAGGGTTCAGTTTTTGACTTTTAATAAATTTGGAGTTTGAATACTTTCTGAATTACTGTGCATACATCTGATACATCTGGCAATGAGAGTGAGTGTGAGTGTGTCTTTGTGTGTGTCTTTGTGTGTGTTTTTGTCTCTCTTCTGAGTTCTCTGGTATTCTCTCACCTCCTAATCCTAGGTGGATTGGCTACACTAAATCACCCCTGTGTGTGTGTGTGTGTGTGTGTGTGTGTGTGTGTGTGTGTGTGTGTGTGTGGGGATGTTTTTCTGTCCGTGGTGCCCTAAGACTGCCATCTCACCCAGGATGTTTTCCCACCTCATGCCCAGTGTTCCCGGGATAGACACCAGGTTTCTTAATCGATTATAAGACGTCGTTTCTTAATAACATTGTGATCATTTGTCTCAAACTGGCAGCCACTGGAGAGGTGGATACGTGGCTGCCTTGGCAACAGAACCCTGACCTACCAGGCTACACACACATACACACATGCACACATGGCTTCACACATCCCCTCACAAAGCCCCCTCCACCTCTGTCAAACAGAATATTAATGCAAGGTATCTCAGATGTCTGAACATCAGCTCGGTCAGTGGCAGCTGCAGTTTCACTTGTTTGTGAAAGGCTGTTTATCAGATGTTTCAAAGAACTGGGCAAATGATGCAACATCCAGAGCTTCCCAGCTATGAAGGTTGCGTATGTCATTATCCGTAGTGAGAGATTATTTTGAATCATTATTAATTCTAGTCCTAGGTGTGTCCGAGTGGTGTTAATCATGTTCTTTGCTGTTTTTTTCTGTGTTTTGCATTTCCAGCGTGGGTGTTGTACACTGATATCTGATTCCATCTTTATGCTAATTTATGAATATTATGTGTGAATCACCTGAAAACCCTGGATCTCTTTTACAAGACCTAATTAGCGATAAGCCTTCACACATCACAAAATGGACTCTATTAAGAAGAGTGTTACTTGTGCAAATGTTTCTTCTTTAGTCACTGATCAGAGTTTCAGGTCAGTTTCTAATGGTTTATTCCATCTCCTGCCAGGAGGAGACTGTTTCACAGCCTGTTTAATGCTGTCTGGTTCATTTCATTAAATAGAGCCTTACTTCCTCTACAGTGTTCTGTAAAAAGAAAAAAAACGCACACACACCTTGAACAAAGAGGTATTAACCTTACATCTACCCCAAGAATGTCAGGATTGGTAAATATTTCATATGGAAATATTCATGCTTTAATTTATTGCAGACTGTGTTCCTTTTAGTAATCAGTTGATTTAAAGCAGGAGCTCTCAAACCTTTTACCACCAGGGACCCCTTTATTTGTAAAAGTCTTTCACAGACCCTCTCAGTACACATTTATTTCATGAACTATTCAAGAACTATTCAATTCGGTTCATTATTCAGATGTATAATAATATCATGGCTATTTATCGGAACTTTTTATTTATGTTGAAAGGAGACTTTCTTGTCCAGGTTCCACCGTAATAAATTTAATTTTATTAAGTATGGGACCACAACAACTTAAGTTGTTGTTGAATTCTTGAATCTGATTGGCCAGAATGTGTGGATTCATTAATACCATGGCTCTGACAATCTTTCCAGCTGTAATATTGTTTCTGTAGTAACAGCTCATACACAGGGGCTTGTCTGGTGGACGTGCCACACAATCTAAGCCTAAAAATAAATAGTTTATATATAAAAAAAAAAAATTAAAAAACATAATGTTGTTTTACAAAGAAAACTACATACTCATCAATGTGGTGTTGTTTTGTGTTAGTAGACATTAATGGAAGGAGTGTTAGGTGTCAGCACTTCATACAGTCATTAAGCTTTCTGGCTTGGGATAGTCCAGAGGGCTTTGTGCTTTGTGGTTTCTAAAGTAACACAACAAGCTGTGTTTTTTTTTTTTGTCTTATTAACTTCGAGAGAGAAGAAAAAAGACAGGATGGTGAGGGAACAACTGTCTATATCTGCTATTACATAAGCATTTTAATCCAGGAATTAACAGGAATTAATTTTCGCAGACATTCCCTAACATTAAATGTAACTATAAACAGTTAAAAAGCATGATGTGTCATTTAATAATGAATTAAAAATTGTAATATTTGGCAAATTGCTGTGGAATAAGCAGAATAGCACAGTTAAGAACTGAAAATGAAAATAATGCACTGTGGTGACCAGTTAGCTCAATAACAAATATTATAACTTTGTTAACTGGGGGTTGAGATTTCCATCATTGTAACACAACTAAAAAAATCAGAAGATCCCTGGACACCACTTTGAAAACTAGTCAGTGGCACCATCACACCGCTGATCTAAAGGGAAGTATGCTATAAAGAGAGCTACCAAAAGTCAGCATTCAGCCCCCTGAAGCAGAAGGTGTGTTTACTCACCAATGCTGAAGAGAATTGTACATAAATTGACGATATCACACACGACTCGATGGGAGAAACGTCCAGCCCGCATTGCCACCTGCAGAGTCTCTGTTCCACTCTGTTGTCAATGCTAACCTGACAAACCCAGACAAAGCTCCTGTGTAAAATGACAGCCATATTTCCCATACACGGTAAGTCGTCGGAGTCACGTGTTTGTCACCACTTATAGAGGGACGAGAAGTAATCCATTTATAATCACAAAGGGTAAGTTTTCATTTGGAATCAGTTTTATTTATCTAGTCTGTTTACTGGGGTGCTTAGGGGTATTTTTTTTTCCACTGGTGACATTATGAGGTTACAGGATTATGGATTTTATTTATTTATTTTTTCCTTTTTTATGACCGAGAGACGTGTGATAAATTATGAAGGACAGAGCATGTAGCTAGGGTTCACAAGCGTGAGTGGTGGAGGCAGCACCCCCATGGGTTACAGGAGGAGAAGAAGAACAGAGGAAGACACAGAATGAAAGAGAGAGGACTTACACATTGTAAAGGTTAGGCTAAAAAAAATCTGCCTTAAAAAGAGACGACTTCTTCAGACACTTCCTCTGAAGTTTCTAACAAGGCCATCTTCCAGTCAGCATGTCATCATCTAATGAAGTCTTTACAGCTAATTGGTCAGTGCCAGCTCAAGGAATTTTGTCATGTTCTTCTTATTTTACTCCCCTTTTAGTTCTCCCTCTCTCTTGGCTCAGGATCCCGACAAGTGTGAAGCTTATTTGCAAGATGTGGCTCGCTTTAAATTGAGGATGTTAAACGTAGTTTGTGCGCTTTTGGTATGTGTTTTCTCTCACTAAGTGGAGAGCGTGAGCATGATTTACACTACATTGGGCTGATGTCAGGTGAGGAGGCCTGGGGTGCAGTCGGCATGTCAGTTCATCCCAAAGGTGTTCAGTGGGGTTGAGGTCAGGGCTCTGCGCATGAGTGAGTTCAAGAAGGTGTGGTTTGAACTGTTTGGCACAGAAGTACCTCAGACACGTGTTGAAAACTGGTATATTACATTATTTATTTTGAGTTTTATGTTTAAGATGTTATGGCGTTTGCACCGTATCTTTAATAGACAGTGTTAGGGCGGTTGACCTGAGTGCACAGAGCAGCATCAGTGAGCATGGGTATTAAAAGTTTAATTGAATTGCGATTTAATAACAGGCAAAGCGACCGTGGCGAAAGGAAGCACGCACGTCTCTGTGTTCACAGAATTGAATTGCTCACACACACAGTATCTCTGCATGCTCACTTCACCACTTCACGCCCACAAATACCTTTGTGTGCAAGCAATTCACAGCACCTTGTGTTCATTTTTAATGACCATGCTTGCTTAAATTGCGCTTTGCATTCTCTATTAAAGATCAGTTTAAACACCATAAAGATGTTTTGAAGGATGATGCTATAGTTCCTCCTTTTGATATTCCCCCAGAACACAGTTTGCAGCCTGCTTCGCTTTTGTGGCTATAATTAATCCTTAAATACATCCATATTGCTGTCATTTCATGTCATTCATTCATCAGCATGACAGCAGATACTTGATGCCACTATCGATGTCAATGCATATTTTTAGCACGCATTTTTAGTCTGAGGATGAGGAACAGATAAAATGCACAATGCATGAGGTACATTATGCAATCTCCCAGTCTTAACAGATTTCAAGGATGACTTATCTCTTATCCTTTGTTTTGTGAGGTGTGTGTGTATGTGTGCATTTTTGTCTCCGGCTGCTCCACTTTCAGGATTTTCAACTTAGCTACAAAGCTAAAACAGCTCTGCGGTCTGATTGGCATGTAGAATACATTTGCTGGCAGTGTGTCCCTGGTTCTCAAGAAGGGAGGGAGGGAGAAAGAAATAGAGAGACGGCGAACAACCCTTACACTGCTTTAATCCCTTTTGTCTAGTTTGTCTCTCAAGAACTTTCTTTAACCGAAAGCCATTCCTAGCCTCTGTCAGAGCACAAGCCCTCAAGAGTACTGGGATGATAGAGATGGACAGAATATAGAGAAAGTCAGAAAGCTAGCAAGGGAGAGAGAGAAGAAAAGTAGAGACAGAGCCAGTGTCATCGAGAACGAGAACGTGTGTGAGTCAGTGAGTGATCGTGATAGAGTGCGATAGTGTAAAATCTGCCCCTAGCTAATCTCCCATCCTCATATTAGCGGACATAGAAAAGGGCCAGCAGCAGAACGCTAGCAAGTTTGTGGAGGTTATTGAGCAACCTTGTGGATAAAAGCTCCTCCGTGGGTTTAGTTCTTGTTATGGAAATAGTATTGTGGCAAAAACTAAAAAAAAAGAAAGAAAGAAAAAGCAGAATGTCTAAGGTAGAGGGGGAGTGTTTGTGGTTGTGTGCTTCCCCAAGCTGAAAGTTTGATTGTGGCAAAAGGTCGCCTCTTGAAAAGAAGTAAACTGTGCTGACCTTTCCTTCTGGCCTTTTCCTAACTCGTGCATTTATTATCTGTCTGCGAGGATATAAACCTTTCTGCAACACCAAAGCAGGTTGAACAAGCCACCAGAACCATTGACATCTTCACTCCACTTGCAGCTAATGACGACAAGAATGACATTCTGACGGCAATCATCAGACGCAGAGTCACCTCTTTGAAAAATAACAGCACAAAAGATTCGCCTGACAGGATGTGGGTTTTGAGAACAATCCGCCAGGTGTAACATTATGGGCTTTTGATTAATCTTTAGGTTTTGCTCCAGAGGTTTTGCTACCGTATGTGTAGAGACTGAGGCCAGCTGTTTTGAAGACTCAGACTTGCTCAAATTTCTCCTTGTATAAATATGCTGTAAAAAAATGCTGTGATAATGAGCAATTGAACTGGACCTGAACATTTTCATTATGTTGTTTCGTACTTCACAACAGTCTTTCTACGCTTCAAGGGTTATTACCTTTTCTGAAATGCTTGCACTTTGAACCACGTTTAATGTTTTAGGAAACATTATGGTTTGTAAGGTTCTATGTAGCACCTTTAATGGTTAACCTAGAGGCACAATCAAAAAGCTCTTAAGAGTTCTACATTTACTTGTTATGGTTTCTGATCTAATATAGAATTGTGACTTCTCCATTTGCGTTGTGTTGTTGCCTACTGCTGCTTCACTGTTAGGATTCAATTTAGCTTACTGGTGTAGTGCTTTTAACAATAGACCTTGTCACAAAGCAGCTTTAGAGAAATCGAATGTACATCGATTTAGGTTCCTAATGAGCAAGCCAGAGGTGATGGTGACAAGGAACAATCCTGAGACATCATGAATAAGAAACCTTGAGAGGAACCAGACTTAAAAGGGAACCCATCCACTTCTGGTTGATGCTGGACAGTGCAATTATAAATCTTTATTCTTCCACAGTTGTGTACTATAAAGTCAAACAGTACTAAGTTTCTTAAATATAGGCTACATCCCCATCCTAGGCAGCTCAACTCTGGAACCCTCCAGCATCATCTTATTTTTAAAACGAATCCTGTCACCAACTCATCATGTTCCTTCCATTTCCTCAACTTCCTTAAGAAAGCTTTCACAAAGCCCTTTCCTTCTCTCTCGAATAACTCAGCGAACACTAATATTTAGTCCAGTATTGTCTCTGAGTCTATCCAAAACCCCGATGACTACTCACGTCTTCCCATTGATTTCCTCATCCAGCTCTTTATCCCCATTTATCCATCCACCACTGTGCCTCCATTAGGCAGGAAAGTAATATGGCTGAGGATATAACTGCATCTCTTTGGTGGCCTTTTCTGTAATAGCTATACTCATGTAAAGCAGGTGTAGGAGTACTCAGATTGATTTTGCACATAAATAGCCCCCCACTCAGAACATCATTTCCTCTAGGTCATCTGTAGTGTGCTCGAAAATGTGCAAGCAGCAGCTCTGGGTAATGATACTGATTTAATGTAGTTGCTGGCGCAAATTAATGGAAATCTCTGGTTCTTTACTAATCATAGATTGTTTTAATTAGCAGGATGTGAACACTACAAAGCCATTTCTCACCATTTGCATTTTTTACCCTCCTGTTTTACTTTACTGATTATAATTGGCAAAACTGCTCTTTTAGTACCTCGTGTGAGCTCAGCATGGGCAGTGAGTCCATTGTTAACTCCTTCCATAGAAGTTTAATTGTCAGAAGATTTTAACTGCATTAATTTAGCTGAACCTGTTCACCTATAAATCAGCAAGAATCAGAGATAAGTGCTCCGTAAAAAATTAATTATGAAAATGGCTCATTCAGAGAAGGTTTAAACAGGATTGTGTATGAATGTAATTATCAGAAAGGCCTTAAAGTCCTAAATAAACTCCATAAACTTTTACCTTATTCTGTTTATCTTAATCATAGTAACATCTACAAATTATTCTGTAAATACAGTGAAGTTAATAGGAAAGGTATGAACTGAAGTGAAGTGACGTGTGGCCAAGTATGGTGACCTGTACTTGGAATTTATGCTCTGCATTTAACCCATGCAAGTGCACACACACACACACACACACCATTAATCACCTCAGTCGTGGTGTTGAGGGTGGAGGACAGCTCTGGTCATTCATTTGACTCTCTAACCATCAGGCAACAACTGCCCCATGTATGTACATGTAGTTACATGGGTGAGGAACAAAAGTCTGGACTAGGTATTGTGTTATCTGTATCTATATCTTTTGTTTTTTTCTCTAAATATCCATATCTGTATCTAAACCGAAAAGGTTTCCTTAATATGAGCCCTGACATGAACCCTTCCACTATGCCAGAAGCACTAGAAAACACTGAAGAAAAACCCAGGGGTGGAAATGCCAGCACTGTCAGCATGCTCTGTGAATTCTGGCTCTGACAGTTCCTTAACTTCATCTAGTGACGTGCACAGCTTTTTTTTTTTTTTTTAGGTTGCTCGTGCGTGATCAGGGTGACAGGAAGAAAGGTGCTGGGTGTGTCATCTGGAAGGAGGAAAGAAGATAAGGAGACTTGGTGGTG
>CM074958.1:8344903-8356761 GCA_037577455.1 Pangasius macronema
TAAGTACAATTTGTATTTGCCTTTTTTGTGCAACTGTGATAAATATGTGTGTACAATTTGCATTGATTGTGTGACCAGTTTTCCATAAACCAAGTCATCACACTCATCTAACTGTTCAATCATGGTGCAGTTTCTTCCTGTGCAGTAAACTCCTTGTCCTTGTCCACATGTCCCCTCATTAGTTCCTGCTCTCTCTCTCTCTCTCTCTCTCTCTCTCTCTCTCTCTCTCTCTCTCTCTCTCTCTCCCCTCTCTCTGCTCTCCAGTGTGATTGCAGTGCTTGATTGAGTTCCATGTTTCTCAGTACTGCACCTCTGTGTGGTTTTCATTCATGAGGGCAGGGTGGCATTTCGTCCAAGGCGAGGAATGAAAAATGGAATGCATTTTTTTTTTCATCATATCCTCAAAGTATTTGCCATTTCTCTTTCTTTCTCTTGGTCTCTTTTCCTCTTTGTAATTTTTTTTTCTATGTCTGTCTTCCCTTCTTTATATATCCATGTTCACCTTGCATTAACATCCAATCTGCTACTGGATACTCAACATCTGCATAATAAGCTTTCTCCCTGCATGTCTGGTGTTCTTGCCATCGGGATACTGCATAGTGTCTACAACATATATAATGGGAACAACTTTAAATGCTACTACAGTGAATTACTAATGCATGAGGAAACATTTGTTCTGGTTTTTGACGACTCTGGGAATGAGAACAATAGATTTATATGGGGTCTTTGCGTGTTTGTTTTTTAATTCCCACTAAGTGATTTTGATATTCCGAGATTCTCATTAGCGTGACATGTCAGGAATTAGTGGTTGAACGTTTGAAGGATTTTTATCACTGTCACCAGCAGATGAACTAGATTTTGGAATTGATCCCAACTGGGTCATGGTCACAGCAAGGTCAAATCTGAAACACTTTTTCTTCAATAACTTCCTGTTTGAAGTACATTTTAAGGTTGTTTCTGGCATACAGAGAAGGATTAGACTTGGTGGTGGTGTAGGCATCCCCATCAATGTTGTTGGTGTCAAGTTCTATTTGTTTTTTGGGGGGTTTTTTTGTCCTTGTTTTATTTTGTTTTGTTGGTAGGCACAACTACCTGAGATCTGCTCACAATGTGAGCCAGACTTCCACTGGAATCAAATTAATCTGATCACACTCCAATCCATACTGTGTGCGTTTACATCTTTGTTTATGCAATGCTGACTGATCACGCAAAAAAGCAGTTTAAGTAGGGAAAGTTCAACCATCATTGTTTTCATACTCCTTTTTAATGAGATGTTTCCATTTGTGGCTGCAGACATTTTGCATGCTGCAGTGGTCATCTCCATTGCTTCAGCATGTAATAGCTTGCCACATCTTTACCACCCATGGCTGCCATGCCCAATTTAATAATGGATTTGATTAAAAGACTGTCATACCCTGGTAGACACGAGGGAAATGAGGAGACTGTAGGGAAGCGTGAGAGTGGGTGGTGTGATCTTCATTTGGGATGCTCTCTGTGCTTTTCATGACGGCATGCTCATCAAAATAAAAGTGAGACAAAACAATATCAAACTTAATAGCACACACAAACACACACAGGTTCAGCAAGACACTATCAGAGAAACCTCCAGCCATGTACCGTCTCTCTCTCTTTCAGACTTGTGGCCTTTCACCGCAAGACAGACAGACAGTATAAATAGGTGAACATAGGTGTAGACATTCATTTATTACCCATTCATTCTCTGGAGCTCTTTCTCTTATTCACAGCCATCTCTTGACCACACCTTCAATGGCATAGAGACCCTTCAAACACAATAGATGCTTCAACACAAGTGTTTCTTCATTTTGCGCCATCACAGATCAAAATACAAATGAAGGTTGTAGAGGTGAACACTAGGGCCTGGTGAATGAACCATCTATAGTTATATTGTTTTTGTTTTATCCCTGTGAATGGTTACATTGTTCATTTTTGAAGAATGTATGAGCCTATGCAGCATCATGCCTGCTTCATCTTCTGTGGAATTTCTGTTTGGAGCATACACTGGAGACTGATTTGTAGGAGAAGATAAATTGAGCAGCTCCTCCACAAAAGACATCAAGCATGAGGCCTGCTGAACCGTGGTGTTCTGCAATTACACTGAAAAGTAAAAATAATGGATGATTCAGGAGCACAGTGTGCTGAGCTTTTGCCACATATAAAATGGCTGTGTGTGAAAAGGCCAAGCTCCCGGAGGAATAAGTGGTAGAGCATTAATGATCGTTTTAGTTCAATTCAGTTTTATTTGTATAGCTCTCTTAATAATAGCCATTTTCTCAAAGCAACTTTACAGAAATCAGGATTTAGATCTAGATGAAGTAGATCTAGAACAAGCAAGTCACAGGCACAGTGCGCGAAGAATGAGGAAGAAACGTTGACGGGATCCAGACTCAAAAGGGAACGTGTCCTCTTCTCGGCGATACAGATAGTGGGATTCTGATCATTACAGTTTACGTTTGTACAGAGATACGACAAACAGTGCTGTCAATAACGAGCTTTATATAGAGACTTGGGATGTCATTTGAGTTTTTGTTTTGATTAGTTTGACTTATTGTATTGCTTAGAAATTTGTTTTGTCTCCCACTGAATGCCTGATTTGATGTTGATGCTTTCAAGATGTTCCACTCTGTTGCAAACCTCTGTGCAGAAACCTGTTGTGTGCCTGTGAGACGGTGTTAATGACAGGTCTTTTGTCATGTTTAATTTTGTATGAATGCTCTGCGAGATACTGCTCAGAGGAGCTTACGTAACCTCTCTCTCTCTCTCCCCTCCCCCTCTGTATTTCTGTGTGTGCATGTTGGTGAAGATCGGTCAGTGGCATTCGGAGCAGGGGCTGTCTATGGAGAAAAAGCTTCCCTCACTTAATGTTACAGACACACTATTCAACACCACACTGATCATCACAACCATCCTGGTAAGTACACCTGCTTTCACCCAGTCATGACATAAACAGCAACCAAATAGACCTGTGGCAAATATAAAGTCCAATATGAGAGTAAGGTTTCCTTAACTGACATAACTGATATCATTAGTAAAAAAGTCCTTCAAGCTTAGGTCTCTAACAGTTAGGTGGGGTTAACATTTGAACGATTCCTGCCCATGTTCACGAAGCTCCGTACTCATTAGCTGTACTGTGTCACGATGGTCCGTAGAGTACAGTGTCTATAAAATGACTGACAGGAAGCACATACAAGCACAAACAAGCGTTCCAGACTGGAAATCAGTTTTCCAAATGGGTTTCTCAGCAATTTGATACACTATTGCTGAGACCATGGCTTAATGCATTGGGGTTTTTTTGTTTTTTTTTTTAATCATGTTCTATGTATCTTCCAGGTTATTTGTACATGTAAGGATTTTTGGTAAATTGCCTATTGCATCTTTAATACCCCACTAGTAATGTTGACAAAGAACCAAAAAAGCCGAATAATTATAACCAATAATAAACCAGTATGAACTATCACCATAATTAATATGTTTTTAGTGGTTAATTGGCTATTCCTAAGTAGGACTAACTGGTGGGTTCCAATATTTATGCCAAGAGACTTGAAGTCTTTTGATAATTAACATTTAGTAACATTTATGAATTTATGCCAAGTAATGTGGACTTGGTTTTTTCTTTGTTTTTAAATTATTAACATAATTTGTGCCTGAGCCAATTGCCTGACACAACCCCTGCGCCCCAACATTGCGATTAAGATTTGCCCGGTACACGACATCACGCACTTTCAGATCACGCTCAGATTATGCTCATGTGCCGACCAAGCATCCCCACCACTCAGTGGCATAGCCAGGAATTCATTTCAGAGGGGCATGAGGAAATACTGTATGCTAAATAAGATCATTGTGTGATCTGTACAGTTTAAATTGGGACGTGTGATGCACTCGTTCATTCTGGTAGTTGGGGCAGTGATGGCTTTCAGAAATTGTCATTTAATTATTTAAGGCTACTGTCAACTTTAAGGTTTCCATATTAATAATGTTAATAGGCATTGGGGGAAAAAAAACCTTCACGGCGGTTTCACTGAAAACGTGAAGATTATTAAAATAACGTGGTAGTAATTTGAGAAAAAATGATATCTCATCCTATAAACTCAGATCCACACATCTCTTTTTTCCCTCCGGCACTTCATTAGCTGTCACCTTGATATAACTATGCTCAGAGTGTAGCTAGCTGGCTAGTAGTTTTCAAAAAGAACTGGGTAAAAATGGCATGATCCTGATTAATCCTGTTTCTCACTGTTTCTCACCATAGCAGCTGGTAGCCAAAATGTTTAAAATGTGATTAAACAGACTGAAGGACGTGTTTATTTGATGTCTTGGCCGGTTAAATATGGAGGAATAATAACCATGACTTTGTTGACCTTTAAGAATATCACTATGGTGCAATTAATGCACAAAGTTTTATTTTACACTTAGATAATCAGCTTCACTGTTTCTGTGTTATATCAACCACCCATAAATAAGCGTTTGGAAATGCCACCCCACCCCTTTCCCTGCCTCTAGCTGTGTCTCTGCGATCAATGATCTTGAATATTCAAGTCTGGGATCTTGTAGAATTTCTAAAAAATATAACAATTCATTAATATGTGTTAACTTCTTTGTTTACTTTATTAATATTACATATGTTTAATGCACTGAGAAGTGTATCGTGTGTTAATGTCAAGTAATGCAGTAAAGTAAGTTCAGAGAGCCTTAATGCTTAATAACATTTTTTTTTAAATTGAACTAGATCTATAATATCAAGGAATATGCAAAATTTAAATATCTGAGCTGCTGTGATCATTTAGAATTGCTCTCTTATGGAATAGCAGGTTTCACTAATATCTCAGACAGCTCATTTTACAACCAGGACCCACTGCTGATGTAAAAAAAAAAAGGCTTCATCTCCTATACAGTCAAGAGCAGTGACCTGCTTAGGCAGTGAGTAGGCGTGGGATAGCGTGATATCTCCAGGAGCCGTGGCCAGCAATTGAAGATGTAATCCTAGGCTGTTATTTGGCAGCGATTCCGTGCTGCGCCTGCCTTGCCCTATCACTGTGGGGAGATGGAACTCTCCTTCCATCCGCAGCAGCCGGAGGGCTGATCTTATCCTATAACAGTGGGTCTTGCCTTTCTGCTACTGCCTCATATCAACCAGAGAGAGAAAGAGTGAGAGAGATCCGCAAATCGAAACGATTTGAAGATTTCAATTGAGACGCGATGTATAAGATGCTTTTTCAGCACAAACAAAGTGATGCTAATAATGCTGCTTAGGTCAGGTATGAATTTTGTTGACTGATTGCATCCTTTAGACTGTTTTTTAAGATATTTCTCATCATAAAACAATCTTATATTTTTTTGGGGGGAGTGGATTCTTTTGGGAAAATTTGCAATTATTAATAAGATCTATGGGATTATAACAAAGTTCAAATATTATTATTGAATATCAGCGACTCTCAGTTACATCCCCAGCTCCCTACATTTATAGTTACTTAGCATATAATAACAAAATAATGAAGAATAGCATTTCTAAACCTCACTATTAAATACTCTTCTCTGGTTCTGTTTGCTTACATACTGGACCACCAGGGCTGTTTCCTTCCGAACTAGAAGAGTTTTCCCATGTGTTTGCTTTCTGGCCAAGCGAACTAATCACATCATGACCATGACCTCATGTGTCACGCTCCTGATGGCCCCCATGATGTCACGCTCATCCTCTTTACCATTCTCTCTTGCTGAGAGGCATAAGAAGCAATTTCTTGATGCTAAAAGCATTTTAAAAATCCTTGTAAAAAGATTATGTTAAAATCTTCACAGTCAAGGACAGTGCATTGATATGATGATATATTTAGTATTAATTTATCAATACTTCTTATCGACACAGAGATTAGACTTATGGCTTATTGCTTTATTAATATTATTTACTTTTGTTTTCCTATGAAGACTCATTGAGATCAAAAATCTCTTACAAGAGAGACCTGGCCAAGGTAGCAGCCATACAAACTCACAACAAAATGAAAATGCAACATATACAACTTAATACACAAAGATCTACAATTTAAAAAATATATATAAATAAACAACCATGCCTCTCATGGAAAACAGTCACATGCCTCCTTTACCATATTCTTTATGATGCCCTTAAATTCATCGATGGATATAAATGTGTCTCATTTTAAATTGTTCTGCAATTTATTCCATGTCCAAAGTCCCTAACAGGAAAATGCAGTTTTCCCCAGATCTGGAAGTTTACCCAGTATAGCTTTATAGATAAAAATATACCAGTGTTGATATTCCACGTACCAAATCATAAAGAATGCAATGGTGAGTAAGAGACTTGACATTTGCAATAAAATGTAAGGATGCATGCTACACTGAACCAAGGCTCTGTAGAATGGATGAGGCTGCATGCATATATAATACATCCCCGTAATCAATCTCATGCACATAACAGAAGCTTCCACAAGTTTTTTCCTGGCATTTAAAGTAAAAGAAGATTTATTTCTCAAATAAAATCCCATCTTTACTTTGTGTTTCCTAACTAGCAATATGTCTATCTATATCCCCAAGTACTTGTACAAGGACACCCTTTCAATGGATTTACCATCAGATGTGAAAATACGAACATCATCAAGCAGCAGTGAGTGAGCTTTTCAGAAGACCATGAACCCGAGCATTCAAAACCAATTTTAAACTCAAAGCTTCAAGTTTATAATGACTTAAATGCAATCTGAAGCTTAAATGCAATCTGAACTCTGCACTGCTTGAGCTATGGAGGGAGCATATGTATAAATAACAGTGTCATATGCATACAGGGGTAATTTTGCTTGAATGTCATTACCTAAGTTATATATAAAAATAGAAAGCAAAAAAGGTCCCAAAATGGAACCCTGGGGGACTATTATATCAGCGTTTGTCATATTTGCCCAGATCTTGATCATATCCATTTTAGAGACAAGACTTCTAACATTTAAATGTATAAAACCAAGTCCTGTTCTCCTTTTAAAATCTGAGGCGGTATGTAAACATTACATACAGGTAGTAGGCCCAGGATTTAGCTGAACATTTCCAGACAGCATCAGTAAGGGCATAACCATACATACAATATCGGTTTGACAGAAAATGATTGATCGGAACTGCCATCATCTGCAGACTGTGAGAAAGAGTCCCCTGAGATGGTTAAATAGTTATTTAACAGCATTAGGTTCTGAAGATACACAATCTCGTTGACTTGCATTTGAGTGCTATTGACTGTTGATATAACTCAGTATTTTTTGTCAGAGACTTTGAGAGATGTCTGGAGTATAACAAGGTGAGTTCACTCTCCCTGCTGTGCCCATTAAATTCACTAAGTTTATTTTGACAGGCAGCAGCATGGTGTTATCCTCTCCTTATCAGTGTTTCATGAATTCAACCTTTTCAATTTCTGAATCTTCTGTATTTCAGGGCACAATGGCAAGTTGTTTGTGCTGCCCTGATGGAGCTGGTCATTGGACATGCACAATGCTTAATCTTTGACAAACACTTACACAGCCTTGCCGTAATTGCAGCATCACACTTTGCAGGCTACAAATGAACTTCTGTCTATTTAGCAACCTCCCCCAGCGCTGTCTGGCAGTGCAGCTGTGCAGTGAAGTGCAGAGCTCAGTGGAGCTTAGTAGCTACCTCAGCTGCCTCACATGTAGAGACAGCCCCTGATGAACTGTCAGTGGCTGCATTTCATTTCCTAACTTAGAAGCCCACCTTGGAAAAGAATGCTGATAGCCTGCCAGTGGGGCATTCTAAAGAGTACGGTGTGACCATAGAAATCCAGCAGCACTTAATGCACTGCAAGTCAGTATCAAGGCCATCTTGGCCAAATGCTGAACCATTTTGTGGTATATCAGCCCAAGCGAGTGGCTGCTATTCCACAGCATACCCATTTCATAAAGGAGCTCTTCTATACATTTGAGTTTGCAGGGAATCTGCGGAAATGCCAGATGCGGAGACTATAAGGCTGAAATCAATGATGCCAGAAGAGAGACCAATGGCCTCACTAGTGGTACATGTAGACAAAGTATTACAGGCAAATCCACACTGTGAGCAACCTGAATATGATAGAACTGACACATTGGTTTTAAAGAGTATGATACGCATACACAAGATATGCAGCAAGATAAGCAAATGTAAGTTGTGTTGGTAACACCATGGCACATTTGCACTTCAGCCTCAAGGAGATAATGCTCATGATGGAAGATTCAACAGGCACAGAAGTCTTTCAGTGCTTTAAGAGCTAAAGTTGATCTCACTGTCCAACAGGAGAGGCAGTGGCTCTGCATTCCCCCCACAGTTGTGCATTCCCACATTTTCACACAAAGCAGTGGTCTCACAGTGGGACCTGGACTTGGTGCTAGGCAGCAACTTGCCATGCGAAAGAATAGAAGACACGGATACTTAAGACAGCCTTCTCTCTAGCCATCACTATTCCCAGGCGAGTCAGCATTGCATGCACTGTCAGTCAGCACGCAGTGCAGTCTGCTATGGCCTAACCCAGCATTCCTGCCAGATGGATTGACAGGTTTGTTAACCAACCTAACTGATATTGGCGCCACAGCATATTAACAAACCTATCAGTCTGTCTGGGCTTGCAGAAGAGAGTATGCCCAAACTGGCCCTGTGTTCAGTGAGGACTCTCAAACTGGCCGGCTGTTCGTGTGCTTTAGGGAGCACCACAAAGTAAATCTGCTAGCTAAAGACAGATTAGCTCATAGGGTAAAGGACATGATTGCGCAGGCAAAAGCAGTGTGAGACAGAATATCAGCATTTTCTTATCACAAATGTTACTAAAATAGGTTAGAAACTAATGACATTTACATTTATTCATTTAGAAGACACTTCTATCCAAAGAGACTTGCAGTTGAGCTGAGCAGTTGAATGTCAAAGACCATGCTCAAGAGTCCAAACAGTGATAGCTTGGCAGTGGCAAGATTTTGCTATATTTTAGTTGCCGATTTTTTTTCACAATGTTGCTTTTTTTTAATGGTCAAGGATTAATGCAGGTTCCTGAAGTAGGAGGAAAAAGCAGTGCAAAAAGAGAAGGTTATATTCAAAACTTGCCAACACAATGAGATTTCCAAACCTATATTAGTCCAAAAATGTAGACAAATTCTTTACAGCTTTAGAGCAATCTGGCTGTGGCAAGTGCCAAGGCTACAGTGGCAAGTGCCAAGGCTACAGTGGCAAGTGCCAAGGCTACAGTGGCAAGAAATCACTCCCTGAGATGATGTGAGGAAGAAAGAGGAGTGGAGCCAGACTCAAAAGGGAACCCATCCTCTTCGGGAATACAGTTGTATAGGGAAAAGGAAATCAGTGTTACATATAATAAAAGGTTACAGACTATCTGGTGTTATCTTATTGTGAATAGGAGTTCTGGGATGAGAGTGCAGTATGGTCTTTATTATTATGGCATCAGATGATGTCCATGGTATTCAGGTGAGATTATACAGGGTGTCCCAAAAGTCTCCATACAGAGAGGACTATGTAAACCAGCACCACGTCGGTTGTGCCTTCATTAGTGGATGTTTGTGGACGTCCACTTCTCGGTTGGTCCACTTCCAATCTTTTTTAATTTGTTAAGTTTGGCAACAGTGTTGTGTGTGATGTGCTCGCCATGTTTCCTGACACCCTTGCGACAGATTCCCAATCCAGCCATGTGAATGATTTCAATACCTTCTTCTTTTGTCAAAGGCATAATTAAATGCTATCTGAATATATATGTGTGTGTGTGTGTGTGTGTGTGTGAGTGTGTGTGTGTGTGTGTGTGTGTGTGTGTGTGTGTGTGTACACTCCTGAACAAAATCTTAAGACCGGGGGAAACATTCCAAGTATTCACATTTCGCGCTGGTGGATCATAACCAGGCTGTAAGAACTATATTGTAAACTAAATATGAAAACTTTTGGAAGACATTTTGCCAGAAAGTGCTAATTTCCCCTATGTATGGAGACTTTTGGGACACACTGTACATTGATGTCTACATGCATAATAATCTTGTCAACATCTGATGAATACACAGGTGAGTGTGTCCTTACCAGACCACAGGATATTTATTTATTTTAAAGATGTGTATGTACATGCACCTTTGAGAGATGGGGGGGGGGACTGGCTTCGCTCAGGCTTTTTATGATAATTGAAGTAATGTGACCTTTTTTTTTTTTTTTTAAAGGACTGGTAAGAGAGCCTAATGGTTTATTTGACTTTTAATATGTACAGATGCTTGAGGCAAAGTAAAAAAAAAAAAATAAGCCATTGAGGAGCAATTTTAGCACGATCTAATCTCATTTGTCATGACCTGATTACCGTCTTCTTTATCCTACCAGATTCTGCAGCCTAGAAGATCCTGAAACCTCTGTGATAGTCTGTAACTCCACTGTTTTTTGTTGGGTGGAGAGACTGAGTTTGTTTTGGGTCTGAAAGGCAATCATCACAACTGAGCACACATACCACACAAATACATTTTTGTCCTTTGGGCGAGATTGCTCATTTTGTAGCGCAGGCCTGTTTGTGGTAAGCCAGTGTTAACTGTAAAAACTGCTCTGTCGAAGCCTGTGTCTTTTCTTAATAGCTTTGAGAAGAGTATAGTGTTCTAGAGATTGCTCGCCTGGGACATCTTGTGTGTGTTTGAGGCAGTAGGTATCATTCATGGCTTTATGATACGATATGTCAGACAGAGACATTTTCTCAACCAGCAAATAGATAATGGTTTTCTCCGAATGTTCTGTATTCTCCTGGAGAAAATCCTCTTCAGACAAATCCTAACCTAATGCTCCTGTATGGATTTCCCCTTTCCATATGTAAATTCATTTAAAGGAGTCTTCCTTTTATTTCTTTCCTTTGTATTTTTCTTTCTTACACATCCAACCAGGCAATTCCATCATGCTGCATTTGTAGAAAATTAATTTCTTCTGTTTGTTTTGCAAATCAGCCCCTGTGAGGATTTGTAGCTTTATTTCCAGAAGGTTGCGTTATTATTCTTCGACCAAAGAAGAGGGTTAATGTGCAGTCAGCCCACGAAACACTGCTCTTTAATAAGCCTGGTTTAGGGCAACCAGTCCAGCCGGCACACTCGAGTGCTCATAGCAGGCTGGGAGTGATGAAAATCTTGTAAAATTTGCATTTATATTGTGCCTTGCACGTGCCACAGTGGAATCACAGTAGGAGGGTCAGTGCAGTGCCAAAAGGTAACATGCGTCCCCGATTTAATGAGCTGATGAACAGAATGGAAGGATTTGCATTAATTGCGTATTTTGGCTCTATGCTACAGACTTTTTCTTGCTGTGCAATTCTGCCAAGTTCATGTTGCACCTAATGGTTTTTCAAGGTTCAAGCTTCTTTATTGGTCACATACATATTACATACATGTGACGCAATGTAGTGAAATGTTTTTCCCTTTTTTCACATCCCACATTGCAACAATGAACAGAACCAACAATGAACTTGATATACGTAATAAAAACAGAACGTAATAAATATAATAGACTATATTATAAAATCTAGTAGACTATACCATAAACATTTAGCAGCCTGTAGAGGAATGTAATGTATATAGGATATGAATATATAAATAGAATATGTTGAAAAGCAACATATATTATATATACTCCTGAACAAAATCTTAAGACCGGGGAAAACATTGCATGTATTCGCATTTCACGCTGGTGGATCATAACCAGGTTGTAAGAACTTCTTCAAAATGTCAAAAGAAGAAACAAGAGCAAGAGAGAAAAAAATAGAGAGTAGGCAATTTATTAAAAACTGCATTTACACTCAAACAGGCTGTTCATCAGCTGATCAAAAGTTTAAGACCATAGCCCAAAAATACCCACAA
>CM074958.1:8389223-8399572 GCA_037577455.1 Pangasius macronema
ACCTGGACTTGAAGAGAACTCCACCATGCCAGTCAGTCCATGGGCAAACCAAAGTGTAATGAAATGCATTTTTCTACATTCATTCGGATGGTTGTCAATCAGAAAATAATAGTACAACAGTTATACTTGGACCTTACCAAGTGGGAACCTTACAAATATGCACTGAGTTGCCTATTTGTTAGATAAACCTACCTTCTGTTTGCACTCACTGGTGCATTCATTTTATCAGGTAAACCTACAGTCTTGGGTTCTTCAAGGGTTCTTTAAGGGTTTGTTGGATAATTAAAGGTGGGGAAACACTCTGAGGTTCTACATATAAGGGTGGTGGAACAGACACTCTCATCCTGTTGTCTGGAGATCATGACTTCAAATCCTGACAATGCCACAGCCACCCATGAGTCAAGAGAGAATAATTGGCCAGTTACTCTGGGTGGGAGGATTGGCATACTCTCTCCCCTGTGAATTACAGTCACACAGAGCATCTTTGAGCTCATGTATGTAGAAGAGGGCAGACAGCGCTTTAGTCTGAGTGTGTTACAATGCACTGTGACACAGCATGAACAGCAGGTTCACTCCACTTCTCTCCAGTTGGAAGCTGTCGTAGGATAGGGATGGTGGGTGGTAATACGCAGATGACGCAATCAGGGAGAAAATGAAAAAAAAAAAACTTTTAAGGATTCCCAGGACAGCTGAAGAACCCCTGAGGATTCTAAATTTACTATTAGTGTGCCATCTTTATGCCCTTTGAAGGAATACATATAAAGCAGTTTTTTTTCTTTATTCACTGTGTGCACTTATTGGACAATCTGTTAGACATACCAACCTTGTTTTCTACAATGACTCCACCTTGTCACTGTCACTGCTCTGGTCCAGCATCGAAATAATACTATTCTGTCAATGTCTATTGTTAAAAGTGCAGTGCAAATAAACTAGAATTCAACTAAATGGACAGAGGTGGTCCTGTAGTGATTCATTTCCACTGATGGAGGAAGAAAAGGGCGACTGACACACTGTTCTTAGCAACAGCTGGACTACAGCCACTAATTGTA
Source organism: Pangasius macronema (assembly GCA_037577455.1). Lineage (NCBI taxonomy): Eukaryota > Metazoa > Chordata > Actinopteri > Siluriformes > Pangasiidae > Pangasius > Pangasius macronema. The sequence goes on from CM074958.1 coordinate 8,390,273, forward strand.
CCTTCAAAGGGCACCTATAAAATGGCCAATGAGTGCAGCCATGAGGCAAGTGTACCTAATAAACTGGTAGCTGACTGTCTGTTTTGCTTATCATTTTAAATGTGCTGACAAAACCATCAATGACAGCAATGTTTCTATTTTTATGTGAATTGTTATTACCAGACACTGATTCAGCCTCGTAGAGACGGGAAGCAACATTGAAGCAACAGTGCCTCCTGCAGGCTGAAGCCTGGACAGCGTTTCCACTGGAGGAAACTTCTGGATCAGAGGCTGGGGCTAAACATTATTCAGGCACCTGTGCCTTGTCATCACTGCGGATGTCTCTTCAGAGGCCTATATCCTGTTCCTGATGATCCTGTGTACTGATAGGTTTTTTCCTGTTCTAATCAGTGGACAGTTTTACATAAGCCCAGCAGGTACATGAGTTATTGCTTTGAACCATTCACACCCGTGAAAAATAACTATACAACAATGCAAACTTACCGAAGTACAATTTCTAAAAAGTTATATAAGATACATCTATATAAGACACTGTCATGATATTCTACTGAATATGATTTCCACCTGTCAATTATAATTATTCAATGAACAGCTTTATGTTTTCTTTTAATTTTCTTTTAATCATGGCATTGATGTTTCCAATTACTTTGTTACAGAGGTCCTAGTAAAAAAATGACAGGGTTAAATCTATATAATTATCGATTATCACTTAATGAGTAACGGGAATATGCAGTTTATAATGTTTATTACTAGTCATGGCATACATAAATTTCAGGCCATAACTGAGCATAACTGTCAATACTGTTAATCACTACATATGTATACATTATGTCTTAGTGTTATATTCGACTTTGACTTTCAATAATATATTTTTATATTATATTCTACATGACTTTCAATGCTACTGTCTATGTAGAGCAGAGTCAAGCTGAGCTCAGTGAACATATCCTTGAGCATCTACGCTTGAGCTAAATAAAAATGCAAGCTGTCCAAACAGCCATGTACAATTCAGTCAAAGTAAATGGCTATGCTTATACAAGGAAACAATATTATTACATTGTTTTCATTTGAGCATTAAACATAGCAATCCATAACATGCATAAAATCAAGCTTCAGGCCTGCCAAGATGAAGAATGTGGCTTTTAATCAATGTAATAGTGTGATACTGTCATTTACTGTCAGTCCACTACATAATTAATTCTGCCAATTTGAAATTCTATTGATCGACAGTTTGGTGTAAAGAAAAGAATTGATTAACGCTACATCAACCTGTCAGAAATATCAAATAGAAATTGCTTTTTTTATGTGTTTCGAGCTCTGAAGCTTGACAGTCTTCCCTTACATGTAGGATGTTACGAAACATTTTTCACAATAGGTTTCCTTTATTTGATGAGTTAGCATTAGCCGATAGAGCCAACCCTAAAATCCAGCATTAATACACCATAGGTAACATTAACAAATGAACTAACCTTCATATTAATTAATATTTTTTAATAATAAAGTAAAATAAGTCGGGGTTGGAAAGCAACAAACTACATGTACTTTTGTTACAGTACTTGAGTATATGGGTCACAGTAATGGTACTTTTATTTTTAATTTAATTAAATTATACTACTTTTGCTTTTTCTTGAGGGTGTTTTTTAATAAAATAAAATGTAGAACTTTGCTACATTTATTTATTTTTTTTATCTCTGGTACAGAGTAAAATATAATAATGCATTTAACCTCAGAAGACTGTAAGCCAATTAAAAGATGGTACATGCAAACTTTAAATAAATTAAATTTCAAAACCCAGGTAAGATAAAGCAGTTTCCTGTTGGAAGTGTACCCTTCAATGCCAGGTGCTTAGTAAGAAGCAGCAATGTCAGAGACAGTGGAGGCACATGAGCTCAATTTATCAGACGCCTTCAGTTTCAAATGCTACAAAGGACACGATGCAAACCAAAACCTGTGAAGATATTGGGATTTTATAGCTAGACATCCAACCTGTGGAAACGTGTACAGGTAAGCCATTAGCTAGCTGAGTGAACTAGAGTAGCTAACCAGATCTTTATATATTTTACACTATGAATGCTCTGTATTAAACTTAAGATAATATCACTTCGATGTTTGGCACCGATTGTCTGTTGTTATATATCTAAGTCCTGCTACAGCCAATAGGTAACACTCCGGATAATGTGTAAGATAGATGATAGATAGCGAACTATGTAACTGGAAACCTGCATGAATTAACATGGGCACATTTCCTTATACATTTAAGCAATATTGCACAAGCAAGAATGTTGTTACATTGAATATTGTCACAGCTGTGATTCAGCCATAGGCATGAGTGAACAGACCAAGTACCACAGCTAATCACAGCAGTTCTGATATTCGGTATAACAGCATGATCGTGAGTGCACCAATGTGAGTAACTGATGTTCATATATTATATATATGGCCAAAAAGTTTGTTTATTTTTCTCAGTGAATGGAAATAAATCCCAACGAAGCCACACTTACTGAAAGGCTGTCAGCTATCTGGCTAGCTAGCTCACAATGATTTGTACAATCCAGTTAAAGGTGCTTCCAGTGAAATTTGGGTCCCTTCTTCCTTTTCATCTTCATCTGATGAGCTCTCATATTGTAAGGCGGAAGTTATATTCATGAAAAATTTATCATTTGCCATGTCCACCGATGATGACGCTAACTCTACTGTAGTAACTGTTTCAGTGCTAGAAGTGGAATTTTTATGTGGTGAACACAGACAAACGGAGTGACGCAAACAGTCAAACGTCCCAATGCGGTTATACTAAATGTGAGCACTCTTGGAATGCCCCTTGTCCAATTTGTGAAGTAACTACTTAAGTATATTTTCAGCAGATGACTTGTTTACTCTTAGTTGCATCATTTTCTTGATGGTTGTAAGGAATTATTACTACAGTAGCTGTACTTTTACTGAAGTCAGTGTGTTTTCTATTCTTTCCACCGCCTTTCAGAGCTTAAGCTGAAAGGCAAGTTCAGATGTTCACACCTGTCCAAAGTTCAGTAACATTAAACAATATGCTGTAATTCATTTTTTGCTAATTTATGTGGACTTTTATTTAGTCATTGAATGAACAACTGAAAAAACATTAGTCAATGCAGGTGTGTTTTGTTAACAAATATAAACAGATGTCAATTAATACTTTTTAACTTACTTTGTTACTTAGTTAGCATTAGTTAATGCTAATAAGGTTATGTTTACCATTTCTTGTGGAACGTCCATGAACCAATTTGTTTCCTGTTATCACTTTCATTATAACAGCTAAAAGCAGTTGTTCTCATGTCAGCCTCCTCTCTTGAAGTTAATAAGAAGACGAAATGTAGCTTGTCACATAACTGAGAAACCACAAAATGCATACATCCTCTGTCCTGTCGATTTTCTCTGTGGTGAAAAACTTAAACGGATTTACCTTAACTCTTTTTACCAGAGGCCACAAAATTTTGGGGGTGGCCATGTTTTTGTGATGTCATACTCCAAAATAGTGGTTAATGGCTGATATGAAAGTAGACACTTTTTCTCAGAGCTTTAAGAATTTGCAGTCTTTCATAAGTATTTCTTGTTTTACCTACATTTACTAGGTTTAAATATTATAATTTTATTGTGCCAGAATCCAGTAAAATGGTGTTTTACTATCTCTGTACCAATGTTATTGTGGAGAGGTGTGAATTGGTGGATTGTCCACCAAACAAGTCACTGTGAATAAGTTGTTATTCTAGAAATGATAATATATTAATAAAAATGAGAATGTTAATATGAATTATTGTATTGTGCTTTGGCTTTCAGGTTAACTACTGTCAGAACTGCTGTTCAACACCTTCCGACCAATCGGATTGGAGCATTCGAGAGCAGTGTGGTATAATGCTAAGATGGTATAATGTATGGAATGTATGGTATATAATGGTATAATGGTATATTATGTTAAGGGAAACTCTCTCTCGAGTGTTACTGAATGACCTCTTTGACACTAATCTAACTAGGACTGTTTATGTTAGTAGATGTTCTGCACTCAATTTGCATGTGACATGCACTGGATAAGCAGGAAGAGTGGTACAACAGTGCCCTTTTTAACATTTCTCTCATCAGTCTGCTGCTGGATGAGTCTGTCAGACTACATTTTATAGTCAGAGGTCAGGAAAGTTTAATGGTTCTCATTAAAGTCACATTGACATACTTGCTCCATCATAAATATTTCAGGCTATTTTTTGATACAGCTGAGAAATTTTATTATGAGTGAAAGAACATGGAAAAGGTACAGTACATTATATTATCTGCTTCACTGCCCTGTGATGGATTGGTGTTTCTTGCCCAGTGTTCCCAGGATAGCTTCTGGATCCAACATGACCCTGGCCAGGATAAAGCAATTACTGAACATGAAGGAAAGGGTTCACCTTCAGCCTTAAAAACCTTCAAAATAAGGTAGAAAGATTGCCTTCCATGAGTTGTTCCTTTTGACAAAAGTAAGCTACTTTTAAAATGATTTAAAAAAAATTATGTTTTAGGGTAAGGTTCATGGTCAAACTCTCTAAGATTATCTCATCACAGTAAAAGTTATTCTCTCAAACATCTGTATTTTATCACTGCTCCCTTGTAATTTGTTAACTTACATAGTTGATGGCTATTGCTTCTATATTCATTCATTCATTCATTCATTCATTCATTCTTCTATCCCAGATCCGGGTCATATTGCATTTGGAGCCTATTCCAGGAACACTGGGCTTCAGGAGTGCAAATTCACCTCGGACTTAATTCCAATCCATAACAGGGCATCTTGCACACATATGCACATTCACACACTCATTCATACCTACAGCCAGTTTTTGAGAGGTAGGAGGAAACCAGAGAACCCAGAGTAACAAAGACATGGTGAGAACATGCACAGCAACTCCACACAGACAGTAACCAGAGCTCAGGACCCTGGATGGCTGTTTTCCAGTATTCAGCTAGCATCAGTAGTCTAATGCTGCATTCAAGGTGAAGTTGCAACTTGTTATTCCCTGAATTGAAATTTCAACTCGAGGTCAACTTGGGGTAGTCTTCCCAACTACCAGTTCCTTCCCTATTTAAGGAGTGAAGTCACATCTACATGGCCGTGTACACTATGAGCAGTGTAAAGTACCCCTTCTCTACTTTTAAATGACTTTAAAACAGTATTGGCTTTAGATCAATTAATATAGAGACACTGTACTTGGTTAAATGTATAACATTGGCCATGTTTGAGAAGATAATCATTAACATTAGAGATATCACTAACATTAGATGGCTAGCTTGTTGCTAAACTACTTGCTATTGTTCGCTGGCTAGCTTGCTGCTAACATTCGCTATTGTCCGCTGTTGTTGTTGAGCTGTAATTTCAGTCCAAAATGCTGCATGAATGTTTGACGTTCACTACAATACAACAGTACCAGTAGCCACTCAGGCCTGTAACTGTAAAAGTGTGGTTAAAATAGCTTTTTTATGAGCTTTACATGCTTTGACAGGGCAAACAACAGACATGCTTTTGTGGAGGTGTCCATGTTTTTTTTTCCACTTCACACGTCAAACATCCCGAGGTGGGAAATGACGTTATTACAACTGGCAAATTACCAGTTACAAGGTACAACTAACGCAACGTAACTGACCACAACATAATCTTAGGTAGGCTAACATTCGCAGTATATTTCAGGTCCGTGTCGTTGATGAAATGCCACAAAAAGGTCTGAGGCATTTGGGAGCATTAATGTAACATTAAAGTGTTTTGTCTGATCTCTAGCCCTTGCATATGTGTTCATTGTGATTATCTTAGATAAAAATATCAGGATGTTTCTCCATACTGAGAAAAGACCAGAACACCAGTTTACTCATGATGGAAGTTAAGGGCAGTTGTTTAATTTCATTAATCAACATTTAAAATACAATATAATACAGAATAAAAACTGCAAATATTATACCGCAACACTGAAGATGTTAGGATGAGACAGAGAAGAGCCTCCGTCCCAACATCTCTGGACCCTCATCAGTACTCATACCAACCAAATCACTCCAGCACAGATGTTATATCTTCTGCTGGCATCTATCTGTCTTTATGCCACATGAAATACAATGACACATGTTAGAATGCTGTTCAGTGACTCTTAGTTCGGCATTCAACAGCATCATACCTCAGATATTGGTGCACAAGCTCCACTGACTCAGACTTAGCTTTTCAATATGCAGCTGGATTCTGGACTTCCTGACCAACAGGCTTCAGAGAGTCAGGATCCACTATAGGTTATCCTGCTCCATCACCCTGAACATTGGCATGTATACTGAGTCCTCTGCTGTACACACTGCTCACCCACAACCGTTTCACCAAACATCACAGCAACCACTTCATCAAATTTGGTGCTGACACAACTGTCATGGGTTTTTCACCTACAATAATGAGACAGCCTACAGAGAGGAAGTGAGACAGCTTGAGGCCTGGTGCAAGGACAACTTTGTTTCTTTCAATTGTATGTGATGTGCATGGTCAAGAACTTGAAATTGCTCACAATTTCGAATGCTACAAAGGGGTGTGAGATACGCAGGTAGTCAATAATTTTTCCCTCAATGTCAGCCTGACTAAAGCGATGATTGTTGACTTCTGAAGGACCTGAATATCTCATGCCCCTCTACACATTGGTGGTGTAGCAGTGGAAACTGAGAGCACTTTCAAGTTCTTGGGTGTGCACATGACAGGAAACTTTAAATGGTCTCTCACTACCTCATCCTTACTGAAGAAGGCACAATGGTGCCTCTACTTCCTAAGAAGACTGAAAAGGGCTGGTATGTGCACACCCATTATTAGCCATAAATAATGCATGCTGGAGGGGAGGGGAGTGTGATGCAGCATGACCATTCCTGTACAATTCCTCCAAAAGGGCCCGGATGTGCAATGTTACAACTTACCCCATGGGTGGAGTTACTTGTAACAGAGGGTTAGTTGTAATTGGAAAATCCTGATGTGTATCCTGATATATGTATACACACTGTATGGCCAAAAGTTTGTGGACACCTGACCATCACACCCATATGTGGGTCTTCCCCAAACTGTTGCCACAAAGTTTGAATGTATCTGTATGCTGTAGCATTACAATTTTACCTTCACCCAAACATGTTCCAGTATGACAATGCCCCTGTGCTCCATGAAGACATGGCTTGCTAATTTTGGTATGGAGGAACTCGAGTGGCCTGCACAGAGCCCTGACCTCAACCCCACTGAACACCTTTGGGATGAACTGGAATGTTGAGTGCACCCCAGGTTTTCTTGTCGGATATCAGTGGCTGACCTCACTAATGCTCTTGTGGCTGAATGGACAAATCCCCACAGCCACTCTCCAAAATCTAGTGGAAAGCCTTCCCAGAAGAGTGGAGGTTATTATAACAGCAAAGGGGGACTAAATCTGAAATGGGATGTTGCAGACATATGGGAAATAAATCACCTGTGCACTGGCAACAATATAAAATTGCCTGACCAGTGTTTTTAACAATACAAAGAACAGGTCAACACAGTTCTACTCTTCATCACAGATATGACATATGACAATGTCTAAACACTTTAGCTCACAGTTTATGCACCCAGACCTCACAGATGACACATTTCACCCACTGCTCTGCAGGAACAGAGGAAGTAAAAAACTTCAACGCACAGAAGGTTTTTCGTACTCGGTATTTCGTTGTAGAAATACAATGACAATAAACGCTATCTATCTATTTCATTCTGTGAATAAAACATTTCAAGAATTTCTTGTTTTTATTTTATTTTATATCAGAGAATTAACTTGTTGTCATTGTTTATGAAAGGTGGCTTAGTTGTAAAGCTGCATAACAACTATCTCTGCCGTATGGAGGTTGTACTTAAGTCTGTCTAACACTAAGTTGCAGGCAAGAAGATGGTGATTAAAGTGATATAAGGTTAGAATCTGTCATTTACAGACACAGCTCAATAACCAAAAAAGCTTGTGATGAAAAAAATGACCTATATGCACTTTTTGACACAGATGTGTCAAACTCATTCTGAAATTTGGCTTCAGTCCATTGCTAGCAAATGTGTTAATGTGGCTGGAGGTACATGCTCCTTGACCTTGTGTAATGATATAAAAAGTCCCTGTTACATTTTGCCCCGCTTTAGATTGTTCACCGCATTCCCCTGCTTTCTGACTCATGCTGTTATAAGAAAATAATGCATAATTTCTGACCAATCAGATTCGAGCATTCTTCCATGCTGGGGTATTACACAGTTCATATTATCCTTACTACTGTGTAATAGAGACTTGGTTTCCTGTAGTGCAAAATATTTACTTTATAATATGTTTACTGTATGGTCTATTGTATAGTTTAGTGTCGATTGTATAGTCCATTGTCTGTATGGAGTGTATTTATTGACCTTTGCACTGCTTGTCACTGTACAACTGTATCCTCTTGTCTGAAGTCTCATGCCGTTCCATGTTAATTGTAGCACCGTGACTCTGGAGGAACGATAATTCATTCTTACGTTAAATCCATATGTGATGAGAGGAATGACAATAAAGCCTCCTTGAACAAATCTTAAATTAAAGTGTTACCTTTTTTTTAATGGTCATTCATTTAATCGCAAATATACCTGAATATTAAAATAGATTATTGAGAAAGTTAAATAAAAATTCCTTTTTTAATTTTTATATTTCGTGCTTTTCCATTTATAATCTCCTCACTGCTTATATGATAATGAGGTGGGCGTGTCCAGACCTGTTCAAGCGTTAGATTGGTCCAGGTAATTTCGATGATTAATGTGTTAGTGTTGATCATATTTTCTTTGTCCAGCGAGTTTCTGATGATGAGGATGGAGTATGTAGAGCTGAGGTGGGGAGAGTAATGAGAGAAGAAGGGGTGGCATGTGTGCATTACATCATCAACCTGAGCCAGCATACAGTCCCTGGGCTCATTTATAAGAGTGCTTACCCAATGCACCACAAATGGGTGATTTAAACTGTATATTTATGTTAATTCACCATTTCATTTTATAGGCAGAAAACCAGACTCATTAGAATTGCTCTGAGTTGACCAGAATCTACGTTACAAACCAGTAACCAGATTGTGATAACAGAGGTTCAAAGCAGTTATTAGGCTAACGTTACAGTTACAGTTTCCTCATTGTTCTCCACACTGATTTTATTCATGTTTGCCCTACTGCTCTATTGACAGTTCAAATAAGCATATACATTCAGGTCCAGAAGTATTTGGACAATGACAGAGTTTTTGTGATTTTGCCTTTATACACCACCACAATGGATTTGAAAT
>CM074958.1:8420312-8435308 GCA_037577455.1 Pangasius macronema
TGGTAACAAATGTCTTAAAGTGGATTGTTTGGGATTTGGCAGAACTAAGTTGAACAGCACCACCAAAAAGTCATAAAAATACACAGAAGGGGACGAAGACGTGAAGCTGCGGCTGATGTTTTTCCAGCCCAGACTGTAGATTTGTGCCAGAAGCTGAATCTCCACCCAGATTTAAACGTCGGATGTTTTTCAGCTCGCATCTCTGAGGCTTCCATAACACATCGTATGCAGTGTCTGAGAAGGTACACTAGTCACGGGTGGGATAATTTCCTCAATTATCCTTTTTTATCCTTCTCTTTTTCCTAGAAAGTTAGCGTAGACTAAGCGCATGTTGTCCAATCAAATGAAATGAAACGTGCGTAATCGAACTGTTTGGTTCGGTGGGGTTTTTTCGGTTTGAATAAAAGGGTTACGTCTTCTCAGTTTAGCACGATTGGTATTTGGAGGAAATAAACACGAACTCATTCGAATATTACAGACTCGATAGACAACAAAACGAACAAACAGAAGAAGAGAAATGACGAATCTGCCTTGAAGTACGTTCGTGTCATGATTTGCCGCACAGCGTTCTTATTATGCGGTAAAGGCTTTGTGATATAACGCGTTGCTCAGAGTTTCGTTGCTGAGCTCCTGATAGGTATTAGATTTTATCTCTTCCATGTAACATCACCGAATGCGATCGTATGCAAAGTCGCAACCCCTAACCTACATGCAACTAAAAACAAACACCCAACCCCAACAATAACAATAAAAGCCCAGTTCTGCAGGAAAACCACAGAACATATTATTGGTATTTCAAAGTAACTACATACGTAATATCAATTACCAAAGCCGTGTGTGTCTGTGTGTCTGTGTGTGTGTGTGTTTTTCAGCAGTTGTTTTTTCTCCTGATGTTTCACGTATATTCCTCTGCTCTTGCTGATCCAGCGTTAACCCTGCTGTGCACAGAGGTGACCTGTCCTCCATTATAATGCAGATTAGTCCATTAGCGCCAGGAGCATGTGAGGGATTTGCAGTTGTGTAGTCATGCACTTGCCTCTTGCCTTATCCTCATATCACTGCCTTGCAGTTCTCACCACTTGTTTTTTTTTTTTTCTCTTCTTTTTCTTGTTTTTCGGATGTTTGTCGTCGTCTTCCTGAATGTGCAAATGATCATGTTGTGTTTTGCATTGTACTGTGTAAAAGAAGAAGAAGAAGAAAAAAAAAGGCTGCGTTCTGATAAGGCTGTTTTCAGTGTATAATTGTGTCTTGGTTGTGTGTGTCTAGACTCTGTTTGAAGACGACCTTAAACCAGGGGCTAAATTTAGCCAACAATGGCGTTTCAGATTCTCGTGCTGTGTGAATGCACATGGGGTGCCGACTAATCTAACCCCCCACTGATCCCCACCACCACCACCACCACCACCCCCGGGGCAATCAGCCTTATCAGTCTGGCTATCATTTCATCTTATCCTGGCCCTCAGAGTTGTGTATGAATGAGTCAGCTCCGGGATATGTAAAATGCGGCAGATAAAACAACGCGCCACCGGAGCCCGTTCCCGAGCCGAGCGCCAGGCCGTGTGGTGTAACTGCCTCTTGTGCGATGAGACCGTGATACAGTTTCCTTCAGCTCAGGCTGCCGGTGTAATGACACGAACGCATGTGTTGTGGTAAACGTATCTCTTTTGTACTTGTACTGCATGTTTAGTATCTACATCCTGTTACGCCGTACATTCGACGAGCTCGTCCTTGAGCTGAGCAATGAGTAAACCTCATCAGTGAAAAAGACTTGCGATAAAACAGCGTTCTTCGTTTTGTGGGATTACTGCAAAAAAAACTGTTTTTTGTTTCATTTTTTCGATATGAAATTGATTTCGACCTTCATGCTCTGTATGCCGTTTGAAATTCAGCACTTAGAAACATTTCTCGTAAATATACATCAGCACTTTTTTTTTTTTAAGCACTACAGTCTGCCTTAGTTTTTTGTTTTATCACCTATTCATTACCCAGGTGCAGAGGCTATGTAAAGCCCCTTTAATTTTAAGTAATGAAACTATTACAGAAACCAAGATAATGTCTTTTTAAATCACCCTTTAATCAGGATCTTTCATTAGTTCTTTAACAAGATCGCATTAAACCGCACAAGCGTGAACCACTTAAAAGAATGGAACTGCTAAATGACCCCATTTCGCCGACTTCCTCACCGGAGTGTAAACTCGTTTGGCCGTTTTTACCCACACCGCTGCAGGCTAGCCATGTGGCTTCTGGATGGAAACGCGGGGTGAGTTACAGCACGCTGCACCTTTCCCCCGCACCGAGCCCGGGCCGGCTTAACTGCATCATGTTTATTTATACTCTCACCAGTGCACTCGCAAACCCAACGACAGCACAATAGCGCACTTCCCCGTTTGCCCTCAAGACCTAATAAAAAAAAAAGAAAGAAAGAAAAGAAAGAAAGAAAACACGCTTTGTTCCCTTTTCCCTTTGTGTAGTCTTTAAACACTCTCGAAAGGAAATAAACACTTTGAAACGTTACTGAAACTGTTACAGTGCAAACTTGCAATGAATGGACGCTAGTTTAAAAAATAATAATAAATAAAGCACCGACAGTGGACTTAAGAAGCCTCTCGTTCTTAATTCTGGTGTGTGTGTGTGTGTGTGTGTGTGTGTGTGTGTGTGTGTGCAGTGGAGTGCGAGGCTGCTGTCACTGCTGTTTCCTGACAGATCTGGTGTGAAGCCAGTTCCGGAGAGTTAAATTTGTATAGTGATGACTGTGTCAAAAAAAGGAAACCCAGGAAGCTTTAGTTCAGAAATTGGGTGCATCCTTATATATTCAAAAGAATGAAGATTGTTTGTTTTTTTATATATATTAACTGGATAAAATCCCACTTGAGTCTTTCTGAATGCCCTCAAATAATCTCAAATAATAATAATTCTTCTTCTTATTACCATAATTCTGCCTATATGCATGATGGGTGCACTGTGTTTCCTGTGCTCATGCGGGCGTGTCCGTTGTGCAAACTGTACGTGACCCCTTGCTCATGGTGCAATACAGGCATAAGTGCGTGCAGGAGCAGTATAATGCAACCCCTTTCCCTCACTGGGAGCACATACGCTCCGTCGTTGCGCCAAGATCGGTTTATTGGCCTGAAACGGCGTCTACGCTTGGTGCCGCCGCGGCTGCTGCTTTCTCAACATGCGCGTCGTGACCCGCTGAACGGCAGCCATCTTTAACATGGTGTGCAAAAACCAGAGGAAGCTATCAGAGTTTTTTTCCGTTGCTGGCTAGGTACGCTTCAGCTCTGACCTGCCCCCTGGTGGACGGAGCTTTTACGCCTCTAAATCAGCGCTCATCGACCTGTCGAGCGTGATTTCGCAACCTTCCGTGTACCGTCAATGATCGCAGCACATTATTACGTATTTAAATGGTGTGTGAGTGTATGGGCGGGGGAGTAGCCCAAAAAACTGTAATTCTGCCACTCAGATTAGATTTCTTCACCCTGCTGTTACGCTACATAGCTAGCTAACGTTAACTCCACTCTGAGCAGCGAGCAAACTCTGTTCAGGAACCCATAGCCGAGCAACGAAAGAAGGAGAAATATATCGTTTAAAAGGAATTTGCTTTGACAGTGGTGTCTGCTCGACACGCCACCAGGCTTTAGTGTTGTCGACAAGGGCCTGTTTTGGAGCGCCATCACACCACTTTAACATCCGAAATTCAAGGACTCATTCCCACCCAAGAGTGAAAGAATTCAGGAGTTAAACTCGGGGTTTAAAAGCACAGCAATCACTTTTCACAAAAGCTCTGAGAGAGCTAGAGCTGCTGCTGAGGATTCACTCAGGGCTAACCGTCTCCTAGACGTACAAGAAGCCGCTTGTGCTGTGTCCCTGTGCATGCTGCATTAACATGTGTTAGCTGCGTTAACGTGTGTTAGCTGCGTTAACGTGTTTCTCTTCCTGCTGTTGCATGTTGATGTTTGAACTGTGTTCCTGTCTGACTGATTATTGACTCCTGTACTGGCAGATGAACTGCTTTACTGTTAGTAAAGGAAAATGGCATCATTTGAACACCACTGCACTAAAGGGACGGAAAAAAAAACTATCCGGAGAGGTGCGTGAACAAGGTAGCGCAGAAGCCGCACACACGTCACGTCTATTCGTATGTTTTTTTTATCTACAGCACAAAAAGTATCTTGGTTTTTCAGTGTGTCTGCTGGTAAGTGAAAAGTATTGTGAGACCTGCATTATTTCAGGTGTAGATCGGGATTATCTCAGATTATCTCACAGTGAAGCCACTCGAATCATTCTCATCTTTCTCCTTTCACTCTTAAAACACAAACGCACACGCACACACGCGCACACACACACACACACACACACACACGGCTGTGGTAAAATCGTGTAAATGAAATGATAAAAATTCTGACGAGTAGTTGTTCTCATGCTTAGGCACTGATTGGTTGAGTGAGCAGGAAAGAAGTCACTTCAGCTTCTGTGGTTGGGGTAAAAGTGGAGCTGATAAGCTAACGGCTAATTCTGATCGGTGCTTTGGTACACGTGAAGTCAGATAGTTTGTTAAAACAAAATAGTCTAGCCCAACTCGGATTTTTCTATATAAAATATCAGAACATAAAAATTCAGAAATCTCATAACTGGAAAAAAAGAGGCTATATATAAAAACATCTATCCAGCCATCCATTTTACACCAGTTATCCTACACAAGGTCGCGGGGTGACACACACACACACGCACACACGCGCACACACACACACACACACACACACACACACACACTATGGACAATTTAGAGATGCCAATCAGCCTACAATGCATGTCTTTGGGCTGAGGGAAGGAAACTGGAGTACCTAGAGGAAACCCCTGAAGCACAGGGACAACATGCATGCACGCGCGCGCACACACACACACACACACACACACACACACACACACACACACACACTGGGCAGAGGTGGGAATCGAACCCCCAACCCCGAAGGTGCTAGGCAACAGTGCTAACCACTAACAGCCTCAGTGCCCCATATATAAAACCATTTCTTATTTATTTTTATCTTTTTGTGCATTTAGTCTCTAGTCCTCAAGTGAAACATCCCAGAAACATCACTTTCACAAGGTGGTGTTTCGTCAACAAATGTGTGTGTAAAACCTACTTCCTGAACTATGATTCTTTCACTTTTTTCTTGTATCTCAACCACAATTTTTTTTTTTTTTAAATTTGCATTTGAAGATCCGTTCTGGCTCCACTGCGGACAAGTTTTACTCGTTATTACAGGATGGATTGATTAGGCTTAGGGGATACTTTGATTCATCTAAGTAATGCTATATGCAGAAAAAAAAATTGGCTCAGTCTTTTTTTGGACGTTTCCCAGAATTCAGCCCCAGTTTTTTTTTTTTTGCGGACCACCGCACAGTTAACAGTGAAACTGTTCCATTATACTCACACAGATATCAAGAGAGCGTTTTGATGCACTTAAATGGCTGTTCCCTATTAACCAAACAATGGCGTGTCTTTAATAAGTCGCGATATGATCTGTATTCTAATGTAGCCCTGCAACGAACTGCATTCGGCCACCGGGGCTTTTCCCACTTCGCTGGATGCACTCAGCCTTTCTCCTTAACGTAGCACGGGACAGAATGGTCCAATATTGGCAAATACTGAAAGTCAAAAAGGAAGTGTAGGGTGTTTGGCAAAATATACACTGTTGCACAACATTTGAAATGTGACCTCAAGAGGTAACCTCTCATTTGATTCACTTGTGCTGGAGTTCCGTAGCGAGCGGCGCGATAGGTGGGGATGTAGAAGGGCTCTTTGATTGTCTGCCTTGGGCATTCGCAGACTTCTGTCTCTCCTCTGTTGTTGGCCTGGCTTTTTTATCATGGAAAACAGGAAACAGGAAGGGAGCAGCCAGCTGCAGGTTAAAGGTCAGGCCAAAAGAGGAGGAAGGCTTACAAAAGCACAGTATCTAGGGAAGGTTTGGCTCATACGCAGTGTCATGACGAGGAGAGGCCAAGAGCCTGAATAGAAAAATGGAGGAGGGGGGCGATGGCTTGTGTGTTCATACTTAGTCATAAAAACTAGTGTGTGGGCGGACAGCTGAGGATTTGTGGAAGGGGGGGAAAAAGTTTTCATACAGCCCCAGACATTTTGTTTGTTTTAATCAGCAGGAGCGGTGTGATCAGTCCACACACATTTCCACAGAATGGCGTGATCAGTCTCCAAACCGGACGTTTGTAAAGGATTTGAGAGCCACTAACCTTTTTGGCAACGTGTTTTTCATGTATCCGCTCCCCAACTCCTGGCTTTGCAGTTTGCATAATTACTGCCACCCAGTCTTGCTATTCGCTCAGCCTACATGCGCTATAGGGCACACATGCGGTATAGGAGGATCTGTGGGATAAAAAGGGAGATTCACAGTGAAAGGCGCTGGCAGGAGTCCCAGAGGAAGGAAGGGGCTTCATATAGCATCAGGACCTGCTACCCTAGCCATTAAACAAACACACTCCACCAGAGCCCATGGGAACGGCTCCAATTCTGAAAACGTAAGGGCTGTTTGAGAGGATGACTTTTTAAGAACGGTGTAGTATGATGTGTACGAGGGTGAGTCAGATGAAAACCTTCGTTTCAGCACCCGTTAAGTGCTGGAATGCTTACACTGAACAGAATGTAGATACACGTTTGTGACTTCCCATGTGCAATAAGCAAAGCAAAAAAAATAAGGTTTTTATCTGACTCACACAATTCGAACTGTCTGCAGCACAGAAGTGTTGTGGTGTATCGGTGTAATTACTGGTGTAGCGGTGTAATTACTGGTGTATCAGTGTATTTACTGGTGTAGCGGTGTAATTACTGGTGTATCGGTGTATTTACTGGTGTAGCGGTGTAATTACTGGTGTATCAGTGTAATTACTGGTGTAGCGGTGTAATTACTGGTGTTGCGGTGTAATTGCTGGTGTATCGGTGTAATTACTGGTGTAATTGCTGGTGTATCGGTGTAATTGCTGGTGTATCTGTGTAATTACTGGTGTTGCGGTGTAATTGCTGGTGTATCGGTGTAATTGCTGGTGTATCGGTGTAATTACTGGTGTAATTACTGGTGTATCTGTGTAATTACTGGTGTATCAGTGTATTTACTGGTGTATCGGTGTAATTATTGGTGTATCGGTGTAATTGCTGGTGTATCGGTGTATTTACTGGTGTATCGGTGTATTTACTGGTGTATCGGTGTAATTATTGGTGTATCGGTGTAACTGCTGGTGTAATTAATGGTGTATCGGTGTATTTGCTAGTGTATCGGTGTAATTACTGGAGTATCGGTGTAATTACTGGAGTATCGGTGTAACTGCTGGTGTATCGGTGTAACTGCTGGTGTATCGGTGTGATCGCTGGCGGATCGGTGCGATCGCTTGTGATCGCTGGCGGATCGGTGTGATCGGTGTGATCGCTGGCGTATCGGTATATTTGCTGGTGTATCGGCGTGATCGCTGGCGGATCGGTGTATTTGCTGGTGTATCGGTGCGATCGCTGGCGGATCGGTGTAAGAACTAACATGTTTTGCAGATGTTTCACAACATTAAATGTAACTGTAATGGATAAAAAGTGAGTGTCGTTCTTTAATAAATATGAAAGTGTTCATGTTGGCAAAATGCTGTGGTGTAAGAAGAATAACACTTTAGGAAGCGTTGTTATTGAAGGATAATCAATTACAGGACTTCACTTCACTTCACACCACCCCGTCATGTTATATTTCTGACATTACTGTTCATTTCATTGTGGCTGCATTGCTAATGCTTTACATAGCCAGCAGTCTGTGGGTTTTTTTTGTTTGTTTGTTTGTTTTTTCTCTTTCTTTTTCTCCTCCCTCCCCTCACATATTGACATCCTCATGCATGCTTTACTGGTGTTTGGAAATGCTGCACAGCTGTTCCCCATTGAGGGCAGCACATTGCCACCTTTTTGCACCAAGCCTTCAAAAAACAACAAATGCACACTGCCAGGGGGGATCTCGCACTCTTTCCTTTCGCTGTTATAAACGAATGACTTGGTGAACATTGGCTTTCAGAGTGTCGTAGCTTTTTTAAAAATCTTTAATAGGCACCCTGACCACAATTTCAGAGTCACCGCTAAAGGCAATGCGCTTTGCACTTTCACTTCACATTTCTAGTGGAAGGGAGATTAATCAGTTCAAAGAAATGCTGAGAACAGCAGGAGAATGGAGTGTGTGTGTGTGTGTGTGTGTGTGTGTGTGTGTGTGTGTGTGTGTGTGAGAAGATGAATGACATCTGGAGGAGAAAAAATTTTGTATTTATATGTAGTTCTGTTGGTAAAATGAGCCTGTTCTCTCTACTGAGCATCACAGCTTAGCTTACACTATCTGCCGCTTGCTGTGTTGTGATTGTCGCTCTCACCTGTGCTTGTGTGTGTGGTGTAGAGGTGGGGGAGAGAGAGCTGGAGCTCGTCTTGTTTGGAGGCAGCTGCAGCCCTGCCACACACTCACACTCTGTTGTGCATGTCAATTCTCCAGACTGGAGCGCTTGCACAATCCCCCACTGTGCTGGCCTGTAAATCATGGCCTGTAACGCCCCCCCCTTCCCTGCCGGACTCCCTGCCTCGCCTCGCCTCGCCTTGCCTTGTGCCCAGGGCCAGCAGCATCAGCCATAGCTTTCACCTCCTTCCCTGCTCACTCTGGAGCTCCTTCGTGTTCTCTCCATCCCCCTCTCAGGACCAGCCTTCACCTGCCTCAGTAACCTTTGATCCTGGTCAGGGTGGCATTGGATCTAGAGTCTGTCCCGGGAACACAGGGATAAACCCTGGATGAGCTGTCAGTCCATCACAGAGCATCCTGCACACACACATTCACACACTCATTCAATCTAGAGGCAATTCAGCATAAACAATCCTCACAATGGCATGTCAGGATCAAACCGGGGATCCTGGAGAGTCGCAGGCCTATCTGCTGCACCAACGTGCCGTCCTAAATAATACATATACTAAAATAGAAAACAATTTCATTAATGTCTGAATGCATGTTTTTTTTGTTTGTTTTTTTATTGTGAATGATTCTTGACACCCTTCTTTTGTTTGCTTTTCTTTCAGACGAAACCTGACCAAACTATCGCTAATCTTCAGCCACATGCTGGCTGAGCTCAAAGCCATCTTTCCCAGCGGACTGTTCCAGGGGGACAATTTCAGGATCACGAAGGCGGACGCGGCGGAATTCTGGAGAAGATCATTTGGAGACAAGTGAGTGTTCTTTGTACTGAAAGCTCATCAGCCTGTTGTGTAATATGAATCACAGTGTGGATGTCACTCTCCTTGCTGTACAGCTCGATATTCTTGTGCGTTTCTCTGCTCTGTGCAGGACTATTGTCCAGTGGAAGGTCTTCCGACAAGCCCTGCACGAATTTCACCCGATCAGCTCTGGATTAGAGGCCATGGCCCTCAAGTCCACAATAGACCTCACCTGCAATGACTACATCTCTGTGTTCGAGTTCGACATCTTCACCAGGCTTTTTCAGGTGCGCTATCATGTCCGCTTCACAACTTCTCCACAGCACAGACTGCCCTCTCTGCTATTGTTTCTGATATCAGTGCTTTAACAATGGCCATTGTTCGCTGTTAGCACATAACTGCAGGTGTGCTGCAACTGTGTGTGCTGCAACTGTGTGTGTGTGTGTGTGTGTGTGTGTGTGTGTGTGTGTGTGTGTGTGTGTGTGTGTGTGCACGCACACGTGTTGTGGGGTGAACACTGCTGCACCATTTCTATCGACTGCAAACTGAGTGAATCTGGTTGGCAGTTGGCACACGGTGATCTAAAGAGCTAAAGAGTCATTAATCCTTAACATAGATTAAAAACACGCCATCACTGTCAGATTCTACAAATGTTTGCAGTCTAGGGATAATTTCTGACATCATTCGAACCCCATATTCACAGTACAGCTCATACCAATTACTCCAACGGTTACGCTGGCTAACCGTTTTACAGAGAATTAAATCCAATCTCCTGTTTCTCCTTTACAAAGCACTGCATGGCCTGGCCCCGCCTTATCTCTCTGAGCTCCTCCAATCTTACATGCCTGCTCAGACTCACAGGACCACCAGTGCTGGGTTACACGGTGGTCCCTCAGGCGAGACTGACATCAGGAGCAGGGCGGTAGATTTCCCCCAGAACCTTTGTTACTACGCTTCTTCACTTAACTTTAAACATGGACTGTATGGCCAAAAGTATGTGAACACCTGACCATCACGCCCGGATGTGCCCATTCCTAAAAGAGTTGGTCCCTTCTTTGCTGTTAACAGCCTCCAGTCTTCTTGGAAGGCTTTCCACTAGATTTCGGAGTGTGGCTGTGGGGATGTGGGCTCATTCAGCCACAAGAACCTTAGTGAGGTCAGGCACTGATGTTGGGCGAGGAGCCTTGGCACACAGTCTGTGTTTCCTTTCATCTCAAAGGTGTTCAGTGGGGTTGAGGTCAGGGCTCTGTGCAGGCTTCTTGATAAACCATGTCTTCATGGAGCTCGCTTTGTCATGCTGGAACAGGTTTGGGCCTCTTAGTTTCAAGTGAAGGAACTAAAGCATACAAAGACATCCTGTTCGACTGTGTGCTTCCAACTTTGGGGAAGAACCACATATGGGTCTGAAGATCAGGTGTCCACATACATCTGGCCATATAGTGAACCTTTTCTCCCAACGCGTTTCCCTTTCTTATTCCTAGGTGAGTGCGAAATGAACAAATAAAGACTACCAAAAGGTTAGAGATGGAGTTGGGAATTCTGTATATCATATAAGCTTCAACAGCAGAATTCTTTGGTTCTGTCACGATTTTTTATTTATTTATTTATTTTTAAGCAAATGCCTCTAAGCTATCCTTGTTGTACTGTTAATAATATCATTGTGGTCCATTGTTCTGTTGGTTTCCTGCTCTACTGCAGCAGCACAACTGCTCATAGAGGAGCATTTAGAAGCCTGTGTTCCTGTGTAAGTAATCGACTCATTACACTGAGTACTCTAAAGCAGGCATCCCAGAGAGCTCTCAGTGAGGCAGCCTATCATTACATATCATATCCACCCTTTAATTAAGCTGCTTTCCCCTCATCCCAGTACATCAAGGCTAATTTGGGAAGAAGGAGGGGTTCTTTTTAAATCTGCTACGTTTCAGATCAGTGGTTTTAAAGCACAAGGTTTGGCTTATTTATCATAAAAAGGTGCCTCTATATTTCAAATGTTCAGAAAACACGAGCTTTTTGAGTATATCTGTTGGCACAAAATGGGTGTCGGCTCTGAAACGATTCCCTTACCGACATAAAAATCTGAACAACATGTAAGTCAGTATCTCACGCTGTGTCCTCTCTGTGTAATCTCTGTGCATGTGGCGCGATAGTCAGCGCTCTAAGTCGTGTTCCTGGGAACTGCACCCTTTATTTGGCCTTGCCATCAGCCAGAAATAGGCAGACTGTTTACAGAGAGCTTGTTTGCTCTTTGATGAAGCTCTTCACAGTAAGCCCATGCTTTTTTTCTGCTTCTGAATAACCTGATGGGAGAACATGGCCAAATCTCCACACCACCACTTCATTTTGAGTTTATTCCACTCAAGTCTCTTTCAAGCCCATCTTCCATTGCCTTCATATGATGCTTTTCGGGAGGGTCGGATCACTGCTGCTGGATGACCACGTGCAGGATGTGTTTTACCAAAACTGACCCGTAAGAGGCAATTAAATATCACACTGAACTTCTAAGAAGGTCTGAACGGATTAAATCATGTGCATCAGTCCTGTTTAATTGAATAAAATGTTACAGGGCTTACAGCTTAGGTTTGTGTGAAGAAATTGGCTCATTCGCTATGGGAATTGTGTATTCACCCAAACCTTGTCATTATCCAAATAAAATAAATAAATAAAAAAAATAAAACTGTTGAAACTCTCAGTGTAGGAGTGGGAAAGACAGGAAATGTGAATTATGATGCTTTCTTTCTTTCCTTCCTTCTTTCTTTCTTTCTTTCTTTCTTTAATGACTGTACTAACAAAACATTAAAAGAAAGCTTTGACATCACCGTTCATTTATATATCTTCCAATTCAATATTTACAGCAATAAGTCATTTCACGGCAGGAGTCATCTCCACATTTATTGGCACCCTTACAGAAATAAGCAGAAATGATTGTAGAGACCAGCTGGAGAATACAGCTGGAGAAGCTGCTTACGTCTTATTTTAAACAAATGTTTAACATTCAAAACAAATGCAAAAAGTTTACTTAAAAAAGGAACCGTATATTTGACTGACCATATGTGCTAAATTTGAGGTTGCACACATCACTCACCATGTTCAGACTAAAGCGCGTTGAATGCAAATGAGACAGATGGATGTTAAAATACCATTAAGAGCAAGAAGGGCGGTAGTTTATATTTATAATATAATTACAAATAATTCAATAATGTAGTTAATTATAACAAGCTGCTTGGGAGAAGCTCCTTCTGAGAAGATTTATAGTAAAGTAACTAAACTAGGATGAGCCAGAAAACAGGACTGTATACAAAAATAAATAAATAAATAAATAAAATCTAAAAATGAACACTGTGGGGCTTTTTGTGTGTGTGTGTGTGTGTGTGTGTGTGTGTGTGTGTGTTGAGTTGTCCGAGGCTCTTATTAACATTTATGGCAGCAGTACCAGGATATTTTAGACCAAACCCTGGTTGTCTCTGCCAGGAGGTTAACGCAAGACAAGGTTCATGCAATCTAATGCAAGATCTAAAGCAAGTAATGACCCCAGACATGCATATGAATCAACACAGAAGAAACATCAAATCACTCTTCTGCAGTTCTACACGTGTCTCTCGACTTGCTGTACAACACTGAAAAAGGTTCGGTGTCGTCTTTCTGTCCAGAGGAGACTTTCTGGAGGTGCTGTTGAAGTTTTTAAAGCAGCACTTTGCAGAAATGCGTTCACTTTTTTTTTGTTAGCTTACTAAATATGTCCCTATGTGTTCAGGGACTCAGGGAACATCACTCATGACGTGTTATTCAGCGTGTATACGCATCAGTGTACTGAATACATAAACGTTTGAAGGGCAACAGGATAACGGGTTAACATCAGTTAGCTTTGTGTGATTGTCTAAACCTCTTTATATGAAACGGGTAGTTGTTCAGTTCAGCTTCTCTTTGTTTCAGACAATACTACCACTGAGGTATTAAGCTCTGTGGTTTTAGAAGAGGTTGGAACAAAAAAGCTCATTGTTTCAGCACACTTGTTGATTCGTTTCGGGAATGCTTCCATCTGCTCGGCTTCTCACCTATGCTCTCATGTTCATTAAATCCATTCACATTCATTCTCTTCCAATTAAGTGTCCTGCTGTTCCGGTCTGTATTTGTTACCATAGACCCGAGGGTTTTTATCAGACTAACTGGCAAACCTGCTGTTCAGAATGACTCATTCTCATTACTGGCTCTCTCATTGTGCTTAGTGCCGATTCTGACCCTGCGAGTGTTTGTGTGTATTCTGTAGCCTTGGTCGTCTCTGCTGCGGAACTGGAACAGCCTCGCGGTGACTCACCCGGGATACATGGCTTTTCTCACCTACGACGAGGTCAAAGCTCGCCTACAGAAGTTCATCCACAAGCCTGGCAGGTAGTACGCCCGCCGCAATCCTTACCACCTACACGTCTACAGAGTCAAACAACGAAACAATTATGTACACTTACTGTATAATCACAACTCTCCAGCCTTTCTCGGCTTCTCTCCTACGCAAGGCCTGCGCGCAACAATAGGGCATCCACGCATTGTCCTTTTGGATAAGATGTCCCCTATACATTCGCACGCAGCCACAGTCCCAGCCGAAGGACCATTCATTACACAGGCAGGCTTAGATAATCATTAGTAACCATTTTCACACAGGGACGATTCATGTTCAGTCAGAAGACCTCGAGCTCCCAGCGGATCACAGAGCAGCTTGGTACCCGGGATCAGTAGACGTATTGTAAGACTCGCATGATGTCACATTGATGATTTTTTTTTTTTTTCCCGTATTCATTAAGGAGTACTGTATATGTCCTTGTAGGTTCATGCAGTCTTTTTAAGAGGTATTCAGTTTGAAACTTCTGCATCATTAAGTAAAAATAGCAGATGCTGATACTCCCCTTTTGTATACACTAACCTGATCCGCTCGACTAAGCCTCGTCACGCTAGCAGCTAGAGGAAGGATGACTGAAAAAAGACTGGACAAGTTTCACAGGGGTGAAAGAAAAAAGGACCCGTAAGCACTATTGATAAAAGTAGCTGCGATAATCCTGGTCTGTTATCTGACGGAATGAGGGAAGAGAGCGATTTTCTTATTTATTTCGTTTCAGTTTATTTCCCTATAGCATTTTTCCTGCTGTGTAATTCACTGATCCAGCTTTTAAACCAAAAAAAGGAACACACACACACACACACACACACACACACATGCGCATGCAGTGCTGTCAGCGTTCTATTCACAGACAAGGTTGCAGGAGCTCACACCACTCTGAATCACCACTCTCTCTTTGGTGGTTAGTGCCTACTGGGAGAGGAAATGGACATAAATAGCCTCACGTAGATCTCACGCATAGGTGCTGACACTCATTTGTTACCGGCTCATTCTCCGCAACTCGTGCCACCCTTCACATCCGGTTCCTGACCACGCCTCCGCTGCCACAGTAGTACACTCTGGGGCAAATGAAAATTGGCCAAGATTCTTTTTTTTTTTTTTTCCACAAACATGTTGCATTCAAAATTAGGTATTCAAAGGTTATCATCATTGTGTTAAACTTTAACATGGGACATGTTGGTCTCCTCTGCTCTGCACTCTAGCTACATCTTCAGACTGAGCTGCACACGTCTGGGCCAGTGGGCCATCGGCTACGTGACTGCAGACGGGAATATCCTGCAAACCATTCCCCACAATAAGCCTCTCTTCCAGGCTCTCATCGACGGCTTCCGGGAAGGATTGTAAGTGTGCTTCTATCTGTCAGAACCCATTACTATTGTGCTA
>CM074958.1:8458729-8477312 GCA_037577455.1 Pangasius macronema
TATTATTAGCCTTAGATTATTCTGCAGCATTCACCATACAGATCCCTGGGGATGAGTTGCTACAACAGAAACGATAACGTATTAGAAAGAGCACATTTGTCGGAGCTACTCTCAGAGCTGCTGTTATAGAAAATTAATCAACCAGTTAGAGCTGAGCATTTAACAGCACTGTGGTATAAGTAAATACAAGTGTCCCTGCTTGTTTGCATGTTTAATGTAGCTAACTCTCTGACTTTTACAGGT
Organism: Pangasius macronema; assembly: GCA_037577455.1. Taxonomy (NCBI): domain Eukaryota; kingdom Metazoa; phylum Chordata; class Actinopteri; order Siluriformes; family Pangasiidae; genus Pangasius; species Pangasius macronema. The sequence goes on from CM074958.1 coordinate 8,458,973, forward strand.
GTAGAATCACACTTTTTCATCTTTTTAATTTTAATTTACATTATAGATCCAGTGATCACAGGTGCTCATTCAGTAAGTAAGTAAACTCAACAATTCCTTATCATTTATCTGCATACACTAAAATCTGTGCAATCGCCAACATATCTACCTTGTACCAGACTGCACGTGTGGACAGAGAGGAAAGGGCATTGCAGGTCAGAGACAGATCCTGTCCTTGATCCAGGCTATCTGGATTCTCAGGAGTGATCACTACAGAATCCAAATCTGCAAGAACAAAAACACCATGAAAACAATGGACTACACTAGCTTAGCAAACAAGCTGCAGGATGTTCACTTTTACTCACAGTGCACTGTAAGGGACAAGTTGCCTATGACGTTGTCATAATTTATTGTGTCCAGACAGTTGCATTCGTATAAGCCACTATTTAACCGAGTCACATTACTCAGGACCAGCGTGTCCGCATCTGCCTGAAGTACTTCCTGTAGTGAAGAGAAGAAATTCCTTAAAACTATTGAAGGTATTTTAGGAAGTGGAGTTTTTCGCTTGGCTTTCTGATCATTTTTACAGTCATCCAGGTCATTTAAAAATGTCTACCTACAGTTGAGTGCATAAGTTTGCACCCCCTGCCCAATGTTTTTCAGTGAGGGGCAAAGGGAAAAATACCTCTATTTACCAAATTATCTAGAAATTAATATAATTCCAAGAAGTATAACTGAATTTCAATATCCAAATTATAAGGGAAAATCAACAAAAATCAAACTTTTGCCCTTTCAGTCTCCAGGCTGATTTGAATAAGACAGTGTATCTGTTGTAACATTAGCTGCAGCACATTGCTGAGAAAAGGTAAATATTACTGTTCTAAGGATCCACAAGCTGATCAGAAGTTATCAGAAAATATTTATACCACATTCACACAAGGAAATTCTCAATATTGACAATATTCAATAATATCTTGAAGTCTTAACACTACTGTTTGTTGCTACTTGGTATAAATGAAGGAACATCTGTGAAACCTCTGAACACACAAAATTTCTTATCGTTATGAATTACATTTCTGTCTTTGCCCCAAGGCTATAAAAAAATTGCACTCAACTGTATCTGTTCATAATCTATTTGATATTCGAACATATTTACCCCAGTTTCACACCAATCCATATCCTTAGTGCAAAGTTAATTACATCTAAAAACATCTTCAAGATTATACGACAAGTCCAACTGCCTTGAGCCTTGCAGCACTGATTTAAAGACACTTCTTACATTGTTGTGCATGAAGGATTTGATTGGCTGAGGGTTCCCGTCTCCTTGACATCTTATTTCTACGCTGTCACCTTCTTTAACAAGCCGGTCAGGGAAGTCCCGGAACATTGTAACTTCCGATGTTGGATCTGTGATGATGATGATTATGATGATGATGATGATATTAACCAGTAAAAAACACAAAGCTGTGGCCTTTCCAGTAAAAGTGACAAGGAAGATCAAGCATTTCTTGCACTGTACTTTTGCCTATAATGGCAATAAAATTACCAATCGACATTCAAACAGCTTTTTCAAGCACTAGCAAGGAGCTGAGGGACTGGTGAGCATTTCCCACTATATTTGTGCAATTGCTGTGTAGTGAATAAGCCATCCTATAATCTGAATTCATCTGTCAGACATTACATTGTGTGTAAAAATGACTATAAATATTTCAATAAATGTGTTATAGAAGTTCTACACAGCCTTGATACACAGCTGCTCAAACTGAACTACAATTTCAAGTGAGAATAACTCGTTAAACGTGCATAGTACACAGCATAATGCAGCTCTTGCTTGCTATCGTTAAGCCTATTCTGAGAAATCGCTGCGAAATGGCTTACAGTGGACTGTGATGTTGATCCGGTGAGACTCTATCATTTTCTCCGCCCCGGGAACAGAGTAGGTGACTTCACAGTAGAAATATGTATTCTTATCCTCCTTTACTACTGTGAGGTACAGATCACTGTGTACCGAGTACAAGCCGTTGGAATTCATAGTCAAGATATTCTGCACATTGACTAAAGCAGAGGCAGAGAGACAACACATTATATAATGAAATGAATGAAAATATACATGATGTCTATGGCATTGGATTGCTGTGTGATCCTGTACTTACCTTTAGCTGAGTTGTATAACGGAGTTCTTTCTTTGTACCATGTGATACTGGGGGCAGGGTATCCATTACTGACCTTACAGGATGCAATCTGAAATGCATAATTATATTGCAGGGGTTTGGGGTAATGCTTTGCATGTTAACTAATATGTCACTCACTGAGTAGACGAAGACTGTCCTGAAGACTTTTCCCACTCAGAAAACTGACTGTTACAAAGTACTGCTGACATCCGAGACTCCTTCCATTAATGTGAAATAAACCTTAATGTGGTTTTCTTTGTTAAATAACAAAACGCTATTCTTGAAAGGGTAATAAATTAACACATTAATATAAACCTATAGTTTGAATATTATTTAGCTCTAACTAGTTCACTATCACAATAGCTTCACCATTATGCCATTATACTGTTCAAGATACACATAGATTTATTAGTAGTAATGTTAGTAGTTGTAGTATCTGGTTCTGCATACAAACTGCCAATATGCATTATATTCAATTAAGGTCATCAATGCTATTATGGGATAGTTGGGAGACCAAAAATTAAATCAAATATATCTTTATTGTGGACAAGGCCTTCAAGTCATCTGTATTTGTAGAACTGCTATTCCACTTTACATCCCATATTTGAGGTAGAAGTGAAATCTATCTATCAGCCCTATCAGTCCAGACCTGTTGTTGTGCTATACACATGTAGCACACTTCTGTTCACGTCATAACATGGTACCATTACCTTACTCAGAGGCTCTGCGACTGAGGCATAAGGTTCTGCTTCAATGGTAGGGAGAGACGGAGCATCTGAAGGACAAAGGATAGGGACAAGTTATTACAGGGGCATTTCCACATAAGTACTGGTACAGTGAAGTCAGGGTTAGTTATATTTATATATGTTATAATATATATTATAATAAGTTATATTTTATGTGTACTCCAGCTAGTGGGAATAGGGCAATTACCAAATTACTGCCTACGATATATAAATACATACATTTATACATATATACATCTATACATACGTACAGTACTGTGCAAATGTCTTAGGCACCTTATTCTTTTTAGTATAAACTTTTTATAGATTTTTATTTTAGGATTTCTACATGATCGACTCAGTACAAAAACATTTTAGATTTCCAAACTTTAGTTTTCCAGCACAAAATTAAATGTTACAGAAAAATGTCTGAATGTCAGTAAAGAAAGCAGCAGATTACGTAAGAGACACTTTTCAGACAAAAATATCATGAAGGCTGCTGGGTTTCGCTGAAAAAATAAGAAGCAAGTGTGACAGGCAAAGTCTCCAGAAGAGCTGAGGCTGCTTCTGCCAGATGCTCAGTAACACTTACAGCTCATTTCCTGATAAAACTGCACTCACTGTACCTGAGACTACTAATTTTTTTTTAAGCAAAGGGTCATCACAACAAATTCATCAAATGGATTGCGTCTTCCAAAGTGAGTATGGGAGCATCACTGGCAGCTAGCTATGTTAGCTGTGTCAGGGAAGGTAACCGCTGATGTGCGATACGAGCACATATTAATTATATGGCAATTAGCCAGTGTTGTCCCATTATACCATTATGTCATGCTATGAGCCTGATGTGTTGTTCCAGTGTTCCAGTGTTGTTCCAATGGTGTGATTGACAGGGGAAAGAAAGTATGCCACCTCTCCTACCCAGAGAGAACAGGAAATTTTGCTCTCTTGGACTCACGGTCACAGATGGCTGTTTCATCATCAGGATTTGAGCTTGTAATCTCGGGATGATAGCATGAATGCTTTTCTGTTGCACCACTCGGGAGTCATGATAGGCTAATATTAATGTGCTTGTTCTATAAAAATGTTATTGGGACAGCAGATGCTACATATAATCTAAGACTAATAATAAATGGATTTTTTTTTAAAAACAAAGTTAAACATTTAGGAGACATTAGGAGACATTTGTTTAACAGTTATGATAGGAGTCTCTGGTGTACGTGCTTTGGAACACAGTGCTTTGCAAAGTTTCCCCAACACAGGAAAGTCTTCAAGACTGAGAAGTTTATGCTTTCAGGGTTCTCTGTAAAATAACAAGCAGGGATTTTTGAGAGAGAGAGAGAGAGAGGCTGGTGAGGCATTGACTGTTTATCATAGGTATAATACAAGTGAGAACAGGAACTAGCTTGTCTCTTGAATGTTTCACAACATTACATCTAACTGTAACCCATTAAAATGTGCGACGTGTCATTCTTGAATAAATTGAACACTGTAATCTTTGGCAAATCACTGTGGTGTAAGTGGAAAAACATACCCCAGACCATGCGGTTATATGAAAATAATGCACTTCTGTCTTATGTCACTCCTTATGTAACATTCACTATGTTGGAGTTGGTGTAAAAATTTGCCAGTGCTACTTTTAGTCAAGTGGTGCCACTTCTGCAGGATGGATTTATCTTACTGAACACTAGAAGTCGAGTGCGTCCCTCCCCACTGCCTCCGTCCATGTCCACTTGGCAGATGAAGTCTCGCACATCAGTGACTCGTACAGCATTGATGGTCAGAATAGAGTTTCCCATCATGCCTTCCTGAGAGTAAGAGACATTGATCCTCCCTGAGAAACCTGTGCCCGGATCCTCAATTGCGCTGCTGTCGTCTTTGTAGTGGATCCGCACTCTGTTGCTCCCCACTAATTTCTAAAACAGGTTAAAAATATACATATAGGAATGCATTAGTGTCACCATTACATGAATGAAGAATTTTTTTTTATAACTGAACTTTTAAAAATGTTTCTGAGAAAAGCAATTAAGACATATCTAAATGTTTGACTTACCACAAACCACTGTATCGTCGGTGAACTGGCAGATCCGCTCATGTTGTATATGCAGGGGATCTCTGCCACATCGTCCAGGAACACCTCTACCCTGTCCTCCATGCTGACTTCCAACTTGGCCCAGACTGTATACACACACACACACACACACACGCACACACACATAGTCAACCACAAGACAAGCTTTAAATAGACTATTGAACTGCATGTCAGATGATGTTCAATGGAATTTAATTGCTGATGACTAATCAACGACGGAATGAAAACATAAAATTCCTTGTTGTATCCAAAGTACATGTGTACTGTCTTATCCGTCCACAGATAATGTTCCCATAACAAATGCTTGATATGGTGGGAGTGCAGCAAAAAAAGTCATAAGTAGCAGATGAGGGGAAATGCTATGAGTGGAATCCACTGAGTCCACCCATGTGTGTATTAATGTGCAGTATTCGAGTGTGCCACTCCTCAGCAAGAATAAAGGCTTGATTTACACCACAGTATAGTGACCCACTGTCCATGTCGCTGCCTGGAAATCTGCTGCTTTTTTCCCTCTAGGAAAAAAGGAAGGACCCTATAGCGCTGTTGATCTAGACTTTAGATCCAATTGTTTCGGATAAAAAATATAAAAAACACTAGACATTAAAGAACGCATCAAACAGTGATTAGAAATTATACCCGTCTTAGTATATTCTCTTCTGATGTTGTTATTATGTGCATGAGCGGCTTCTTAAGCCCACAATGAAAATGGAGCCCTCCTTCCCTTCAGCTGGCGCTGTGAGATGGAAACTGAGCGTGAAGGATGGTCTCCCATTAAAGAAATCGAATTAGTTTTCCCAAACAAAAGCATTTCCTGTGCATTAGTGATGTTAGCTCAGGACTGGCTTGCCCTGCTGTGTTTATCAGACCTGCTCTGCCTCCAGTGAGGAGTAACAACAGAACCTGGAACATCCCTAAACACAAGGTTGTGCATTACATGGGCATTTTCATCACCAGTCAATTTTCTTTGATGTTTTTACTGAAGGTGCACGCACTAAAAGCACTGACGAATGATACAGCAATGGAGAGGCTTGCTGATACTGTCTACTGACTATAGAATAGAAGAAAAGAAATGTATTCATTTCCAAGATGTATTTTAACCGTGTCTGAGTGAGGCCTTGCATGTAAAATCCACCCAAACATGAATAAAGCATCTTTTCACACTTCATCCACTATAACATAGCAGTGACCCGAGTGTCAGACCTTTTTCCTTTGAACGATTTACCCCAGTGTTGCCTCTGCTGAGAATAGGCTCGTAGTTTTTTTTTGGACTGAAGCAAATGAGTGACCCTCTTCTTCTGTCAGTGCTGACGGGAGAAGAGAGGCCAGAGGAGCGTAATTGGCGGCAGCTGGGGAGTGAAAAAAGGAAGTCATTCATGGAGCCTCACGTGATGCACTGAGCGTTAGAGAAAAAAGGGATAGTGTTTATCACATGATAACTACAATATAACTGCAAGTTACATAGTTGATTTCTATGATTTCTATGAAGCCCACATTCATAAAGCATTATAACTGCACTTATGATTCTTTTCAAGTTGATTCCTTGTAACATTAAGAATGTAACACTACAATGTGCCACTATTCATTATTCATTATAACGCCATGTTCTGCGCTGCACAACCTTTATAACTAATAATGACCTGTGCATAATTATAAAGCAATTGTAATATTTATTCATTTTCACCAAATACTATAAACATTTAAAAATGTCATGAGTGAGTGCATCAAGAAAAATAAATATTGTAAGTAATTGTAAGACACTATTTATTTATATTAAAGTTATTTATGCTCCACTGTCAGGTCCATTCAACATGATCAAACATTCCCTGAATCCCACTTACTCAAGCCCTATATGGACACCATCTCCACTGCGGTGTGCTCATTCAGAACTTTGGGCTAAGAGCTCGCATAAATCATTTCATGGGCCCCACGTGTGCCTTGGAACAAGCCCAACCTAAAGGAATACTAGGACTACCGCTCTATAGAGATGCAACCCTCAACATATAACATATAGAGTCTTAATAAAGCTCCACGGGTTCGAATCTACAGAAATGACCCTCGCAACTAGGCAGGCATAGATGGTATACTGCTTATTTACTCATTTCCTCATACTCATGAAAAATGCTCTGATACCAACGTCTGATACCGCGGAACAGTCTGATACCGCGTAACACTATGCGGCGTTATACTGGCGCACCAACGAGCAGTCAACACAGACAGCCATATTGCTGTACCCGTATATCAGGAAATGAACAGTGTCATTCAGAGCAAAGCAGACTGCAAACTGGGCAAGACGAGCTACATAATCTTCCTACACCAGTGACCTGATAAGACACGGTACACATAAAACTAGGCTAGACAGAGGAAAAGCTGAGAGATGATAACCCAGTGCTTACCCAGTATGTTGTTCTTGAAGATCAGCCACTATTGGTCATTGACAACATGGAATTATGATACAATAAAAACAAAAACATACGTGCAGCTGTACAGTGCTTTTCTGAAATGAAACAACACCCGCTCCTCTCCACGGCAACCCAACAAGACAACTAATGTAGATAGCGAGTGCACTTCTTTTAAAATCAACTCACCAATGATATAATCAGCCTAGTAGTGCAAATGTGTGCATCTACTCACAACGAGTCCTCACTGTTGCATATCCTAAAAGAATAACACAATGCTTTGGTAATAGATACTTCACTCTTTTCTTGCTTAGGACCTGACACACCTTTTCTACAACTTGTAACATGTCAGTATTCCTGTGGAAGTGAGAACAGGCCTTGGATGAAGACCACAACCTCCACAAAGCTCCAACTTCCTGTGATACATTTTGTTGTATAACAAAATGAAGAACAACAGGCTCCTGTTAATAATCACACAAATATTTTGCCGTTTCTCTGGTTCCACAAATCAACAGTATGCATGTTCTGCTGCCAAACAGCCTTCTGAAATAGGAGACCTACAGATAGTGTGTCATATCTGTAACTATGAGCATAAACACTGTATTCCTGCTGCTGCTACAGGAAGAGTTTGACTAAAAAAGGATTGTAGCCGTAGTCCCACACAAACATCTGCGTTTTGGTAGGTTTTTATTAAAATATTATATACAAATATTAGAAATGGCACAATACAACTTTTCAGTGACTGAAAGCTGAATATTTTCTTATTTTTTACTCTCATACTGTAGCGTTTTGTCAACGATTACAACTGTTTAATTTATTATTGAACAATGCATCATTCATTTAAACCATTTATGGTAACATTTAATGTGGGATGTCCACAAAACAAGGGCTTTTTTTTTTTTGCATTTTGTGGTTGCTCAATAACAAGCTGCATTTTTTTTTGTATTAATATTTACTTCCAGAGGGAGATTAAAAAAGCCCTCTGTTTTGAAGACTTTACCGTGGTGGAGTACTTAAAAGAACAGCTTTACCTCTGTTGCAAAGCTCTGACACTGGACACTTCCTCCATAAAATGTTAAATAAATAAATAAATAAATACTCTCCATGCTGCATCATATCAACGATCACATGTGTTTAATTGTTATGTATCATGATTTTTAATGTATTTCTATTAGGCTTAGATCATGTGGCACATCCGACATCCACGTCCCTGTGAATTAGCTGTTACTATAGTAACGATAACGTATTAGAGTAAGTGCATTAATATAAATCTAAAAAATATATATCAATACAGTATGATATAAATTCGATTTAGAGCTAGAACTACTGTCAAAGCAGTGCTGTAACAGAAAATCAATCAACACCGTCTCATGAGTCAGATTCGAGAACTCAACAGCGCTGTGGTATAATCAGCCAAATTAAGAACCATCCACAGTCCCAACAGAGCAGATTTATTTGGTAGTGATATCATGCGCAACTGTGTCATATCTGACATTACGGGTCTAAGAATAAACTGTATCAGGTGTGAGTGACATTCACATGGAAAGGTTATGAGGTATGTGAAGTAAAGCTAACGCCTTACACACTGTGATACATTATGTAATCAGTTGTGTTTATTTGAATGAAATCGCACAGATTATCTACGACACAAATGAGTCCCTTGGCCTTTTCTTGGACAGTTCTGCACACAATTACTGTATATATATAACTGTCCAAGAATCACACGTTTTTCAATTTCACCACATGGTGCAGTGGGCAGCGTTGCCACCTCATAGCTGTAGGGTTCCTGGTTTGATCATGAGCTTGGGTTACCGTTGGGAGTTACGTATGTTCTCTCCATGTTCACAGGGTTTCCACTAGTGGTCTCCAGTTTCCTAGCACCTCTTTGGCTATTGTAAATTTCCTCTAAGTATGTGAATGTGAATGTGATTGCATGCTAGCCTGCAATGTACTGATGTCTTATCCGGTGTGAATATTCCTGCCTCAAAGCCAGAGTTCCTGGATAGACTCCAGATCCACCCTGACCATATCTCCTATAAACACCAGTTACTGTCACGTATTAAGCATCTGAAAAATGAACACATGCATGTCTACACAATTAACGCACTAAAGTCTTCTATCAGAGATGTGTACAGAAGATTTTTTTTTTTATTCTGTGCTCTGACCACAGCTAATATTTTCTACAGAATCTCCTGACTCCCACCCACTCCTCTAGTTATTTTGTTTCTACCCATCCACAATACTTTTTTTTTTCCAAAATAATTGGACTAATTCTCCAAAATTTAAACAAGTAAGCAATTTAAATGCCAGAAAGATGTTTTTAATAAGCACAAAAAGCAGAATGTTTTCAACTACATATTTTAGGCTACTTATTTAGGCTATAACAAGCACATGAATACCAAACGCTAGTTCATTAATGAATGAGAAAGGATGCAGGAATGCCAAAAATCTAACTCCTTTTTATGTAATTTAATCTTGTAATCTTAAATCTATCCACGGGATCCCTATGGAAACCATGTATAACCTCTGAAAAGTGGATATTTACTGTGATATTACAGAGTTAAAGTTAAAAAACTAATGAGTTCAAAAATGACCCTGATGCCTGGAGTGGCTGCGTGACTCTATAGCACACAGCAGTGGATGAGTAACGATCGCATTATCCAGTGTCACACAGATGAGGATGGCTTTCCTTTTGAGTCAGGTTCCTCTTAAGGTTTCTTCCTCGTGTCTCAGGGAGTTTTTCCTCGCCCCTTTCACCTCTGGCTTGCTCATTAGAGGCAAACTGCAATCTCTGTCAGGATTTCGGTAAAGCTGCTTTATGACAACGTCTATTGCTAAAAGGTTCTATATAAGTAAATTGAATTGAACTGAACTATAACTGCATAGAGACAGTTTACCTCGAAGAGCACTAATAATTCACTGATAATTCAATTCATTTATTCATTTATTCATTTATAGAGCGCTTTTAACAATAAACAAATAAACGCTACAATGCACATTTTAAAAAAAAGTAGGTCTAATGAGCATCACGGTGAGGAAAAACATCCTGAAGCCTTATAAGGAAGAAATCTTGAGAGGAAGCAGATCCTAAAGAGGAATCCCTCTTTCTCTATGCAATGTTTCAGAATGGGATATTGGTACGTGTACCATAGAAAAAGTACATAATAACAGCAAAACTTGAACCCAGGAATATTTGGGTTCTTAAAGTAATGAACGTTACACCAGGGGGTTTACTGTATTTGTACTTTTTTTTTTCTCGAGTAATGACTACTGAATTGTGGCAGCTGCTGAAGAAAGGCGTAATAGCAGCGTCTCAAGGCCAAATTACAAGGATGTCTTTTTTATTGTTATTATTTCTGGAGGATTGCTGAGGGTGAATTTTAATACTGTACTATTTGCTTCCCCTTGGAAGTAGCAAGAAGGTCAGAATTGCAACAATATTGTATGATCAGTGAGAAAGTACTAATGCAAGCATCTCTCACACACTCCCACATGACAAAAGAAGGAAGCAGCATCATTGACCTATGGCCCAACACATGGTCAGCATTAGTGGGTCAGCCACAGCCGGTTAACTTGTCACGTCACTGACAGAAGCGTGCGAATAAAGGAATGGAATTGTGTACGACATTTCAGAGAAACATAGACGGTTGAATATAATATACGCTTGAGCAAAAAGAAAAAAAACAAATATACATAATTTTTGTTTGGATTTTTTTTTTTTGTCATCAGTTTTTTTCACCCCATTTTTTTTTTTTACCAATTTGGTCATTTGCAAATCAATGAATGCAAGTTGTCTTATTACTTCTTTTGAAGCCCCCTAGCTGTAAATGACTTCATGTGGAGTGTGGTCAGTTTCTCATGTACAGCTTGCTAACCACTGAAAAGGGTCATCCTTGCCTTGGTTGGACGATGTACTACATCTTAAGTGCACTTAGTGCTGGTCTCGGAGGGCTTCCCACTCGTGGCTTGTCCCATGCTCCTCTACTTCCCTTCCATCATGTTTTCCCACGTTAAAAAAAAAGTCCTTGCACTGAACCCTTGTCAAGGCAGGAAAAGTAAAAATAACTGCAGAAGTGGAGTATGGGAACAAACCAATCGGCCAGAATTTGTACTATGCTGTTTCATATATTGCCAAATGACTTGATCCAAGAAGAATGGGGTATGTGATGAAAATCTCTCAATGGAATAGACGGTCTTAGTCCTAGAGATAGCCAGCCACTCTGGAAGTAATTGCTGCAGCCAAAATGATGAAGCACAAGTGAGCAGCAGCTCAGTCCTTTTTTGGTGTAGCAGACACTGGCATGATTCAGTGTGCTGCATTTCATACCTTCGAGCATGCCAAAGGAATTGTTCTTTTGCTGTGGCACAGTGTTGAGTACAAGGGCTATTAAAGGCATTGGAATCCATGGATGAATTAAAAAACACCAGCAATTTCTGAAAGTTCAAAATATTTGCGTCTCATCAATGGAATGCATCGATGATAGATAAAATGGCTTGTTTGTAGAATGACCAAAAGAGGAGATCATGGGTGGTGTAGCGATAAATTCTAGCTGTTACAATATCAGTTGGATTAATAGATACAGCACAGTGGCCACAGATGCTGTTCTTGATGAATTTCGGCAGATTTTTTAGGTGTGACTGAAAAAATCAGACAGGCATTCAAATGTATTTGGTAAATGCCTTCAGAATCTACAACTAGGTGGCCCTGCAGAGTACACCTCATTTGAAGATTAACCGTTTTAAATAAATGTGCTGAATCTCTGTACTTAATCCAATTAACTGAATCTGATATAACTAGAAATAAACAGAGATACACATTAAAATTTATTCTTTAATGTAACACCATGGAGGCCACTTTGGTTGTTATTTCAAGCACCTCATAGAGGAATGTGATAAGTCATAAAGCAAGTGTGTGCTGTGCAGCCCTCTCACATGCCAAGAGTGGCAAGTCAATATACATAAAGCAGTATCCAAATATTTCAAACATGCAGGACTCTAATTGTATAAATATTTGCTACCGTGATCATAGTTTCCTCAAAACATATTGGTTTGTATAAGGATTTAGCACTTTATCTGTAGCAGCAATGCAATGTTTTAAGGCTCAGCGTAAACAGTTGACAGTAGCAAACTAGGCTGCTATCATTAGCTATCTAAAAGCATTGAGCATGAAATGAAAAATACAAAGCAAAAGAAGAAAAAAATGCAGCACAAACGTCAAAATTTGGCAGGCACTTCAATCATTAGATAACACTGAGCTCTGGAACCTGCGGCCATCCAGGCACACACCATTAGCAGACTAGCTGCCTAACAATATCTAGTTAGATAACTAAAAACAAAACACAGAAGGAAATAACAGCATCCGTTTTATATATATCCATACCAGGCTCCCCAGTTCGCTCCTGAGCTCGGGTTGCTGTCTGTGCTCCCCCTGTGTCTGCATTTCTTCCGGGTTCTCCGGTTTCCTCCCACCTCCCAAAAACATGCCAGTAGGTAGACTGGCTAGGGTAAATTGTTGCCCCTAGGTGTGAATGAGTGAGTGAGCGAGAGTGTGTGTGCATGTGTGTGTGTGAGAGAGAGAGAGAGTGTGTGCGCATGCATGATGCACTGTGATGGACTGGCATCCCATCGAGGGATGCTCCAGATCCACCGCAACCTTGACCAGGATAATGCCCCTACTAAAGATGAATGAAAAATGAATGAATGAATGAATGACTATAGGGCAGTGGTAGCTCAGTGGTTAAGATGTTGAACTACTGATTGGAAGGTCATGAGTTCAATCCCCAGCACCACCAAGCTGCCACTGCTGAGCCCTTGAACAAGGCCCTTAACCCTCAACTGCTCAGTTGTATAAAAAAAAAATGAGATAAATGTAAGTTGCTCTGGATAAGGGTGTCTGCCAAATGTCATAAATGTAAATGAATCAAAGCAGGCATTTTGACTGACACGACTAAGCTTAAGAGACCAAAATACAGGCAAGAAATTCATCAGAAAATCCAGCTTCACTACAGTGTCACTGTCAGTTCCCAGCTAACACCTCTGGGTACATCAACCTCTTTAAAAGTGAACATTTCCAAACAAGAAACAACAAGCAATATCAGATTTTTGGGTTTTTCTGAACTTCTATATCATCATATTACATAGTATGGTTACTGTGAATTTCATGTTTTCCTCCCTGCTGTGACATATGTGCTATGAGAGTGCTCATGAAGGCTAGGCAGGACTTTACATTACTAACAGACAAGCAACAGAAGCCAGATACCCAATAAAACTAATTAACACTGTTCTGAGAAATGGAGTAATGAGATAATGCTTCCCATGCTATAAAAAGCAGTCTCTGTTTTGCTTGCATTTGAGTATATTTCTTTCGGTGTAGCACCAAGCATGTTCTATTGTTACTTAGTAAGTGTGCCATTATTTCCTGTTGGACCACTGCCCCAGTCTACACAAAGAAATACCGTATATTATTAGTCAGGAAAAACTATTTGTGAAACATCCTTTAACTCTGGATATGAAGCGGAGTCACTGTGAGGGTTTGCCAAGTTACTCTCCACAGAATGGTGTCAGCTAGTTCCAGCGGGAGCCAGTCCAAAATCAGTTCGGACTGTTACTCACGACAGAAATGCTAAAGATGCCTGAACTTCTGATTAAAAGGGAATATTTAAGACATCTTTACATTCTCTGGTACAGACACATTTCAGTGAGCCACTGGTCAGTTCCATCTCATGTTGGTAAACAAGAATTCTCTGGAGCAACGAAGCTATTCACAAAAAAGCCTCTGTAGACCATGCTGGCTTAAAAGGTTACTAATACGTCTGGAATCAGCAGAGACTGATGTTTCAGGAAGCATCAATTATTAAGCAGAATATAACGATTGGAGAGAAGAAGTCTCTACTGATTCTGATGGAAGGCTAAGTAACCCCCCCTCCTCCTCCTCTCTACAATCAACATCCGTTTCCCAAAGACCACTCTTTCAGCTGCTAAAAGAATGGAATATTGAATCTGTGCCCATGTCTTCTTACTATTAAGTACTACTTATATTCTTGGTGACGCAAAAGGATTCACTAAGTCTGGAAAGTCCCAGAATGCCATATTTTGCCTTTGCTTCTTCCCAGCAGCCGAGAACGTTTACATTGCAGACATCGTGTTTGGGTGAGAGTGAAGTTTTCTTTTCTTTAAAGGACTAGATAAAGAACAGACACCAGGTGCTGTACTGTAAATTATTTAAAGTGTTACTATGTCTTACCCTGCCATCTGATATTCTAGTAAAAAGCAATCTCAGCAGAGTTTTCAAAATGAGGATATAGAGATACATAATCATATTCAACTGTCAGTAGAAATCAAAAGAAGTCAACAGAAGTCAACTAACATGACTGAGATTTTGGAACATACTATAAAGAGAGGAAATGATAGTAAACGTAGGTGCAAGACATGTAAGACACATTCATTGGGATTAAATAACGTATAAAGTGCAGGGGAAGAGCTAAACTTACGACAGAGACGTAGTAGGAGGGACAGAGACCCAGTGTTAAACAACCAGAAAGGGCAAAATGCCTGGCATCTCTACTCAGTGTGTCAGCCAAGATACGATGACCATTATGGAAGTCAGTCCATGCCTGCAGGCTACACAGGCCTCATAATTCAAGCACTGACACAAGCCACTAACCCCAAAAGTGTCCACACATAATTGTGAGACCGGAGGTGTCAGTCTGTGCAGATTAGACACACTGTCTAGACTGGAGAAGGAGATTGTAAAGGCGACATTTTCTCAGTTCATCAATCATACCAGACAGAGGCTGATGGGACACACATTACCTACCCACGTTCAACACTGAATTCAAGATGCCCTGAGAGGCAACAGAAAGTTATACAGAAAGGCACATGGTAATGCGTCTTTGATACTGCATTCCCTCATATGCTCTACTTTCTTAAAGGGATTCTACTTGAAACTCTTTCTGATAGAGAAACACTGCCACTGATGTACGGACGAGCGGAAAACCTTTTAAGGATTCTAAATTTAATCATTTTTAAATTTCTCAGTTTCCTAAGAATTTATATAGTTTGTATTTGTGTTTTAATTGAATAAACTGGCACGTCAAAATGTTGTAAAAAAAATTAAAATGTTTTGTTTGATAAACAAGGTAAAGGTGTTCAGTAAACTAAAAGTAAATTCTACATACTCACCCAGCCAGAACAAGGAGTGATATTATTCTAAAGTCAGGCTTTAGCCTGAGAAAAAAAAATACTGAAATCCTCACATTATAATAGTTAACGACTCAGCTTCTCATAATGTAATAAAACGATTCCATGTACTTACTGTAAACCTTGTATACAAAAAGAAAGCAGATGAAAGTGTTTTCACGTGCTTTAATGTCCAAGCCAGGGCATTAAGAGCACACATTGATTTTTTGATCAGGTAAACAGGAAAGTTTTTTTATTATGTAAAAAAGTCCTAAAATGGGCTGTTTTTCTAACTGCGGTCATGAGCTCACTCCCACGGGATGTGAAAGCATATTGTTTATAAATGAAATCTCTGTCTTCTCATTTGGCACTTCAGGAAAAACATGTCTTATTATGTGTTGCTATGATATGAGACTTTCATTGCGGCAGCAGTGGAGGTTACTGTATCACACTGAACACTGAGCATTGAAGAGTCTCTTCCTACCTAAAACAAAGAAATTGTTTAAAATAGTGCAATATAAAGTAAAAGATTATGGAATAAGGAAATCTTTGTTCACATTCAGATATACATTCCATACATTCTTTCCCATGCACTGCATTTCTTTTGCTCAGAACAGCAGAATATGACACCAGTAGCAATTTTCTGTCCACAGACACAAAAGGCCACACATAACGGACCATCTAATCATTAGTGTGTGTTAGGTTTCAGACGGTAATGTCCACTGTCCAGCTGCTGACGACAATCTCTCAGAACATGCCAAACTTTACTTTCACTCCAAGCTTTCATCCTTAGCTTTCTCAAGGGAGCTATGTCTAAGGAGCATTAATTGCATTGCTAGCAGGGCTAAGAAAAAAAAAAAAATCAAATGCATGCCAGACCCCTGAATCCACTCTGCCTGCACCAGCATAAATGTCGCATATGTTTGTATCGAGTGACAGTAATCGATTTTGTCGAAATGTGTTGAAATATTAGATTTGAAACATGACTGCTACACCGACTAGAGATGCACTTTATCAGGCTACTCTCATTTCATGGTTCAATACACCATAGTAAATACTGAAGGCATACTTCTGCTGATTTATGTGCTCTCGAGTCTCAAATCTCAAACTACTACATCCCATGTAGCAGGTAGTGCGCTGCCTCGCCTCTACAGGCTCATGGGTCTGTTTTGGGTTTCACATGTTCTCCCCATATCTGCATGAGATTATTCCGGGTTCTCCGGTTTCTTTCAGCCTCCCAAAAACATTCCAGTAGGTGGTCTGCCTCTAAATTCCCCCGTGAAAATGAGTGTGTATATGGTTCCCTGAGATGGACTAGTGTCCCATCCAGCATGTACTCATACCTTACAATCAGGACAGGTTCATTAATTATAACCGTGTAGGAGAACAGAAGCCTGATTCACTGTAGTGTACATAATATAGCAGCAATATATAAGGAACCTTTAATTACTTAAATCAGAAAAGCAAAAACGTAAATGCGATAATTTATTTGTCCACTTATTACACTACCCCCTGACCCACTCAGCTGCAGAATATTGTCTGAATATTACCTGAGAGAGAGAAAGAGAGCGAGTGAGAGAGCATCTCTATTACATTATCTTGGGCCATCATTATTGCTTAAGCTGCAGTTTTCTGCTGCTGACCACTTGAAAATAACCGCATCAGCGAAGCCTCTCCCACAGTTAAACATAGAAATCCCAGCAGGCATAAGTGCTGTAGGATCACACGTTATAGAATGGCCTTTTGACGTAACCGCTGTCTACTGGTGGTGAGGGCAGAATAAAGCTCACAGAGCCGCTTTCAGCATACACCTTGAGCACACTCATGAGAACGATCAGATAATGCAAGCTCCAGGAACTGTTTTGAGAAACAGTAGTAACAACAGTAGAAAACAGCTCAGACAAAAGGAATCAGTGATGGGTTGATAAGAATTTGCACTCTGTAGGACAATTTCAGACACACTAGCTATACTGTATCGCATCACGTAACATATCATATTTTAATTTATATTATAAGTTATACAACAATACAAACTAAAATCTTCCTCTACGTCAGCTCGTGGGGTGGACAGATTAGTAGCCTGGAAGGCCAGAGCACACAGATTTTGTGTCCACTTTAATTTTTTTTATTTGTAATTTTTATCTACAATATAGTTCTGTTAGATTCAGCAGCCACAAAAAGAAAAACCTACTTCCTGTTGAATTTTGAAAGAGGTTTGCATTTGGTATTTATATTGAAACTGTAATGAACTTCACTAGTAGTGTGATGCAACTCAATGATATAACTACACCACACACTGCTCGTTCTGAATCCCACCACCTGCTGCACAACACACATCTACACACATCAGCTGAGGCATAATTTGGCTGACGGTATAATGTTTTTTTACGATGTAGTGTGCAAGGATAATTGGATGATCATTTCACAATCAGGAACACACAGTTATTTGAAAAAACTGGCAAAACCGAGCATAATAAACTCCAGCACAAAGCCGTCATACAACTTTCCTTATATAAGTGACAGATACTTTGCAGTTACAAGACTTGAATTATATCTTTTAACGTGTTATGCGAGGACAGAACACCACCTTACAGCCAAAACACTGGGGAACAACTGGGTGAAATTTCATCCAGGGCACAAACACAATATTCAGCCTTATTAATTTTGTTAGAAGAGGATAATGATCGTATACTCATTCCTTTCTCTTAGTCTATTAATGCACTTAACTAACTAGCATGTTTTCTATTACATTAGCTACCACTGTTCTAGTCTTCTCAATTAGGTTTCTGGCCAAACAAAACA
>CM074958.1:8486322-8537771 GCA_037577455.1 Pangasius macronema
CTGGAATAAGATTCTTTGGACTGATGAAACCAAGATTAACTTGTACCAGAATGATGGGAAGAGAAAGGTATGGTGAAAGAACTTGAATGAAGTGATGTGAGAAACACACTAGTCAATGATACAGGGGCTGCATATTTATCAAGCAAGGGAGATGCATATTTGTCATAAAGGCTGCATATTTATCATACAATATCTTTTAATTTTAAGTGATTTTAAACATAGAGGTTTTTAACACTGTAGAACAGGTGGGTCATTGGAGATCAGTTGTGCCTATTGTGTCTGTCATAACCTGCTGATGACAGTCTAAGAGCACATTGTTTGCTCACCTGGAAAAAGGTAGCTGTGTGCTGTAGATTACTCGGAACATATGAAGCCCATAATCTAAAAAAAAAAGGTTTGTGATTACACTAACACTGACTTCATAGGTTTATTGATTTCCTGTTTCCTCTCCAGCTTCAAGATGTTCACAAACAGTAGACAAAACTATAGAGATTAAAAGAGATAAATTACTGGGCAGAGTCATGTCTTGCTCATTCTTTCACAATGTAAGTAAACAAAAGAGCTGTAATGGCTTAGGTTGCAAAAGGAAGACTAGATTATTTAATATTTCATATCAGAGCAAAGTGACTGGAAAATTCTTATCTGAGAGTGCTTTGTGTATTATATTGAGATGTTCTTAACTTGACACTAATGTTGTTATGGTGGAGCAGTGGAAAAAGCCCATATTCAGAGAGGCTATAGGTGCTCATGGTCCAAGTGTCCATAGTTAGATAAGTTATTCATGGAGATATATCACTCTTTCTTCATGCCTTGATTTCTATACAAGTTCACCAAGACTTCCTATTATAAGTGCCAAACTGGCACTTTCTTTCTACAGAAATAAAAAAGCCCATCCTCTTAATTTTTAAATAAAGATGCACCAGTAAAGGTTTAGCACACATTAAGAAAATGTAGTTCAATTCTACTCTACTATGGTGCAATAGAAAAGTAGGAAATGACAAGCTGTTTTGCCCTTTCCTTCTGTGTTTTCTTTCCTTCTGTGTTTTCTTTCCTTCTGTGTTTGTTGTCAGGGTCAGGCCTTATGAATATATATTGACTTTATTTAATTAGAAAGGTGTATCTAATGGGAGACAAAATGCTATACAGAAAGGTGGAACATTTCATTCCAAATAATTCTATACTCAAACATTTCAATTCCACTTCAATTAAAATGTTTTATTTTGGGAAAATTTATATCTATACAGGGATTTTTTTAAGTAAAGAGATATTTGGCTGTTATAGTCATACATGGTGAGAATAACGCAAATTTGCCGCGTTTCTGGTCTCAAATCTCAAATAAAAAAGAAACATGTTGAGGGTGCTTAATCTATAAAAAAATCAAAGCAAATTTTTAAATAACAAAAAACAATGATATTGTTTATAAATTGTTTTGACTTAAGGCTTTAATGTCCCTATCTTATTATTCAGTTATTCAGTTACATATCTTAATGCATATTTTTCAGCAACTCCTACGAATTATTTGTTAACCACAATGAATACATCACAGCTGAGGCGCCAGGCTATTGCATGGTACCATGCATAAACATATTCACACACTCATTCATACCTAGAGTGCAATTTAGAGTCGAAAAATTCACCTACCAGCATTTTTGTGGGAGGTGGGAGGAAGCCAGAGAACCTGGAGGAAATCGGCAGGGTAACGCAAGCCAAGCCAAGCTTGCCCAGTGCTGTGCCATTTGTGTACATGTCTAATTCAACTGGAAGCAACACTTAACTTAGTCTTCCTTTGCCACTGTCTACTCAACAATGGATGTCTCATTGATCCAGCCATTTCCTTTTTATTTTATAGCAATATATTCATAAATTTAATTTTAAAATATCATAAGAGTAAATAGGTTGTCAGGTGAAAAGCTACTTGAGTAATTCATTTTTCAAATTCATTTTTATATTTCTAGAATTGACACAAATCATCCAAAAATGTTCTATATCTGAGGAATACAATTTTGAAAAAATATGTTAACGAACCAAGTGAGCTATGTTGAACTGAACACCACTTCAGTAATCAACAGTATATAAAGAAAAAACATTATCTGGCTAGCTAACTTAGCCAAATGCTGTTTAGCTGTCCATGCTACACTGGAATGGTTCAAAACCAAAACCCTGAATGTATTACAGTGTCCCAGCCAAATCCCAGACCTCAATCTGATTGAGAATCTGTGGCAACATTTCACCCAATGTCTCCATCCAGTCTGACAGACCTTGAGCAATTTTGCCAGGTGGAATGGGCAAAAATACCAGGATCCAGATGTTCAAAGCTGATAGAGAAATATCCCAGCTGTCACTGTGTAAATGAAATGGTAAAAATCTCAGTTAGGTCCATTTCAGTTCCAGTTTGGAATGCTACAAAAAAGTGGAAAATTTCAAGGATGGTGAATACTTATACAAGGCACGCTATATTCTGACTGACACCTACTGAGTCTAAAATAGGCACCATACCTGCTCTCAGAGGGACTTTTGGGTTATCAAAATGAATATTGAACTCTCCAATGATTACTGATATTTTTTCCTGAAACAGCTATATCCAAGAGGAAGTCTGCAAATTCATGCAGAAATTCAGAATAGGGCCTTTGTGGCCTGTAAAGTCTGTAGCTATTTCCTGGAGAGGTGTGTCATCAGGGTATCTCACCAACGCTCATGATGACTTTGATACACAGCATCCACTAAGTCCGAGCAAAACTGTTTTGGTCTTCCAGAACAAAAGGAAGGTCACATAGCATTGGTTACTGCCAGGCCACCTGGGTCACTGGGGTTGACAAGAATGGCTAGAGTATGAGTGTGACATAGGGAGGACCTTTTATAAGCTACCCATGTGAGGTCATGGCCATGAGTTGAAGAATTTGCTATTGGTACTCAGCAAGGAAATGAATAAATGGGAAAACTCCACTAGGTCTGATGGAAGCTGCCCTGGCAGTTGATGAGCCATGCTTACATATGTAACTTCCCCATTTTTATGCCATGGCCCATGGAAAAGGCTACTAGCCTCTTAATCTTGGGTAAACATCTTGTTTGTCCCTCCCATAATGTTCCCTCAGTCCTACAGGAAAAAATGTCTGTCTTCCAGACATAGACTCAAGACTGGCTACATTTATTGCCCGGCTTCCCTCAGGTTCATGGCATGGATGATTACACCATCAACAAGAATAGCTCTTATTTCATTTCTCTGTCTTTCTCATCCTATGAGCCATGCTCTGTTTCTTCCTTTGCCTCTTTCCTTTTCCTTCTATGGTCTTACTTGTTCCATTGCTTTTTTTCCCCCCAGAGCTAACATGTGGCTGTGTAATTGAGACAATAAGGAAAACTGACTGGATAATTATAGAGAATGGTGTTTACACAGGTGAGATTTCTCTCTCTCTCTCTCTCTCTCTCTCTCTCTCTCTCGCTGTCATTACCACATGTGATTCTTAAATCCAAATTGTATTGCTTTTCTAATTGGACTTCTTATTTTAATTAGAGTTATTTTTCTTTTTGGGTCTTCATGGGTCTTCATGGCAGTTAGATATACAGTATAGATTTGTTTGTTTTTGAGAAATGGGTCTATAACTTGTCATTGATTGTGTCATTTTTTTCCGGGGTGTGTACGATTTTGAATTCAGTCATGTGGTTCTAAAATTTTGTGTAAGCAAAACTCAGGTAAGATAGCAGCAGGTAGTCGAACTACAATCATGACGTTATAATTTGACTAGGCTATAAAGCTACGGGCCTATAGCAGCAAATAGTTTTATGTCCTCTCATGTCTCCTCTATTAATGATTATTTTACAACTGAAGTATGCCATTTACTCAAGATCAAATATCAAATATACATTTTAACCCTCCCTCATGATGTCCTCCTGTAATTGTGTGGCTTTCTTTGCTAAATGCTTCTTTCTTATGGATTTTCCCTCATCAGGGACCGATGTCTGGCAACTGTGCATGTTTCTTATCTCGCCTTTTTTTGGCCGGTGGAAAGACCCTTCCTCATGTTCTTAGGACAGCTTAGGAAGGAAATAGGAAGTAAGTCATTCTTTCCATTTGAACCCAAGGCATATTGGAGTCTTCTGTGCGAATGAGAAGAGGCTATTGTGCGTAAAGCACAAGAGCGGTGGCTGTGAGTGTCTCTCCCAGAGTGAGGGGGCTCAGAGACACAAGGGCAAAGACATTTAAGTTCCCATTTACACAAGGCATCCTTACAAGAACATGACTGGCAATGGGTCACTTGCATCAACACCCAAGTATTCATGAGACTGTTTCCATGGCGATTTTTATAAAGTCACACATGACTATAAAAGGATCTGACATCACCTCAAGGCTTGTAAATATTTGAGGATTTATTTTGTAACACTGCTGCAAAACAAATGTGTTTGTTAATTTGATCCGAACAAGTTTCTGATCATCAGGAAGCAACTCTGCTTTCCTCTGCGTAGCGCACAAGTTTACCAAGAGTACCAAGATAAAAGAAATGTCCTTGAGAAGGCAGATTTTCACAGACCAAAATATCAGCCCATGGGAACACAAGTGTCAACATATCAATATTTTCTTTACTTTGGCTGTCTCCATATCAGGCTTTTCCATGTTCACATGTGTTGCTCTTGGCTGGAGCGCGTGGGTTTAAGTGGTATGTGAGGTCAAAGCCAGAGCTACACCAGACTCCACACCAGTAGTTTCTTCTGTCGACAGTTTGTGTTTTCCCACAGAAGCTTCTGCATAACAGCTTGACCCTAAACGTCCATTTATGTCTTGATTTTGGTCAATATTAGTTCTTCTCATATTGTTGAACAAGTGGGTCAACGTCTTATATATACAATATAAGACAGCTGAGCTACAGTAGGTCAAAATTAAGAATGCAAACAAAGGACACAAAGATCATTTCAACAAAACTATATATAAGTCAGATACAGGAAGAACCTAATTACTGTGTATAAGTGATACACAGGCAAAGCACACATTTTTGCACAATACCAATCTCTAAAAGGTGCCTCTATTAAACTATTTGTGTAAGAACAATATTTCATTGTGAAACTCATATTCTGGACAATGCCTTGCACAAGTATTCAACCCCCTGAGAACTTTCGTAGTGTAACAACCTGGACTTAATTTGGAAGTTTGCTATTTAGTTTACACAATAGGTCTAAGATCTGAAGGAGCAAAACATTTTTGTATTGTGACACAAAGGTTTATTAACACTCTGGAATCTGAAGAGTAAATTGGAAAATGCGGGTGGTTGTGACATGACCTGATATTTGTGCAAACTTCATCAGCTTTACTCATTCTGATTTCAGACTATTTCATAGTGTTGTCTTAAGGACTAACTCAACTATAATAATAATAATAATAATAATAATAATAATAATAATAATAATAAATGTGTTAGGTTTGTTTGCATTTAAAAATGGTTTCAAACCACATAAAACTGTAAACAGTTGTTTAGAATATGTTCAGAAATCTTGTGAAAACATCCATCATCTTTTGTGGCTGTAACCTTTTCATCACTTTAGGTGTACAAATGTTTGAGAGCCTTTTTGTAACTCCAGTCAAACAGATAAATAAAAGGCTAAAATTAAATGCTGTCCCTAGGCAAGGGAGACAAAGCAGAGCTATCTGCATGCATGCAGTGAATAGACATGAAGTGCATAGCCTTCGTCTAGTGTAAGCACCTGGTGACAGCTGACCACCCCCTTCACATTTCCATAACAAAGGTTACCCCTGGAACAATGTCAAAGAGAAGCAAAATCTTGTTCTTCAACAAAAACACTTTATCACAACACACTATAAAAATCCAATCCATTTACACATCTTTCCAATGAATGGGCTATCTAACCACATATTCACCTGAAACCTGTTCCTCATCAAAACACACTGTAACAATGAACTTTATCTAATCTGTATTCTAAACAAAGCATTTGTGCATTTCCAATCTTAACCATGTTAAACACAAATAATGTGTTTATCTTGAAAAGGCCTGTATCATTACAGGCTACTAACAACTTTACTTAACTTGTACATATAAGGAAAGTGAATGCAGATAACACTGAAAGAATTCATGACAGAGCATAATGGGGAAAATTAGTATTTTAAGCAGAAAAGAAGACATTTGTTGTATTCACACCCCTGCTGGATCCTGATATTTTTGGCAAAATTGTCTTTTGGCAAGCTCGGTCATGGAGCCCATTGGTGAACCGCAATTTTCAAGTCTCTTGCAGACTGGAATAGGTTTCTTCTAGGATCGCCCTGTACTTGGCTCCGTCCATCTTGCCCTCAACCAGTTTCCCAACCCCTGCTGATGAAAAGCATCTTCACAACATGATGCTACCATCACCAGGCTTCACTGAGGGGATGGTGTTCTCAAGGTAATGAGCAGTGTTGGGTTTCTGACAAAAGTATCACTTTTTTTATCCCTCAGACCAGAGAACATTTTTCCATTTTAAGTATAAAATTATGAATAATTTTGCAAACAATATACATTCTCTTCAAAGGGGGTGAATATTTATGGAGGGCACTGTAAAAAGACATAGACTCTGTGAAACATTATTTGATTGTAATATTAAATATATAATTATATACATATTTAAATACATATATATTTTCTTTTTCATAAACAACTCTCTTTCTAGTCTCCCGCATACTCTTTAAAACTTAGGTGCCTGAAAAGGTTCTCTAGAGAGATGCCATAGGAAACAATTTTCCATGTTCTTTAAAGAGCGTTTTGATACTTTAGTACATACTCTCGGAGGTCTGTTGAGGTGAGGAATGTTGTGATTCCTATGAAAACTCTGTATTGTATGGATCAACTATAATAGATTTAGAAAAAAGCAGAATGGAGACAACCCCCACGCAGATCACCTTTTCTTTGCCTCTGAAGTTTAGTCTAAAAAACAAAGTAGTTTTCTCCCCCAAAACATTTTTCTGTGAGTAGTATGTTCTTTTACTTAAAAAACCAAAAACATTCTCTTATATAATTTCTATAAGGTTTATACTTTAAGGTAAGATCTTAATGTACTGTGAATAAATATGTAAATACTTAAAGAAAATTACTCTTAAAGGAAATCAAAATCTAAAGCCTTTTTATCTGTAATCCTCTTTTGATGGTTTTCTTTGGGGTCCCTGAAGGAAAACTTTGCATTAGAGTCAACAAGGGCATGAGGGATGAGAACAAAGGTTAGACAAAGTTGAAGATTTCATTTTAAAATGTTGGTTAGATGAAAAAGTTGCAGAAAAATTTCATACTTAAGAAGGCAATCGTTATTGGTTTTAATTATTAACTTAATTACTATGACTCACATCAATTAAA
Organism: Pangasius macronema; assembly: GCA_037577455.1. Lineage (NCBI taxonomy): Eukaryota > Metazoa > Chordata > Actinopteri > Siluriformes > Pangasiidae > Pangasius > Pangasius macronema. The sequence goes on from CM074958.1 coordinate 8,493,648, forward strand.
AATATATTAAGTAATACATTTATTTATTTTTGTGCAATACATTCACTCTTACCATGATTGTGTATAAATCTATAGAATGATGTGTCAAAAATGATATGAGTATGAATACAGCAGACGTCTTATCCATAATCTTATCCAGAAAGGGTTTGGCTGCAGGTTTTTATTCCAGCCAAGAGGAGCTTCAGAAATATTCATTTGAAGACCAAGATCAGTTAATTTAATGTGTGGAATTAGGTGTGGCTCCTGTTTGAGTGGAACGGAAAGGTTTAGATTTAGATAAGGTGCTGTGGCCAGACCCAAACAGGAACCAGGGTGTAGCATTATATTTCCCCACAATAAGATTTAGCTTTTCCTCACAAAGAAAACACTTTTACAAAAACTATATCACCTCACAACGTGTGTGTGTGTGTGTGTGTGTGTGTGTGTGTGTGTGTGTGTGTGTGTGTGTGAATGATTCGGATGTACATGTTTGTTTTGAATAGAGATAACACATTTGAAAGCTTTTTTTTTGCTTTGTTTGTACACATCAGTGTTTGTAAGGGGATGCGACGCCCTCTAGTGGCGCATTTTAGAACCGCGCCAAGGCAGGATTAGTTTATTATACAGCGACCACGCGTTTACAATATTTACAAAATTTCCCTAATTTCATTATCACTTTGACCATCATGAAGAAAATTTATGTGTACATCATTAATTTGCAAATGACCGACATTTTTACCCAAATACACATGTGCATTTTTTAACATATAGTGTATTTCTGTTTTTGACTGTTTTTTGGGTGTCTTTGTGATTTGCAAAACAAAAAAACTATTACTACTATTACTACTACACTAATTAATACACTTAAATCTCCTAATTTTGATAAATTGAACTCCATATTAAATAAACAAAGGCCTCTGCCTCTCATGTGACCTCAGATACACGTTACCCACAATTCCTTGCACTATTTACACCAGATTTTGCGCAATATCAACGCAGACTTGGTGCGCGTTAACGCTCGAAAACAGCATGGCGCTTTGTGATAGTAAGCAGCTAATGGCTAAGTGAAACCTAAACAGTCTGAATCGATGTAAAGGTATATTGTTGTTCCGTTGCTTGGTTTGATAAAAAAGGGGTTTTTTTTTTGCTCACTGTAGAGTTCATTGGAAACAAAGCAGCAATAAGGAGCCTTAACGCTTTGGACTTGTTTAACTAGCTGGCTAACGAGTGTTAGCAATGTATGCCTGTTCAAACGTAAACATCCGGCCGCTGTTTTGCGCATGTGTGCGTCGTAGAAAGCAGCTTGTTTTAAATTTTCGATCTCTACCGGCACCTGATTAATCAGCAGTTATCGGTATAAACCTGGTTTCTCTGAATTACATTGTCCGAAGACATTTTAGAAGTAACACGCCGCGTTGAACTTCCACAGATAGCCATGATACCGAGTCTGGAAGTTTGCTGTTGCTGGTTAGCTCTGGTTTTGTAGCTGACCTTTGGCTTAATGCAAGTTATCACACTTCTGATCATTATGTTCTTGCAGTGGAGACCAGAAATGTCCAGTTAAACAGCAATGATGATTTAGAAGTGATTTAAATCGAGAAAAGTGAACTGACTTGGAGATCATAATATGGCTTTGCTTCACTTTGTCTTCAGTGCTCTTGGAAAGTGCATTGATCTAATTTGCCTGCTTCTGGACATAAATTTCATGATTGTCAACTCCCTAGTTCGGTTGTTTGCAGGGCTCATCCACCTGATCAGCAGTTTTCCCATGCTGCTCACTAATTCACTGTTGAAATGTGTGGATCTCTCTCTGTTCTACGTGATCACCATGATGGACGGCATGACTGCTGTGACCCACAATGTGATCGGAGGTTGGGTGCAGCTACTTGGTGGATTGCTTGAAAGCTGTAAAATGATGGGCTACCTGTCCACGCATTTACTGCTGCGCACCAAAGAGCTTCTGCATCGTGGCCTGCTCTCAGGACAAGGTTTTCTTCGGCAGATCTGCGACGGCTGCAGCATTGTGTTTAGCCTTTTGCTTTACTTTATCAACACCATCATCAATCTTCTGCTTATAGGAACACAGAACCTGTATGCTATGCTGCTGGGCATGGCCGAAGCTGTAGCCAGCCCTTTGCAGAAAGCTCTTGAGCTGGCTTTGACTGTGGTTACCTTCTTCTACAGCACCCTGGTGGGGACCTCGCTTCTACTCTGGACGCCATGCAGACTAGCCGTGGAGTTTGTGAGCTCTCTAGGACACCGCTTGATCAGTGTCTTCTTGCTAAACTCCTATGGGATGCTGCTGACCGTAGCCCTAATCATAAGTGCCACCGTCTACCTGAATCCTGCTCCGTGTCAGAGAGGAATTCAGCGAATCATTGACTATGTTAACACAGCGCCCGCTCTGCAGAGGCTTCAGACAACACGACAGCGGTTGTACTTGCTGGAAAGACACTTGTGGCGGGCTGTAGCCTGGGTGCACAGTCGTCGTGGTCTTTGGATGACGTTTACAGGAAGGGGGACTCTCAGAACAGGAGAAGGGACGGTTCAGGAAGTCAACACTGAGCAAGACCCTACCAACATGCCTGGAAGAGCAGAAACGAGGGACGACGATGCTGTAGACGAACCCCAAGCAGTGCCACCAGCTCCTGAACCCCTGGACCAGACGCACCCTAGTTGCAGCTCTCACAGACCACTGCGGAAAACGCTGTCTGAGGACAGCTGCAAAGCCCCCGCCGCTGAGAACCTGCTCACGCTCCTTCAGGAGCAGGAGGAGAGAAAGAAGTGCGTCATATGCCAGGACAGCACCAAGACCGTTGTGCTTCTGCCCTGCCGCCACTTGTGCTTATGCAGAGACTGTACCGACATCTTGCTGCACCAACCCATCTACCAGCACAACTGCCCACTGTGTCGCCGCTTGATCCTCCAGACCATGGACGTATATCTCTGAAGAACTGTTCAATTGATATGTTGATGAATCTCAGGTTAACAAAGCACGGCTGTTTTCCCATTGTGAGCTGCGTTAGTCAGTAAGGCTGTGCAAATTCTGTTGTCCATTCCACTGTGCTGAATCTTTTGCTACTGTTGATTGTAAATACACATGAACATTCCCTTTTATACACATACACATGTTGAGGCTTGTAACTATGACACAGCCCTTTTGTATGTTTTTGTTTTTTTCCATGATTTAGCTTTTGTATTGATGCACACTAAATTTTATACTAGAGTGTTGAATACATGATTGTAAATTTTACTTTGGGTAAGAACTGCAAAGATTAGATCATTTTACTGCAATCCAAACCGGAGTATGCACTATCCAGTGGCCTAAACGTGAGCTGTTATTAGGCACGTATCTGTGATGCACTACTCTAGCTTTATAATGTGAAAGGCTTGTTATTGCCCGATTCCTCGAATCACAAATCACTTTCTACAAATTCCATTTGTTGAAATGGTTTATCGATTTGCTCAGAGTGCTGTTGCTGCACATATTGCTTTGCTATTTCTGGAAGCCATTTGTAGGGTCTGATGTTAAAAATAGTTGCTATCCAAGCTGTTTTGTTAATCCACTTTAAACATTGATGTCTTGATTTAATGTTAACTTGTGTCCTTGGATAACTGCTATCGACTTGTGCAATATCAAATTCAGACATCAGAAATCCAAAATCTTTCGTGTTATTTTATTAGACGAGCTCATATGTCTTAAGTTTTAACAACCACATTTCTGAAAGAATTAAATACTCTTAAGCACAATGAGTCTTGACAAAATTATGAGCAAATAATTTATTTTGGCAGTTACAGAAAAAAAATGCTCCATATTTACTATTTAAATCTGAAACAGCACATAATCAGGCAAATATCACAAGCTTTAACACCAATGTTGTGTGTTTACACAAGCTACAGTATTATTGCTATCATTGTTGAGTGTTATTCACTGTTTGTGTTGTTTTGGGCACAGTAACCAAACAGACATTAACCAAATACAGCAAGTATAAAACTCTGGTCTATCGGTTTTTTTTTTTTTTAATTCAGGTTTGTTTATGCAGATTTCTTCAACAGAAGTGTGTGCAAATGATTGTGATGGAGACTGGGGCCAGCACAGAAAAAGACTTTAAATAATTATATGCTTAATAAAGTGACACGTTATGCTGTGTTCAAACTGATTATTTCTTTAAATGTTGTTCTTAAAAAACAAAAGTAGTCAGGCTGATGTAGCATCCTGTGTTAACAAAACAGCCAAGTGTGTATGAGCGAATGTTCAGAAAGAGTCAGAATGGAGGCCATAAATAACATCTGCTGATATTTCTGAGTGTGTTTTATTTCATAGGGTTGTTCTCCTTGTACTGTTTTGAAATATCTATCAGGGCTCTCCACCCTGAAACCCATTATAATAAAATATAAAAATATTTCTGCTGTGCTTAGAGATTCTGTTGCGACTTTGTAGGTTAGTGCTGTATTTTCATTGTTCTCCTGAGAAGGTAGCAGTTGTTTGTTGCGCTGCCGTCACAGGGCGACATTGCTAACAGTTACAAGGGCATTTAATACGAGACAAATTTCAACAGTCTCAAACATGAGGCCACGTGTCTCTGTTATCTCCTAAACCGAGAGAAAGAATCGTGTCATCTGCCAGGATAGTACTAAGACCACTGCGCTTCTGCCCTGCTGCTACTTGTGCTTATACCAGGAGTTCCCAAACTTTTTTGGGCAAACGACCCGAAATAGGCATTATGGATTTTCTACAACCTCCTTAGACCTTTGTCCAACCTTTAACCACCCTACATTTTTTATTCCAGATTTATAATTTAGGACTACTGAAACACAAGAAGAGTTTATGATGTTAGTAGCATGAATGTGTGCAACATAAGTGACTAAAAACAAAAGGAATATTGTTCACACACTCAACTGTGTATCTTATGTACAACTGGAGATTTCCAAATCGAACTGTAAAATGTTTAGCGATTTCATGCACACCGATATCTCTCTGAAAACATTGCGCTGTTGTCGTGATTGTTGTCATGAGCTGCGTTTCAAATTGAAAGCTCTGCCCTTAAATTCGAAAGTATTTACTAATCTAAAAACCCAGAAAACTGGTACACAAAGCAGACCTTTCGGTAGATTTAAAGGCTACATCAGACTTTAAAATTCAAAAACAAACTGTAATAGGAAAGTGGGTTATAGTATTAATACTCTAACAGACTAGAATAGTACATAAGGGTTTTTTTTTTTTTTTGAGACACAACCCTAGTTTATGTAACAGAGGCAGACGGACAGGGACAATTGTCCATTTTTATTGATGAGCACATACGCTTATTGCAGCGTGTCAGAAAAACAACTGAAATAGCCGTTCATCCAGACACATGTACAGGGTATAATATGGGAGTGGATGTTATGACCAGTTTAGATTGTGTGTGATTAAAAAATCTCCATGATCTGTTTTTTACAGAGTGATCGCATATACCCTGATTAAACACATTTTTGCTTTTTTCAGTTGCTCTGAACCCTACCCCCCTTCAAAGGTTAATATAATATTTCCTTTTTAGGATCCACATCAGTTTATTTGCAATTAACATGTATTAAAGGGGATTACTTAGAATTTTTGTGAAACCTAGAACAACAGCATCACCAACGGTCTTCAGCAAAGCACACAGAATGATATGAATCAAGCCCATCAGTGACAAGTCCCCGAGATTTGATCTCCATCCAGCTTGCTTCCATTACATGTCACCCGCAGTCGTGTTACAGGTGTAGTGAACGTGAACGAAGTGGAATATTCACTCTATCATTGGTTTTCCCTAACATGCATTTGGAGGAGAAACTAAAAGTTGCTAGTGAGCACACATTGTCTAAGTAAAGTACAAATTACACAAAAGGACAGACAGCAGAACCGTTCAGTATAGTGGATTTCTTTATTTTATTTTATTTTATTTAACAAAAGGGTTTCAACTTTGTTTCTGAATCCTGTGTTTGTTTTTCAAAGGAATTCTCAGGATTAACAGCAGGCCTGTTGTTTGAGAGGGGCTACAATATAAAAAATCAGCAAGATGCTGGATGCTTGTTTTGTCCTCATAAGGATTTTGCAGTCAATACAAACTTGAAATAGTCCAGAGGTTATAAATGCATGTACTATTTTCTAAGTGTACATGTGGTTAGAAGTTTAAAAAAAAATTTTTTTTTTCAAATGAAACTACACCATTTTAGAGATGTCACCTATAAAATATTTATCTATAGCAAAAATTAATGTAAAAATCTGCTGTTATAATGTGCTCACCTCTGCCTTGTGCTGTAAGTGATCTCTAGTGTGACGTAATCAGTGAAAATATCAAAAGTATTAGAACATGGACTTTTTTTAGACTCAGTAGCCACAAGACCAAGGAGGAGATGAATATTCCAGGACCATGTTTAAGTGATAAAATGATGCCGGGATCTAAGTGGTGTTTCATAGCTTATATACATTCACATAATCTTTACTGCAAGTAATAATAATATTTTATAAGAAAATATTTTTATACAAAACAGAGCGGACATACTTTAACCTCATTATCTGATTCTCTAGCTGTAACCTCACCCACAGTGTCATGACTGAGAATCAACATCGGACAGATCCAAGAATGATTCGTGATGAGTATATGGGAGTTCGAGTCTGATGTCAGACACTGTCAGAATGTTTAAAGAATGTAATGTCTGCTATAATTGATGAGCCATAATCTCGACGGGTTAAAACATTCATGGGCCTTGACCTCATGGAAATGAACTTCTCATTCCTTGCATCTCTCTAGAAAAAAAAGTGTCAAAAAAATGTTCCATACTTGGCCACGCCAGCAGTTCAAACAGAGAAGGAAGGGGATGGTGTGTGTGTGTGTGTATGTGTGTGTGTGTGTGTGTGTGTGTGTGTGTGTGTGTGTTTGTGATTGGGTGGCTTTGTGAGGTTGGAAGGCGTGCATACAGGTTATGGAGTGTAAAGCAGTAATGTTACAGCCTTGCCTGTAAAAGGGTTTTAATAATGGCCTTTGGTGATGTCATTAAACCAAGGAACATCTGTGACTTGGCACGAATGCGTCTCCGTTCCCAGTTTGGGCTTACAACCAAAGCTACACGCAGCTTGCCTTAAAGAAGCACCCGGTTCCTTTAAATCAATATGGAGTTCAACAAGCAATTTATAAAACTGCAAATCAATGAAAGAGAATGCATTCTCAAATCTCTCAAAGATTAACTTTATTTAAGTCATAATTCAAAAGGTGCTCTGCTACAGCTTTTTTAATTGATAGAAGAATAAATGAATCCACAGTAAAACCAAAATGATATTTTTTTGCATCAGTTTATATTGTTGTGCAATTTTTTTTGCTTTCAGTGACAGAAATATTATATGCAAAAGCTACTGGTCTTTTATGTAATACTTTATTTACTGACAATTACATCATGTCCACGTGAGGCTGCACGTATTGTCTATTTGAAAAAGACATTAAAACGATCACTGGCCTTTGTCTATAACTCTTGCAATACAATGCATAAGAATAAAACTGTGGTTAGTTCTTGTTAGCAAGTGTGTATATCTGTTTTACTTTGCAGATTCCCTCACAACCTTCAAGACACTAGCTTGTATCACGTCATGGAAAGAAAATCTTCCAGCACTTACAATTTTCTTACAAAGAATAAATACAAATGTAAAAAAAATCTTTGTAGTGCTTTGAATATAGGCATTTTTGGGTAAAAGCCAAAAGTAGTATGTACCTTAAATCTAAGCAAAAACAGCAGAGTTCTTCCAATCAGAGTACACCAGGAAGCCAATGAAGGTGCTGTCTGTCTTCGGGCTAGAGTAAAAGCCTGTATACTCGCCCAGAGCCATCTGCACCCACACCTGATCGCCAGGAATCAGGTGCAGCAGAGTGCCTCCAGACAATGAGGCTGGCTTGGACCAGTTGCCAAACATCTGGAAGTAGGAGCCCATGGCGTGTCCATTCTTCATCAGGTCAAACTGTAGGCTGGAGCGGTACACGGTGGCATGGACGGCAAAATAGTAAACACCTGGCACCCTGCATGTGAAGCGTCCAGTCTCTGCGTTGTAATCGCCCTGCTCATTCAAGATGATTTTGTCAAAGCGCACTGCATCCCCTACTGCTAATGGCATGGTGTGGGATTCAGACAACTTGGCACTGAATGCTGACTTAGGAGCCACAGCACATTCTCCTGGGGGTCCTTTCTCACCTCTCTCTCCTGGATCACCTCTGTCTCCGGTCAGGCCCCTTACGCCTGGCTCACCTGTGAGATATTAACACAATGAGAGACATCTTGGCTTTCTGCGCTCATGTTAATCCCAGATAGAAGAACAATTCCAGGCCAAATATGGTTATAGGCACATAAAGGCTAGTTATGGCAATGATAAGTGTATTGTGACTCAGTGGTAAACAGCAATATTTAAGGTTTTAATGGTATTTGGTATCAGAGCCAAGAATGGCTCAAACAGCAACCAGTGATTGTGGCCTTTCATTTTTAGGTCAAATCCATGATTGAAAGTGTTCCAGATGAAGTGAGCCAGCATTGGGCTATTGGATGTATTCAATTCTATTCACTTTTTTTCTATTCACAATTATATGGAACTCAGTATTCATCAGGCTCCTCCTGTCACAGAACACCTCATCATTTTACTTCAGCATTAACTACAGACAAATATGGTGATTTTTTTCCCTCGTGTTTTTATTTATTTATTTATTTTTAATGGTTTTAGCTTTCTAAAGGGATTTTACTTGAAACTCTTTCTGACCATTTTGTGGTGCTAGGTGGTACCATCCCACTGTTGGGTCTTTGAGCAAGGACTTTAAACCCTGATTACTCTATTGTTTCCTGTTTCAGTAATAAGTCAGCCAAATCAATAAATGTAAATATAATTATATACAATAATAATAATTTAATAATTATTCATAATTATTCATCATCATGTCCTTTATTTATAATAAAAGTATATATATCAATTTAATGTGATATTACTTTCAGATTAATTATGAATCATTATTGTTATTATGTGCTATAATGTACAACGACTATTTTTATTGTTATCATTCATTCATCTACATTAACCATTTTAGCCTGGTCAGGGTAGCACTGAAGTGAAGTGAAGTGACTTTGTGGCCAAGTATGTTGACCCATACTGGGAATTTGTGCTCTGCATTTAACCCATCCAAGTGCAAACACACACCCGTGAACACACACCGGAGCAGTGGGCAGCCATTTTAACTGCGGCGCCCAGGGAGCAGTAGGGGGTTCGGTGCCTTGCTCAAGGGTCTCACCTCAGTCGTGTTATTGAGGGTGGCAGAGAGCGCTGGTCATTCACTCCCCACACCTACAATCGCTGCCGGACCCGAGACTCAAACCTACGACCTTCGGGTTCACCTTCGGGTTACAAGTCCGACTCTCAGACCATTAGCCACTATCACTTAATATTACTGTTGTTGTTGCGGTGGTGGTTGTTGTTGTTGTTGTTGTTATTATTATTATTATTATTATTATTATTAATTACTTAGCTCATTGTTTTGACATTTGATATTAAGCAAATATATACCAGGCTCTCCACGATCTCCCCTTTGCCCTTTCTCCCCCAGTGGTGCATCTCGCCCATCTCTGCCATCTCTGCCTGGTTGTCCTGGCCTGCCATGCAACCCTGGAGAACCCGGGATACCTGGGCTGCCCATACACAGACTGTGAATCTTATTATCCTCAAGCGGACTTGAATAGTGAGCCAGCAAAACAAGAAGGAGGGAAAGGGCCCAAGACTGGAGAGGTGTCATTTCTTTGAGTCTGTTAATAGAGATACACTAAATGAGCATGAGAAAGACTGCCTTTGCACAATATTCGTAGCTAGTTAAGACAGACTTGGAAGTCATTCACTGATGATGTGAAAAGCATAGCACTTGAGTAGCAAAATATTATTTCCAACTCATTAGAAAAAGCAGGCCAGGGGAAATTTGATGATGCTCCATAATGCTTGAAGTATGAGCTTGGCTTAAAGTGTAAATGCAGAAAGCACACAAAAAATTGAACAATAACAACCCTGTGTATTTTCATATCCTCCCTCACAGGAATGAAGCAGCACAGTGATTCATGTCTCTAGCAAGCAGTGAAGTGCACAGAGTCCCAGAAGTCACTCCACAATCAGGTACTGAAAATGCTTCGTGAGCAAAAGTACAAAGTATTCGGTGATTGGTGGATTTTCATGATACTGCCCCAGGCTGCACGCTTTTGAGACTTCACCCCTGACTGTAAATCAGTGGGGTACTCTGCATGACTTCTGCAGTTCAAACAGCTGGTTTAAGTAAAACTAAGGAAAGTGCTGACTCACATTAACAGAACACAGACCATCAAAGCATGCATCTGAAAGCAGACAAGACCATGCATGCACAAAAATCTATATTTTAAGAAAAACAGACAGGCAGCACTTCTGTTTCTGAGTGTTTGTTTCCAGTAAAAGTTAATGCTATTTCAAGGGACAGTATTTGTGTATATTCCTGTTAAACCAAAACACAATAGATATAGTGCTTGGGAATTGCAAGAACCACTCAGAACCAAATTCACATCAAGCCTACAGCATGTCCGTGCACAAGACCATCGGTCAATTGGTATGCACTGTATTAACTTTCCTGGTGCAATAGAGTACAGATTATGAAAGATTGTGAAGCAGTGCTCAGTTCTTTCTCCTTTCTTATTTTTTAAAAGTAAAACAGCACGATGAATTTGATAGTGATCTTTGTTCGAGAACACAGAAACATCAGTCTTAAAACCTGACAGAATCAAAAGATATATTGATATTGAGTTCAAATAGCAAATGTACTTCATCCTATCAGATTACTAATGATAGATGATAAGTCAGACTTTAGTCTGCACGAACCATAGTTCAAAAAGCATGGGTGCATATAAAACTGGCCCACTCTTAAAAAAGCTTTTTAGTAGGTAGTTGAGTCATAAACACATCTGCCACTGTGTCAAATATCTGCAAATACAACAATACAAATGAGAACTAACTTACCATTAATTCTTCAGAACTTCATAGAAGTGACAGTTTCTGAGCAGAGTGAACCGAAAACAGCAGAGAGAGACTTTCGTATCCCAGACTAGGGAGCCTGGGAAAAAGTGAACACTCTGACGCTTGAAAGAGGAAATAGGAATGCAAGCCAATTAGAGAAAGAGGGAGGGTAGGAGACAAGGAGCGAGAGAGAGAGGAGAGAGAGAGAGAGGAGAGAGAGAGCGAGAGAGAGTCAGAGGTAAAATGTGTGTCCGAAGGAAAGGGGGAGACGAGAACAATGACCTATAAACTCTGTGAGCTATAGTGCATGTGGATCAGAGTCTGAATATCTCAAACTGTATGATTAATTACTAAAGAATGAAAGCACAGAGGATCAGAGAACTGTGGTCACTGGAACAAGAGGAGACAGGAGACATATGACATATTGAGCCAAATTATTTCCCCGTTTCTCATCAGTCATGGAAATATTTAAGCCTGCTTGTTTACTGTAAAAGGTCTGTCTCTGTTATTACCATCTTAAACTGCCAAAACAATCTTTCCCTGTCTTTAATGTCTGGCTCACAGTTATTACTCTCTAAAGATGTGTTGCTGGGACATGGGTTGGTCCCTTTGATACATGCCTATATGAACTGAGAAGCTTCTAGTAATTGTTTACCCATGGTTAACACAAAGAATAACTTAAATCCACTTCCCATGTGGGAACACGGAACACAAATAAACATGGAAGCTTCAACACTCCTTGAAGTGAATGTCTGCATGCTGTTATTAAAGTGCACTGAAAATGCTCCTTCATCCAGTCATTCATCAGGAGTACAACCTGGATGGGATGGCCAGTCAGCACAAAAACAGTTCATGCCCAAGTGTTTTAGGATAATCTCACCTGAATACTGTAGACATGCAACTAAGAACTGCTGAGTAAGTTCTGAGATATCTAGTTAGTTTCTTGATGTATATTTTAGGCTAGCTATGCAAGTTTTATAAATTAGCCATGGTAACCAACTAGCAGGCTAAGCCTGTTAAATTCTTAGCTAGCATGCCAACGCCACTGACATGTTTGTGTCATATTATGGTAGCTATATAGCTGAGATGAAATGGGCACTGCAAAGACTGAGCTCCTGAAATAATTTTCCCTGATAATTGCCTGTAACCAGAACTGTCTTCTATTGGCTTGGAAAGGTGTCTGATTCAATAACAACATTTTCCAAAAAAAAAAAAAAAAATTATTCTGGCTTACTCTTAAAAATCACTACACTCGTCTGCAACCAGGAGGCATGAACAACGGCAGAGTGACGTGTCTCACTCAAGGGTCTGGATTGGATCATCACAGTAGGGTGAATTATGTATTTACTTACTGCATGCTGGGTATCGCAGTTACACTACATGGATGTGTGAAAATAGGACAACACAAAATCATGACTTCTGTCAAAACACTGACAGTGAGTGATACAATACCATATAACACAGTACTACTTACCATGACAAATAATATTAAATTCTAGTTTTTTGCTGGAATGCTCCTTTAACTAAACTGAGATTTGGTGAATTTTAAAGCCCAATATTTCATTTCTACGGGTGAGGCAAAGAGGTTGTTTCATCTTGTATCAGTCAGGAAAAAAAAATCTCATGGCATTTGAAATGTTTAACAAGTACTTCAAAGATCAAAATGGAAAAATATAAATAGTACAAAGTATGTTTTTTTTCCCTCTTGGAAACTTACTCAAGAGTACAATTACAGATTTTCAATTATACTTGAAAGTCTTCTAAAATACACTATATGACCAAAAGTATGCGGACACCCGACCATCACAACCAGATGTGCTTGTTGAACATCTCTTTCCAAAACCATGGGCATTTATAATGGAGCTGGTCCATTCATCAACAGCCTCCACTCTTCTGGGACAGCTTTCCATTAGATTTTGGAGCAGGGCTGGGAGGATTTTGCTCATTCATCCACAAGAGCATTAGTGAGGTCAGGCAATCATGTTGGACGAGGAGGTCTGGGGTGCAGTCGGTGTTCCACTTCATCCCAAAGGAGTTCAGTGGGGTTGAGGTCAGAGCTCTAGTGCGCAGGTCACTTGGGTTCTTCCACTCCAACCTTGACAAAGGGGCATTATCATGTTGGAACATGTTTGGGAAGGTTAGGTCCATTACTTCCAGTGAGGGGAATCAAAACGCTACAGCACACTAAGACAATAGACAATTGTGTGTTTCCAACTTTGTGGCAACAGGTTGTGGAAGGCCCACATGTGGGTGTGATGGCCAGGTGTCCACATACTTTTGGCCATATCGTGTAGTACTTAAGTACAGTAACAAAAAGTACACTTGGTCAAGTATATTCCACCCCTTTGGATGACTACTGGGTACTTTATTTAACAATGAATTTCTTGCTCTTACTTTTAAAGCCAGCTTCCTGCCCAACTAGACACAATAACAGTACTACAAAAACCTGTATTAAAAGTACATCACAAACGAAGCCACGTTGAGTAAACAAGACATGTTTATTATTTAAACTATCACTTAAATAAAAAAGTGCATAGAAAATAAACATGATTAGAAATTTTGCTTTTTACAGTTATGTACATTTTTTCCTCATACATTCGTTCTTAAGTAATTTGTGGTTTGTCAATGGTCTTTCCTTCATTTCTGTGAACACTGAGAACACTGTTTGGGCAACTCGAGAGCAAAAGAAAATAATAAGCATTAACAAACATGGAACACTCCGAGAGCTAAAGAGAGTAAGGAAGTGTTCATAGAAAAAAAAAAGATCATCAGTGCCTGAAAAGGTGGACAAGCACAGGCTCTCTTTTTTCAAGGTCGATTTTTGAGCACAAAACAAAGCCAATGTTTAATAAATGATAATAGAGCACTGAAGGGTCCTACCAAATGATGTGCACTTTCATCTTACCTCAGGGGCATTACAGGACCCTTTACCTGCATATACAGATGCTTCAAAGTTGCACAAATAAATAAAATACTCATTACTGTTACTTATTACAAAACACGACATAAAATATTTAACTGAATTTCAGACAAGAGAAAGAGGTTTGGGAAACATGGTCAGGTGAAAGATAGGATTTTTGTTTTGCTGTTTTCTTGACAACCACAAAGTATGTGAAAATGTACAAAGAGTAAAATCAAAACTACAGCATTGAAACAAATGGCTAACCTCAAAAACTTTACAACCACATCTTACATTTACTTTGTTTCATTGTATAAATATCATCTTTCAACCTAAACACCCACCCACCCACCCCCCCACTCCCCAAAAAACAGGAGAAAACGAGTCCTAAGATCATAACTGCAATGCTCCAGTCACAGAGCATACACAGGCACAGAAAAACAATACATAATGTCAATATTTAAAATGCTGCACATTAATCTAAAACTGTATCTGTAACACAAAGTCATTATAGATTACACTGAACATTGCTATTAACCATTATGAAACTGTTGTTTGCTACTGTAACTACATTTGTCTGTCCATTCCATATACTGTGTAGATATTGTGAATATTGAAGTACAATTTACTATCCATACATATGTGTAGGTAGAATATATTCATTATGTGTGTAAGAATATGTATACATATATACTAAGGAGCAAGTACAGGAGCAGGTGTGGTACCACTGGCGTGGCGTGGAAGAATAAAGTCAAGGAACCTGGTAGCTTCTCAAACACTGACTGAACACCATATTTCACTGGGTTGTGGAGCATCTGAAGTTGCAATGAAACTAGTTTTATGGATAAAATAGTCATTAACAAAGCCCTTAGGATTAGTAAAATCATAATCAGATCGACAGATGCAAGTTCTGTACAAAGATCACCGTTGCTGTACACTCCTCACCGACTAAAATGAAACATAAAGCTCTTCTGTAACGTCCCTGCCTTTCACATTTGAACAATCATTAAAAAAAGTTACTATGATAAAAGATCAATTGTAAATTCAAATAATACATTCAACGAAGGCCTAGCTGCAGAGTTCAGCCCGGCCCTGTGCCGCATCCAGAGAGCCGGACTTAGAGGAACTCGAATACCTGAATCGATGACAAGACCCACATTGCAAGGAGCATGGCAAGAAGCTCCCAGCAAGAATCTGCGGCAACACCATCAAACCCACAAATCCAGAAAACGTAATCTGAAAAAGCAGCCAATTAAGAACTATATAAAGCATAATTAATATTCCATTGTGTTGTCAATCTGGAAATAAGGCTTGAGGAATCTGCAACTGCCTTAAAAGATATTAGAGTTCACATGAGGCAATAAGACAATGCTACACATAAACTGGCCTTTTAGCGGCTCATTCAGAAAACAAGAGCCAGAGGTGCACACCACAGCAATGGAGTGAGCTTTGTCTGGAGGTATGTACACATCCCCTAGGCTTTCTGCAACATCAACAAGCTCTATCTCACATTATCCCTTTTATACAACTCAGTTCTGACTGTCAAAAAGACAACAGTGTAAGTTTGCATCCACAAGAAATTGTTTTGCTCAACAAAGTGTAATACTTTCACAATTATTAAGACCTTTACAAGGGTACGCATTCCAAGTCTTGCAGTATTCTCCCGAGATACGTCTCGGCCCTAAAGAGAGAATGCTCCTCACTATGTCTGTCTCTTATCAGGTCTCATTTCAGCCATGACAAATGATTGGATTCATTCAGAAATTATCAGATGGACAAAACAATTGTACAAGAAGGCACCACACCCTTGCTATTAAAAAATGTACAGGACAGACATCCATGGGAAGTCGAAATTCCATCACAAAATCAATTTATTGTGAAGGAAACAAGATGTTGCCCTAAGGGGTGACACAGAGGGCTAAAACTGTTGAGAAAAAGGAATAAAACATACAAAACGAGCACATTTGTGTGCTTTAAATGGCTAGCTAGAGCCTCCATGCAGTGCCAAGGCAACATGTGTCAAGCTGGGAAGAAGACTGATGTTCAGTGCACAAAACAGGGAGAATGAGTTTTCCTCTATTCCTCCAAATATAGTGCTTTAGAAGAAAGTTTTCATGGGCTAGCCTCCGTGGCAGATTCCTTCGGGTATACTCGTATCTATGAAAATATTTTTTTTTACAATAATAAAATAGATGGAGTAAACTTTGCAGTTGCTTAAATGTAAAATGATTTCAAGCATTTTTTACTATTCATCATTTCTCCCCATAAAACTTGTCCTTTGCTTGAGAATCAGCAAAGAGCGGACTTTAAGGGAAGGTTGGTATTTGTGTGTGTGATATTAAGGCTGCCATTGGAGGAGACATGCCATTTCAACAGATAAGCACTTATAACTAAATGCTTTACAGCCTACGCTAATTATATACTATCATCTGAAATGTTTGTGACTAACTTGGATCGGCAATGAGAGCTACTGGTGGACTGCACACTATGGGAACAACTACGGCTTTCAGTCTTTGGAATAGAAAAAAGAGAATAAGGAAGAAAAAAGCCAAACTGTTTAAAAAAAGGACACTATAAAAAAATAATGACAAGCATTAGTGTTGTAAACCACTATCTACTACAAAATGTTGGTAAAATAAATACAATATTTTATTAAAAATATAAATATCAATAAGTGCTATTCACTAGTGAGTGCTTTTCAGTATTTTTTATATAGAAAAATATACATATTATTTACATATGAAAGGAAATAATGACATTTACCCATCTACAACAGAAACAGGAAAAGCAAAATTTTAAAATGACTCATCCGTCTTGAGAAAACATGTGGATGCCGTTGAGTTTTGTTTTTGTTTTTTTTGAGTAAATACTACCAGCTACAGGCCTTAAAACATGCACATACTAAATTTCCTCATTACAAACATTATCAGTCCAAGTTACTATAAAAATTGATTAAGTAAAATTAAGCAATCCCACCCACCCATTAAATTTCTTTAGTCCCTTGGCTGTCAGTCCACCAGGATCTCAGCACATCCAGCCTCCAATGATACCTCCAGGGGTTATTACTTCTTAAACAGTTCAGGTACACTTTTTTTTTCCTACCCCTGCTTGGATAAAAACCTGCATATGTCCATCACAGGGAACAAAGAGCTCCCTCTAGCGTTCTCTATCCATCGGTCCAAGGGCTCATATACACATAGACCACATCACCAGAAGGAGAAGGCTTTGATGTACATTCAAAAAGGGAGATTTGACGGTAGGTTAAGGACAAATAAAAAAAAAATCAAAGCAAAACAAAACAAAACAAAACAATGGACTCCTCACAATTCTTCTATCTAAAAAGACAGTGTACCGTTCCCTTAAAAAAATTGCACTTTGGTGTCAAATAAAACAATGTGGCAATTCCATCATACTTTTTTTTTATCCCCCCCCTCACATTCCATAGGCATGGGCAGATGAGACTCAATATTACACATTTAGAATTTGCAGTGAAGATTTGGGCTAAAGATAGGGCACACAATTCAGTAACAAGCAGACTGCTTATCTTTGACTGGCCTGTTTTGGGTGTATAAGGGAGAGCTCCACTGAAGAAGTCCTTTTCTCCTTTTATTCAATATGACATTGCTCTTGAAACCTTTCCTGAATCAACTTGAGGCACAGTGCCATAATCCCTCTGAAAACCTGAGCCTGTTTCAATAAATAACCATATTATTCAAAATACACACACTGACAAAACACAGTTTTGTTTGGAAGGACCGGGTTCAGTTAAAAGTAAGAAAGGGAGAGGTGTTAATTAAGGAACTTGCGACACTTTTTGGCCCCACAGTTGCAAGGCAGCTTATTGCCTGGTTCCTCGATGGGGAACTTGTAGTCATATGTGAGCTCTTCGCCCCTGTAGATTTTCCGCAATGCAAAAATGACTATGTGCTTTTGCCCATCGATATTGACCACACGGGAGTAGCAGTTGGGCTCACAGGAGTGGTTGATGAAACGAGCTGAGTTGCCATGCATGGTGGCATCTACCACCTCATAGTCATCGATACGAAACATGTAGCAGCCAATTCCCTGGTTAAAAAAAAAAAAGAAAAGAAAAGAAAGAAAGAAAGTTTAAGAACCACATTACCATTCAAGTCAGGATTGCATACGAATGCTTCAGTGCTTTGCATAAGTATTTACTCCCCTGTGAACTTTTCAATATTTTGTACCGTTACAACCTGAAACTGAAATCCATGACATATAATCCCAGTTAGATCCATTTCAGCTCCACCTATGGTGGTGTCTCGATATGATACACGTATTGATATGATCTCCGTGTTGGCGGAATAGGATGGTAGCTCTCCCCTGTCAATCACAGCGACACTAGCGAGCCGTGTGTGTCTGTGAGCTCATGTATGTAGAACAGGGCAGATGGCGTTTTCCTGCAAGTGTGTTACTCTGCCTGTGACGAAGCACGAGCAGTAGTATGAAAAGATATTGCTGGCTAGCTACAAGTGTCTCAGAGGAAGCAAATGTTAGATTTCACTCCTTCCAGGTGATGGTAGTCATATGACAGGAGAGAGCTGGCTGAGGGGTAGGAATTGGCAGGTGACCAAATTGGGGTGAGAAAGAAAAAAGCGTGACCTCATTTCTCATGCAAAGCCTGAGGAAAAAGAAGAAAAATATGTCCTCTCTGTCTTTTTCCAATAGTCAAATATTTGTTTTATAATATTTGGACTTGTTTCAGGTCTTTTTTATGCGGTTTTTGGATGCAGTTGGGCTGGAAATTTTGCCAAAACCGGCAACTCTGATACCGAACACAGTCTCATATTAGCAGCTGTAAGCTTCCCAATTGGCACGCTGATTCCTTTATCCTGGGTTGAATCAACTGGGAAATTCCATCTTAAAGCAGCAGAGCATGGGTGTGCTGTAGTCTATGTGATATCAGCACAGACACAATGATATTAACACCAGCTAGTAGGATATTGTATTAGCTTGTGTAAAAAAGCATGCTTAGGAGTTTCAGCATGTTTTTTTTTTTTTTAAACCCCTGCTACCTCCCCTGATTTGAGGTAAAGAAGAGGGAGTGTGGGCTTGTTTCATCTTAACCATTTAAAGCAGTATTTTATGACAGATAGTCTACATAATCATGTAGCCTGTTGAATGTATTGTGTGAAATGCTGATGGATCAAATCAAAACGCTTGTGTAAGAGAATGATATGAAATGCTGTATCGTTACAGTTATAGTGAATACATACACACTATTGCAAGACATGCCATACATGATACTATACAATGCACATTATAGTATGTGAGAGTGCAAGTGTTTACCTTGGCATCATAGTACTTTTCTCGTTTGTCAGTAAGGACAGAGCGAATGACGTTGCCCGAATACTCAATCACCATCTCACCAGCATCAATGTTTCTCTTACAGAACAGACCACGGCCGTGTATGGCTGACCTGCCGACAGTAACAAGACTTGTATTACAACACCTCACTCTTTATTTGCCTGACAACGCTTTACTCTACATTCATTTTAGTTCTTTGGTTACAGAGCCAACAAAAGTTAGGAAGCAAGAGGATTTTGTACCTGTACACGCCTACAGAGTCTCTGGATGTTTTCTTCAAGTGTCTGAACCTTGCAGCCAGAGGCACATCTGTGCTGATGCCCCGTCTGTAAGGCCAACAAAAGGAATATTATTGACCACAGGTTAGACAAAAACTGAGAAATGAAGTTAAGGTGGATCTAAAAACAGACCGAGCAGATTTGAACTGCTCTTCTTCATCCTCCTCTTGAGGGTTGTACTCAGGTGGTTGTCGATATTTGGAAGCCAGGAAGTTAAACATGTCCAACACAGACCTCCTTCAGAAAGAGTCAGAAAGAATCAATAGCATCACAAATCAGCGAATTACTAGCCTCCAGCAACAGGTATAAAAAACACTGTTATAAATGAAGCTTATACTGTTGTAAGTAAAACATAATTATATGTAAATAGTATGCATAATTATGCTTTTGCTGTTTCACAACAAAAAGCATTCTTTACCCCAATGACAGAGTAACATACGTACTGTTTTGTCCCTCTTTCTTTTGACTGACTGTCAAATGACTTCTTTAGTCATTCAAATTAGAATTATTCATATCAATATTACCTCCACCTCATTTCTAACTGTCTATCCATGAAGTGTTTGCCCTCACTTCACACGCTAACTAATTATACACCATAAAGAAAATGTGAAGCTTAGGGGTGAAAAATGCTGTGAGCAGTGCCTAATAATTCAGTGGACTCAACTCCATGTACAAGCACAACACAAGGACAAGCCATAAAGGCAGTGCTACATACCTGTGGTGGACCTCAGCACGAGCAGATCCATGAGGATTAAGAGGAGGCTCATCCACATCCTCTGGTTTGTGGAAGCGGAACCTGTAGTTTCTGCAGTACCTGGCACCGTATAGCTGCTCCAAAAGAAACACTACAGCATCATGGACAACACCCAGCATCCGCAGCCCATTCACTCCTGACAAAACCATGTAGCAAAGCAGAAAGAGAAAAAATTAATTATGTAACAGGCAATTACTATATACATAACACTGATCTGAATATTGTGTAAAACAATCATGTGGCATGCAGGTGACTACCATCAAAAGATAGCTCTTTGAGTTTGGCATTAGAGCGTGCCTCCTGGACTTTATCTGTCAGAGATTTCCAGGCTTCTGTAAGCAAGTAAGCAAATCACAAGTTAAATCAGAACACTTGCTAAATTAAAAAATATATTAAACCACCACTGATTAATACAATTTCTTGTCAATATGCTGTTTTATTAACATTATTACAAGGCTTGTGCTATATGATGATGACATCAACCCTACATGATTACACTGCCATGATATTCAGTGACCTTTTTTCCGCTTATATTACCAGACCTGCAAACTTTTTTTTTTTGGTAGGAGGCCTACAAAGAGGTGTCAGATTTAACATATTACAAATAATGTTACTGTTTATGATAATTAGAAAGGGATTAAACGACTTTTTTGGATTGGAAATGTCGGCCATGTGTACAAGAGATTAGACTGCTGTGTATTGTTTACTGTGAACTACTGCTGAATCACCTAAAATTCCACCATCTAGAATGAAAATTTTAAAATAAAAAAATCGTGAGCAGGGAAAAGTTCATTTTTAACTTACACCCTTATTAAGTTTGTCCTAAGCAAACATAAGCATGAGCTCTGAATTTCATATAGCTGCAATAAGAGTACAAATCAAGCTTACCTTCAATACTCTCGCAGCAAACCTTAAAGCCATCATCACTGCAGATTTCAAACAGAAGGCCTTTTTTGGGCTTGTAGTCTGAGGTGGAATTTTGTCCACTGTCCTTCTGATCGGGAGTGGCTACCAGCAGAGCATTAGGTGCTCGGTCAGCATTCTGACCAGAAAGACCTGAAATTGCACAGAATTTTATACATCACACATTAAAGAGAGAAAACTCAGAGAAAACTATTTATTCACAGCATTTAAACAGATCATTTATAAAATAAAATAAACACTTTAGCACAGGTATGTCTTCTATAATTAAAGATATACCCACTAGCAGTCCTGAGTTTTTCATCATGGGATTCTACAGCCTTCTGATTAAGAGAAGAAAGTTCACACTTTCTAGAATTACTGCAAGCAAAAGAAATTTTTGTTTAGTCCAGTAGTAATACATTTGAAATTACAGGTTTATTTCAAATTCATTATCTTGAATTTGTGTACCTCTTTCTTGAACCCTTTTCATTAGGCTTTGCCATATTCGTCAGCTCAAGTGCCATTTGCTCTTTACCCCTATTGATAAACAAAATATCACATTTTACTTAGATGTCTTTTGAGAAGGCATACTTGGCAAGACAAGGCTGCAAAATTGCTTGTGATTACCTTTGTAAAGATTGATTTGTAGAGACAGGACCACCTTGTGATTCTGCCATTGCCTCTGATGGCCCAGCTTTGTGCTTCTTTCCACCAGTATTGGCTACAATTGGTAGAGTCCTCTTTGATTTTTGCTTTACCTTCCCAATGCCTGTGGAAGCTTTCAGTGCTTGCTGTTGGCTTGTAGCTTGTGTGATAGGTGAGGTTTGTGAGCTCTGGGTGGGGACTCCAACCCTGTGACCCTTATTCAGGTCTTGTGTGATGTGACTGGGCACAAGAGCCACTTGGCCAGATGTGTTTGTACTGGGATCAATGGTCTTCTCTGCTACAAGCTTGGTAACAGGATTCTGAAGATTGCCTTCTTTGCTAACATTGCCTTCTTTGTCTTGGTGCTGGCTGGGTGACATGCTGATTTGATTTGGCGGAAGAACACAGATGCTACTTGCAATGGAAGTCTGGGCAGGACTGGCAATTTGTGACACCATGGGGGTTCCAGACTGAAGAACCATTTGCTGCTCTGGAAGGCCCAAGTTATGTGGACTGGCTTTAAAGACAAGATTACTTATGGGGCCTGTGATCTCAGAGCTAATGAGCCCAGGAGTGCTTAAAGACACTGAATTTGCTCCCAGTAGATTCCCAGGTGCTGTAGGAGGCATTGATACCACATTCAACAACGACTGATTAGGGTTAAGTCCTGCCACCGTGCAAGGCAATAAGTGGGCTGAGGAATCATGCCCAATGATACCAGCCTGAGCAGCAGTTGAGATTGGCATCGGTTGTGGAAGGAGAGCAGGCTCAAAGTACACTACTCCAGATTTTGAGCGTTTTATGATGTTGGGCATTTTGCGGTGAGATGTGGCAGCTGCAGCTGTTATTGTGCCAAGTTCAACTAGTCCTGATTGAGCAGGGATTCCAGTAGCAATTTGTGGAGAGGACAGGTTAATAAGGGTCATGTTAGGCCCAACCTCTGATGGTGCTAGTGTAGGTTGGCTCCTGGATCGGGCTAGCTTCTTGTTTTTACGAGGTTGTAGGCGTGAAATTGGCCGCTTTTTGCCATGTCCAGTGGCAAGCACAGTAGGGGTCGGGGAAATGGATGAAGCGCTAGATACCATAGCAACACTTGGGGCCAGATCATGTCTATGTCCAGCTTCTGATGCAATAATTTGGGGATCATGAGAAGGAACACCAATAAAAAGGCCAGATGTAGTGCTGGGAATAATTGACTGGAAACCTGTCTGAGTGGTGCTAGTGAAGGCATGAAGCTGAGGATGATGAGGCACAGGAACTAAACCTTTGGTAACAGCAGGAAAAATGGACTGAGAGGGGGAAATTCCAGCACTGAGGCCTGTTAATACAGGTGCACTGCTATTCATGACACCGGTTGCACTGACAGATGGTGCAATCTGTATCTTTTGAGTTACGCCATTGGGGAGAGTTTGCAGTACATAAAGAGGCCGCAAATGTTGATTGAGAACGATCAATTTCTCTGGACCAGCTTTCAATGGAGAATGAGTGGACTGAACAGTAGGACTCACAATCTGAGAGTGACCTGTACTGACTGTGGCAGAAGGAATAAACTTCTGACCCTGCGAAGCCACAGTAGGTGAACTTGGCAAGCCTGGTGTGCCAGATGTTCTGGTTAGATCTGGATTCCCTGCTTCTGTTACTTGGTTTATTGCATGACTTGAAATGTGATCTCCATCGATGCGGGTAGAAATGAAATGATCTGGTGTCATGTCACCTTCAGTCGCCTGTGAATCTCCACCATCATCTCGTGGGCTCTCACTAGAGCCAGCACTTCCTGCACTCTGCTTGTCCCCACCCTTATCAACTCCCGATTCCTCCGCAGCCAGGGCCAGCATACTGCGCTCAGAGCTCTCAGAAATGAGTGAACCATGATTTTGGTTATTTACAGATGGACTACGAGTCGTGAGCACAGAAAGGTCAGACGGGAGCTCCAGTGGGAGGCCATAGGGTTCTTCTACTGGAATTGAGGTGCTCACTCCACTCTCTACAGGTTCTGTGCTGGCCAGTGGCTGGGTAAAATCATGAAAGAGTATAGTCTTCCTTCGGTTTACATCAACTCCATAGCCCTCATCCAAAGAAAACGGTTCAGTGGAGTTAGCCTCTGGCTGTTGTCCCAAGCTTTGCATTGATGGCGTGTTTAGCACAAACTCCATAATATCAGATGGCAAGATGTTACAGTCATCACTGTTGTTATTGTCTGAATCAGACTTAAGAAGATCTGCACTAAGTGACAGCTGGTTTTCAAGAGGATCCTGTCCCTGTGATTTCACACTTCCTAACTGCAGACAGTTGTCCTTCTGATTTTTACGAACATCACGGCTATGGGTGCTTCCATCACTAGTAGTGTTTTCAGCCTCTTTCCACGAGTCAGCATTCAATTTCTCAGCTCGGCTCTCTCGACCCCTCTTTTTGGTTGAGTTTTTATGTGTAGAGGATGTTGTAGCAGTGGTTGTGCTGCTGGTGTTTACACTTGCATCGCTTTCAGAATCATCATCAACTCCATCCAGTTGACCAATTTGTTGGCATTCTAAACTTTTAGTCGCTGCTGTTATTTCATCACTTTCATCATCAGTTTCCCTTGCTCCATCCCTCAGGAACCTGTGGAGCTGTGATCTTCTTCCCAAACACTGATCTATACCCTCAATAGATGGAAAACTAGAGCTGGGGTTTATGATAGTTCGTGTGAAATTATAATAGTATGAATCCTTGTTTGGACCAAAACCTTCCTCATCCTCTCCACTGTCTGCGGAAGATGATGTGCTCATATCATCAGCCCCATCTACTTGTCCTTCAGCTGATCGCTTGCTGCCACCTGAACGCTTTCTTATAGGGATATCACCACTGCTGTAGAAGGGAATATCTTCCTCACCGTAGGAACGGACACCATAGAAGGGGGTAAGTCCAAAGAACATGTTGGAGCGAGCCCTAGCACTTCGTCTAGGGTATCGCCGTTTTGTTGAACCATCACTGTCCTCCTCGTGGTGCTTCTCTGGAGAGCTTTCATCTTCTAAATGATGATCCGCCCCATCACCTTCATCCTCAGCACAGTGGTGGTCCACATTCTGCTCTTCTGGAGGTGTGTGGCTATCAGACTCTGAGCTTTCCGAGCTTGCAAAAGAAGAAAATAGCATTGCATGGGAAGACTTCCTCTGTGAAACATGGCTGCCAGGGGATGTGGAGGTGGATGTGTTTGTATTAGAGCATGTGCTGACAGCTTTGGTCCCATTAGGATCCATTTTTTGAGATACTAGAGACATTCTCTCTGTGCAATGCTTCTCAACTGGTATAGATTCTTCTCTTGATTTAGACTGAACAGGAGGGGGGCCTGAACTCCGTTCAGAACCTGGCACTGACTGAATTGTTTCCACTGCAGAACTGTGTTTTTTCTCCATGCTAAATCTCTCCTTAGACTTTAATTGCCTCTCACCTCTCTGATTATGTGATTTTGTAATTTCCACAGAGCCTGAGGTTTTGTTACTGATGACTGCTGTGCCCTTATTGGTATTATTTCGTGAGGATGACACTTGGGCCTGGGTTTTGATATTACTACCTTTAGAGCTGCTAGAGTTACTATTGAGAATTTGTGCCTTACTGTTTTGAGGCACCTCTTTCCTTTCTTTTGAAACATCCTTGCCCTCTGTTAATTTAACTTTGGAGGGCTTCTCTTTGGTGCTAGAGGTCACATGACTAGCTACCACAGAAGGGCTTGCCTGAGTTCCTCGTTTTATGTCCTCCTCTCCCGTAATCACTCCAGGTGACCAGAGAGGCTTAAGAGCTGCTGCTGGAGATGGTCCTGAGACACAGTCATGGGATTTCCTACCCCCTGCTTTGTGGTGCAGTGCCTGGAGAGAGCCAGTCTTTCGAATATCTTTAGATTCTGGCACTGCTGTAATGACTGCTTCTTTCCCTGGAACATCATTATCTTTTGAATCAGTAGCGAGTGGATTGCAGGTCAAAAGAGTGGCTCCTGCTGGCAGATCAGTGTCTTTTGTCACCTGTTTCCCCTTTTCTATCCTCATGCTGTCACTGCCCCTTTGATGCCCAGTCAAAACTGCAGTTCCAAGTGGAGGTGATGCCAGAATTGCTGATGGAGCAGTTTTAAGACGCTCTCCTTCATGTGGCTTTTTGGCAGCATCTCTACCAACGCCCAATCTCTCTGTAACACCATAAACAGGTCTGTACTGGGCTATGGATTTTACAGTGATTGTCTCCCGACATTGAGGTTTCTCATCGGTAGACACTTTCCCTTTTACAGAATCTCCACCTCCATGGTCCTGGGAGGTCGAGGCAGGTGATGGAGAGACTGGTTGGCTCTGGTTGGATAAGTTACTTCCCTGTGGACCAGAGGAAAGTCTTTGTCTTGGTTGCTGATGTGACAGGGAGGAAGTGCTATGGCGACGAGACCCAATACTAGGTAGACTGGAGCCCAGCAGAGGGTCACCAACAGTTACAATTTCATGAGCTGTACTGACAGCCCCTGGGATGAAAACAGACAAAAACAAAATGTCATGTAATAAAAGCCACAGTGCAAAGGATGAATAAAAGTACATATATTTAACCTGGATACCTGGAGAGGGCAGATGTCTAGAGGAAGAAGAACGATGACAGGGCGGGTAACTGGGGTGTCTGTTTCTAAAGTGAACCCTTGGTTTTGGCATCACGGGCAAGATGGTATGGTCAACAGAAACTGAATCAGGCAACAGTGATGGGTCCACCTCTTTTGAAAGAAGTGGTAGTTGTTAAGTGCTTTGTAGAAAATCTCAATGACCAAAATAATTAGATTAACAAACTGCAACTAATTTCACATTTAAATAAAACTTTTAGGTCTTACCTGAGACTGGAGGTGGGCTGTGAGCAATAGTACAATTGTTTTCTTGCGTGACTGTGCTGTTACTGATGCTGTCAGCCACTAGAGGGCGGCATGCCAGAATTCTACAGGTGTAGACACATCTTTTGCGGGCATCCAGTGTACTCCAGTAGACCCTTGAGCATCTTAAAACAGAGGATGTAATTTATCCTTTACACACTTTTTAATTAGCACACAAATAAATATCATGATCTGTAACCTAACAAGCTACTTACTGATATCCAATGGGAAAGAGTTTTCTCTCACAATCTGAGAGCTCCGTTAGCATACCAAGACAATCAATAGTCATGGAACCTACATTCAAAATAAACAAGTTCACCATGCCATAATTTATACACTTATTTATTTTTATAAAATTTGTGAAAATGTCACAAAAATATTTTGTAAATACCTATCATCATGTGGACATTGTCTGGTTCAAGGCCATGAAGAAACTTTCTTCTTAAACTGATCCCCTCAAAGTCCACCAGAATCCTCCGTGTCACTTCAAATCCTGTGTCTGACAGTACCTAAACAACAATACCAATATTATACATATAATTACGATACGTATAATTTCAGCTGCCTAAAAATTCGATGAAGTAGTGATTTTCCTACCTCGCCTTTGATTAAGTCTCTGTGCCGCTGGCAATACACTTTTTTGTCTTCCAGAAAGACACAGTGGCACTGACGAGCACACATGAAGTGGTAGTTACTCGAGCAGGAGGTAAGACAGCAGCCTACAGTGGCTCCTGGCTTTTGACAGTTCTCACAGTGCTACAAAAAAATACAGGACAGAACCATTCAATACTTCAAAGTAAATGGTATTAAAGCACTTAAACAACTTGTAAATCTACTCAACAGACCCTATACAAACCACAGGGTTAAGTGTCTTACCAGCTGTCTGCCACGGCTTACTGCCATATGGACATTTTTGAGAGAGCCATCATCATCTTCAAATACCTCTGCTGACCACAATGCACAGTTCACATGAGCCCATTCATTTTGGCCAATGTAAAGCAGCCTTCCGCATTCCTATCAAAAAACGAAAACTCAATGAATCACTTAAGACAAATGACATATTTTCTGAAACAACAGCATAACATATAAATAAAATGTTTTTTAAAATATTGAGTTTTATATATATAGCATACTGATGTAGCAACCATTCAAATTGGAGTAGTGGTACATTAGAAAGTTCTGTAAAATATCTAAATGTTTAAAGGCCAATTTATACTTCTGCATGAATGCATATGTGTTTTTACGTCGCGGCACACACAAGAGGAGATCATGGGCAAATGTGGCACACAGAGATGTGCTAGCACGCAGTCCTCCCAAGAGCATTGTAACTCTTTTTCCGCAGGTTTGATCAAATTCAGATTAATATTGTTCAAATAAGAGTAATGCTGTTCGCTGTACAGCAAACAATACTAAACAATAAAGTGCACATTATCCAGTACTTTCTGTCATCTATTGACAAGCTTATGCTATAAAACTGCTTTGTGAAAGTATAATCTGTTAAAAACCTTAAAACAACTCACAACAGAAATGGATGAAAGATGCTCTGGAAAAATATTTTTAACATATTCACTCTATTAATTTCTCAGACCAGTGTCTTTAATAACATTTCTCCTCCATGATAAAACTCGCACTGAACAGTGAGTATAAATGAACACAAGTACGTTTCATGCTTGCCTCACGCATGGCGATATGATCACATTATTGTATAATTGATTTATCTAAGGAAAACTACTATCATGATACTTTGTTAATATAAATTTGTTATATAAAGTGTGAGGCTGTGTACTGGCTGTAGTTCTTTATAACAGACAGTTTAATCCTGCAGGACCGAGCACTTTACTACATATTTCTGCTAACAGACTCCCCATAATCACATTGCGTAAGTGATGTAAACCACAGCAACTCAATAAAAATCAAAACTAAAGCATCATCATTCCAGGATAGATAGAATTGTGGATTTAAACACTAGTTACATTCAGGTGCTTCTATACAAAAGCAGCTCATACTGCTGAATACAGACGAGTTAAAACACTTTGGAAATGCTTTTAGTGACTTGGTTTATAATTAATCATGTGAGCTTTCTTTTTTCCTCTAGAACAATTCAAAACAAAAGTAGATAAAAGTCCGTGTTATCTTCTATGTATTATTCCGACTGTGAAGCAAAGGAGCTTGTGGTGTTGTTTTTTTTTCTTGGCTTTTCTTCTTTTTCATTTAATTCAGTAAATTCCAGTGTGGTTTATGCAACAGCGTCTCCTAGAGGACGCTGCTCCCTTTATGTGCAAGTATGAATACGTCACCGTGTGAGCATCTGTGCAGAAGTATAAATCAACCCTAACAATTTCTTATGCATAATGCATAAATGCAGAAAGTAGCCATTAGGAGGATCTGACTCTTGAAATTACTTGATAGTTGATTTATATTTGTTTGAACACTGTGTGTTGACTTACATTTGTCTTCTCATCACCATAGTTCAGACAAAGTACACATTGCCTGTTGTCACTGATACCAGAAGGCGGAGGAAGTTCAGGGCTGTCCTCCTGACTAAGGTCTAAGTAATTTTGGTGGTGGAGAGAGAAGAAATAAAAAGAGTATGAGAAAAATAAAATGAGATTTCTCAAATTACATATGTCAGTCTGAAAAAAAAAAAGGCTGAATTTGGGTTGTATATTATTTTGCTCCTCACCATTTGTAAGCTGTGGAGGTGGAGGTGGAGGTACAACTGGGAAGTCAGGTTCTCCAGGAGCTTTAGAACAAGGAGCAGGAATAATCTTTGTAGAGAGGTGGTGCTCAGCACATGCCATGTCTTCCCTCTCCTGCCACTGGGCATAGTTGTGATCCAGAGAAGGAGGTAGTACAGCATTAGGAAGTAAACCACTACTGCAGCAGAAAGAAGAATATAACATCACTTAGCATCACTACATTCAACAAACGTGCAGACACAGACAGTGCAAATACATAAACTTGATTTAACAAAATATTCACTGATGGTTTCAACACTGATAACGCTAATGTGAGAGTAAATGCTTCTCTTGTGCTGGAGACTGTTAAAGATGCAAAAAACTACATTGTAATAAGGAGCCAATGTATACATTACAGAAAGGGGGTTTTAAATTATACAACACAATGCTTCACATACCCATGAATAATTCACATTAACAGACAGTCTACCACAATGTAACCACAAGGCAACCACAAGACTTGTCAAAGCACCTATGTGAAATATAATACTTGAGGCTAGTCTCCAACAATGGAACTAAACCATGCATTCCCCATGGACAGGTGATATTTGTGCTCTGAAGGAGAGCAAAGAGACAGATACCCCACTGACAAGCTGTTACAGCTTCACATTATATCACTGCCATTGTACCACTGAATCGTCTGATCCCATCCCCTACAATATATGTTCAGATATTAAAGCCATTACAGTATTCTTTCTAAACAGGAAAAGGCTTGTTAATAAGATACACTTAAACTAAACATACAAATAATATACCACAACAGAAGTCCTCTTGGATAAGAGAATAAAACAAAATGGGTATGCTTCAGTAGAATACATATGTACTAATTAAAAGAAGGGAAAAAAAACTCACTTGTAAGAGACTTTGTGTGCCTCCCAGAATTTTGATTCCTTCACCTTGAACCAAGGAAAAACCCGTTCCATTTGCTGTGAGGAGCATAGCAGTGTTAGTGTTATAAACAGCAGTGCTCCAGGCCTGAAGCACAATCCACTATAAACATTGTGCCTGCTCTTGCTCAGACCTTACCCGAATAAAGAAGGACTTCACCATGCTGTTAGCCTTTCTGCTTTCTGGCTGACCTCCCTCTAGATTAATGGCTGTCTGGACAATTCTCACAATATCATCACTGAAGTCCAGCTTAAAAGACATAAGAGTCAACATAACAAAACAGTAACATTTAGTTCTTGGGGAAGAGAACTGCATCCAACTTCTGCACATATTAACAAGCTCCTGCAACTTTGTAATCCTACAAATATCTAAGAGGCTTTACAACCCAAAACTTTTTTTAATCCCTTACCACAGATCGGTAGTGCCCTGAATTCAGTTTCTTTTCCACAGACTCTAAGTCAAGGGGTGAATCACTGGGCAGGGAAACCTCTGTAAGAAGAGGAGGGTCAGGCCCTTCAGGGGAACGTCGTGAGGGGAGGCTCTCTTCCGTTTCTGGGTTTAACTCGGGTGGTTTCATCACCGCCTATGACACAACAGGACATAAATCAACAAAGAACCACAGAGCGAAAAAAAATGTAGTACATACAGGTTGATATAATTAGCTAGGAGTAGTTACTTGTCTGTAATGGAGCAAGTGAGTGGAAGTGCGGGAGTTGAGGAGTGCGGTGAGAACTTGGCGCATACTGCTCTGAATATCCTTCTCCAAGGCAGTGCGCCACTTAGGTGGATGGTGCTCAGTACAGTTAACGCAGGTGTAGGCCACATTTTTAGGCAATCTGGACAATAACTCGTACATCTCATCTAAAATGAAAATAGTGAAAATGTTTTGGGGTTTTTTTCCTTCAAAGAGAAAGTCAAGATAAGGTGTCAGCACAAAAAAATACTACGGTAATCACAGAAAACAAAAGATTAACTATTTTTAATTGTACTTTCAAAACACTAGACAGGCTGCACAGAAGAACAAACAGTCCACTCACCAGTTAGATTCTCACATTTGGCATGAACCCAGTGATCACACTTTCCACACTGCATCATCTTATTTTCATAATCATCGTCATAGCATTTATTACAGAGAGGGCAGAAGTTTCCTACAGACAGACAATACATATTAGATGTGGCTAACGTGTTTGTACATAAACAAAACATCTGTCAGTGTGATTAATACCCACCTTTAGCAAAACGTTTGGCACAGTCATGACACAAGGAGAAGTCATGTGACCACTGGGCATCCCAAGTCTTTCCTGGTTTGGTGGCCCCACAACTTTTGCAGCGAACACACTTGGTACAAACCTGTGGAGGATGTTAATCTCAGTAAATAACTGCAAGCAAACAGGGTATTAGTTAAATACATTAAACAGACTAAATGGCTAGAAAAAGAGTGTGTGTAATACCCAGATTCTTTTCTTGGTGGGTCTTGTAGGATGGTTGGGTCCCAGGCACTCAGGGTGAAAGCTGTTTCGGCACTTGTCACACTCCAGCAGCTCCTGTGTGAAAGGAAAGGGAACGAGCGGCTCAGTTTCAGAGCTAATTCAGGATTATATAAAACAGCTGAAAGTAGCTCTGTGGTAAATAAGTACTTTGATTTAGATTTCATGTTTTATTGCTACCCCAGGTTACAGTTTATAGCTTGAGCATTTGTATTTCCTTGCATCTGCAGTCACACATTTACAATGTACAAAGTAACAAGTGCATATCAACTCCCAAATTAAAATGCAGGTACTTGTTTTTGTTTGCAGAAGTATCACTGTGGAACAATAAAACATCTGTTTTTTATAAAAATGGAGTGCATTCCAAATGGTACTTTTTGACCCTGTGAAGCATCTAGCTTTTACTTTACTACTAGACACGCGTCTCGATGCCTGCCTCTACGTTTTTTCCACTGCCCCAACTAATCCACATCCCCACAGCGTCATTTAGCAAACGTATTATTCTAATCAACTACACAACCAAAATACATATTTTTTTAGTAAAATAAGAGATATTACTATATCGTCTTTACAATATTAAAGACAATAGGACAATCTTAAGAAAAAAAAGGCTAGAATCATCTTATTCTACTTCCTGATGTTAAATGATAAGACACAGATTATCCATTAACAAAAAAAATTATATCCTTAATTTATGGTCCTTCAACAGCTCACAAAAAATACTGATGTGGTCTGGGCAGAATTTGAGTTCAAAACCCTTGCTCGTGGCTACACAGATCACTAGACAAGCTAGGACAGATCTTTTATGGCAACAGCAGTATAATACTACCAAACCTCTTATGCAGCCCTAGCTCTAACTTGGTTTTGCAGATCTGCCTAAACCGGTATCACTATAAATCAAACATTAGATGCGTCAAAATTCCTTTATAATTCCGAGCTTAATATCAATGCAATGCTTTGATTCTAACAACAGCATTAAAAAAGCCCTTACTTTAGTCTTCTGGTGCTGGCGGCCACAAACATGACAGAAGCGGCACCGACGGCAACACCAGTTTTCCCACTCCTCATTTAGGGGGCGTTCGGTCTCCCCCAAGCAAAAGATATGGAAAGGTTCACAGCACACCTGGCAGAACACAAACTGTGGAAAGGCCACACAGACAGTAAGAGAACATTGTATAATTCAGTGTCTAAAAAGAGAGGACTGTGTTTGCAGACCTAGCCTGTAACCTAATCTTGCAAAAGAGAGGTGTATTTTTTTCCCCATCATCTAAACCAAGGCAAAGACAGTGCTACATAATGACCGAGACTACCTTACCTCTAGGTTGCCACTGCTAGCACAGAGAAAGCAGACAACTTGTGGGGTGATTGGCACGGACGTGAGGATGCTGAGCCCACCCATTTCCCACACCTTCTCAATGTCAAAGTCCTCCTTAAAATCCACTCTAATTCGATGCACTCCGTCGGAGGGTGCTTTCTGCTTGGCAGTGCCCCCAATCGAGGGAGTGCTCAGGAAGTTTAAAGTACTGCGGTCAGGTTTGGTGACCATCTGTTTCTCCTGTAAACAACAATTCAGGTGGGTGGTCAAAGTCTGTGCCAAGTAGCGTATAAAACGAAAAACAAAAAATTACTTAGCAAGAAGCTCTCACCTTCTCCTTTGGTTTTGGCTTTGATGGAGTACCACAATGAACAGCCTGCTTTTTTATTTGCTTTGCTTCTGAAGCTGAAAATAAAAAAAAAAACGATCTATGTGTATTCAAATACAACATCCAAGGCACACAAAAAGCATGAGGATAATGATTTGGGGAGGTGCATCACTAACAATTCCTACCAGAGGATACAACAGATGAAGGCTGAGCATGCTGCTGGAGCTTCTTTTTGGGTTCATTAGGTGGTGACTTTGTGGGGCCATCCTTTTTTGCTGGAGTCTGGGTTTGCTGCTGCATGATCTCTTGAGACGATTCTGGTGGTTGGCTAGATGCAGTGGAGTGTGGGGACCTGGATAAAGGGCTGGACAGCTTTCGGTCCTTCTTATAGGCAGAACTCAGAAAAGCTAAGGGTGGTCTTGGGTCCTCTGGGCTGGGAAGTAAAGGAGGCTCGCCGTTTGGGGAAGAGCTGGGTGGTGGTGGGGATGGTGGCTGCTGTTTTTGTTTGTCCTCTTCCTGTATTGGGGGTGGAGTGTCACTTTTCTTCACTGGAGGGTCATCCTTTGAAGGAGCTGGGGTTGGTTTGAGGCTTACCTCAGGACACTGAGATTTGACAGAGTGATGGGCTTCCTTTTTTTCTGGCACTTTGTTTTTCTTCTTATCTTTTTTACCTAAAAAAGTAAGATACAATGTGTACAAATGTCAAAAAAAAAGCCAATGTTTCTTGAACTCTACAGTCTTGAGGAGGGAGTGGTACGCTGACCTTTTGCTTGCTTCTGAAGAAACATTTTTGATGGCATCCACTGCAAGTTCTGGCACTTCCTTTCCCTGTGACAACCGACAGATTTACTTCTATTTTAAACGCTTATAAAGCACTCAAGCCATGCAAGGTGAAATAAAAAGGTCAAGATTAAATAAAAAAACAACCCTGCAATAGTTCATACTGCAACAGCAACTGCAATTAAGTGTTTAGTACACTTCAAACCACTGTCAAATGCAAAGCCAATAATGTGTGATCATCTCATAACACTAAGTATTAGGGGTGAGCGATATGGTATCATGGTATATAGGCTTGTAAACAAACTGCCAGCAAAAGTGTAATGATGCACATACAAATCATGTGAAATAACCAACTTCAATAATACTTTTCTCTAATGTCTACAAAAATAAATTGTCTAAAAATAACGTAACATTTTATATCATTAATTATTTCATACAAAATTATAACTTTCAATACTGATGATAGCCACAAAATGTTAGAAAATAATCATTATATGCGATACTGACAATTATACTGCACAATAAATAGCTTTTGATTTAAATCTAAAATTCAGGGAAACAAGCATAGGTAGGATGCAACACTGGCAAGATATGACATAATACACTTTTTTTCTTCAGATTTTAAGCCCATACTTACTTGCAACATTGTTTTTTAATGTTGCGTCCCCCAAACTTAGGCTTATCCAGACAGTTGGCGCAATGCCCGCAGTCCTCTGGGACTTGACATCCAGGACACTGCCCACAACGCCGTGAGCGCCGACCCTTTCTGGGTGTGGCTTCCTGGACAGTTTTGTGTCTCGTTACTGGTTTTAGGGGAGGGGAAGAAGGCTCTGCCTCTTCTGAACCTGCCACTGAAGATTTATCTGCAAGAGAAATCAGATTTACGTAAATGTATATATATTAACATATATTAACACAATGTCTTAAAACTAAGCCAGTGATACTACTGGAAAATGCTCACCATCATTCCCCATGGAAGACAGAATCTTTTCTCTCTCCTCCCATGGCAAGGCACTAAGGGTGGGCATATCATCTGGGAACACAGCACGATTGCGACCCAATGCTACTGCGGCACGACGGCACACATGTTTGATCCGTGGACCACGAACTGACGCTTCAGAAGAATCACTTTCTTGACCCTATGCAAGCAAACATTTTTACTAAGTTAATTTAATGCTAACTGAATAAAACACTGTTTTTGGGGCTGTCATGCTGAAACTGTGTGTGGTGTTAAATCTGCTTTCATAAACACATCATTCTTGAATTTAGCAAAGCCCCTATTACATGAAAAATGGCTTATTTAATTAAGATAATACCTGAGTAACCAATTATTGCTTTAAAGGAGAAGGAATCTAATTTAGCTGCCATTATTTGTGAAATGGCCAGATCAATTACACTAGAAGCATTTGTTCTGTTTAAAAGACTGGAGTCAGTCTAAGTGAAAAACACTGCAGTCAAAATTATTTCTAAGAACTTCAGGTGGTAGGTTTTTATTCCAGGTGAATCTTTGGTCTGGTCTTTTTTTTAAAAAAATTTTTTAAAAAAGCATTTTGGTTACAAAGTTTGGGGCCTGGGTTGTGAGAAAGGTTAGCGAGAGGGAAAGAGCAGATCTCACAAACACCTCCCAAACCTTCCCACACATAACCAGTATCACCCAAACTGCAACTGTCCCCCCAACCCTACCCTGGTCTTTCACCCAGGTTTATTTCAAACTTATGAGAAATACTGTAATATAGTCTCCCCAGCCACTTTATTAGGAGCACCTCTAAATCTGCGCATTGGTGCTGAATATTGTAAAAAATATCATATGATCTTTTTCTAATCTTCAACTACCCAGTTTTGGTGACCCTGTGCCCACTGTAGCCTCAGATTCCTGTTCTTAGCTGACAGAAACCTGATATGGTCTTCTGAGAACTTCAAAGTTCAACATCTTGTGCATTCTGAGGTGCTTTTCTGCTCACCATGGTTATAAAGAGTGGTTATTTGAGTTACCATAGTGTTCATGTCAGCCTGACTGAGTCTGACCATTCTCTTCTGACCTTTTATCAACAAGGCATTTCTCCCTGCAGAATTGCCACTCACTAGATGTTTTCTGTTTTCTCTTTTTTTGCACCATTCTGTGTAAACTCTAGAGACTTTTTTTGATCCCAGAGGATCAGCAGTTTCTGAAATACTCAAACCAGACTGTCTGGCACCAACAACCTTACCACGGTCCGAGTGTCTGAGATCACATTTTCCCCCCACTCTGACAGCTGATCTGAAAATTAACTGATGCTCTTACCCTGCATCTGCGTTTTTCCCCATTCTGATGTTTGAACATTAGGCTAACCGAAGCTCTTGACCTGCATTTGTGTAAGTTTATGCAGCTGGCACAGCTGTTTGATTAGATAATTGCATGAATGAGCAAGTGTACAGGTCTTCCTAATAAAGTGGACAGTGAGAGTAATTGCCTGCTAGTTCAGATATATTTTTAGACAATATGACATGACAACATTAACTGAAAAAATAATCACAGGACAAAATTTCACTAATGAGCAGGTTAAAAACATAGCAAGGTTACTGGTTAAGAAAAAAAAACTGACCAGACATGATCACATGATCAAACAACATGACTACCATTTTCTGTCCATAACTAGCTAATGCCAAATATTTTAGATTAGTATTTTCAAAATAAGACAAGCAAGCACATTTGAAAATAAGATGAACACCATTCATGAACACCAACCTGCACTTTAGGCTGATCCACTGGTTTCAAGGACTTGCTCTTTTCTATATTAAAGAGCTGGGCTTTAGCCTTTTTCAGGAGGCCTGCCACACGCCTGTCTGTGGCTGGCTGTTTTTCAGCAAGGGCAAGCATGGAACCTAGGGATGGCGTAGAGGGGAGTTTTCTGGAATGAACGGGTGGGACAAGTGCACTAGATCTCTCTTTGTTCTTCTCTATTTCATCAGCTTCCATACCTTTTTCTGGCAATCTGCCTTTTTTGGACACACGTCCTTTAGATAACAACGCCCTTGCTGGTTGGATTACATTTGTGTCAACTGATGGGGTCTCTGCACCAGAATCAACAGAAACAGATTTCTTTTGCCCAGGAGTCTTTTTCTGGCTGAAAGTTTCCTCAACATCCTTGCCATCCACTGCAAAAAGGCTTGCAGTGGAATTAGTAGGGCCATCTGAAGCAAGGCTCTTCCCTCTTCTTTCCCAATCTTTTTTTGCCTCTTTTTTATTTTCCTTTCCACGGTCTCTACTTCTCTCTGTCTCTCTATCTTTCTCCTTGGAAAGGGTATCTCGTGAAGCTGATACACTCCTCTCTCTCCCTATTTTTCCAGTGCCCCCACTTGAACCTTGGGGACTGGAAGCAAAACGAGGGAAGAGCTGTGATGAGGAAGATGCAGAACTCCCACCACCACCAAGGCCCACATCCACTCTTCGAACATCGGAGGCTCTATGACTAATGGGACCAAGAGAACTTGATGAGAATGTATTGAAAGGGGCTTGAGGTAAGGCACTTGGAGCAACTGGACTGACTGCAATTCCAGGTAAAGGACTGGAATTGCCAGTCACACTTGTAGGAACAGAGCTAGTTAGTGCAGAGAGTTCAGCAGAGCTCTTTCCAGCCTGCGCTCCTGACTGACTGCTCCTGGTGGTCATGGAGTGCGAGGGTGATCTGGATTGTATGCGGGAATGCCCAAATGTTCTCTTCTTCCTGCGTCGTGGCAGCCTGTTTGATGGTGGTGTGGCCTGGAGAGGGGATTGAGAGCTAGGGCTGCTACCCGAGGATGATGGCAGAGTGACTGACTCAAAAATGCGGGAGTGGGCAGCACTGGGAGTAAAGCGAGGGGCACGGAGCAGTGGGCTGCGTTTATGAAGTGGAGGCTCAAAACGAGATGAGGGATGCTGGTGATGATGATGTAGAGGAGAAAACAGCCTAGTACCTGCCCCAGATGTACTACCTGGTGCAGGGAACCCTCCTGGTGCCACTCCCCCTCCTCCAGGTCCAGGAGGCATCAGTCCCACATCTTCAGCTGTGAGTGGTGGAGGGCGGAAGTTATCAAATATAGGTTTGCGAATAAGGCCCTCTTTTGCATACTTGGCAGAAGAGAAGTATTGCTGCTCTATGCGTGACAAAGATGTCCAGCGAAACGTGGGCTCTCGTAGTATGGCACGGCGTTTGTCGTGTGAACCAGGGATTATCGGAGGAGTAGGCAGGAAAGGGGCAATAGGATGGGGCATAATCCATGGGGAGTGGGGGTGATGTTCACTAATGGCCGATACACTGGATGAGGCTGACTGGGGAGGCTGAGGTGGAGTAAGAAGAGGAGGTGGTGGTGGAGAAGAGGATGAAGAAGCAGTAGAAGAGGCCTGCTGGGACCCTGCCTGAGAAGAGGACATCATTACACCTGTAGCAGGGCTGATGATGGCTCTTTTCCTATTGCTGATCAGATTGCTCCGACCACGTGACACAAAGTTGCCTCTCTTAAGGCCTTGACCTCTGCGTCCTCGCCTGTTTGGCTCCATTAACTCCATGTGCTCTGTCTCAGGCTCAGATGGTGGGGACAGTGGGCGTGGGGAATGGTGCAGACTGGCCTCCCTCTCTCCCTGAGAGGAAGGGGAATGGTCAGGCTCCTCTGAGAGCACCTGGGTGCCATCTGAAATCTGCGAGTCACAAGAGGAGTCATCCAGACTGGGGCTGCTGGAGCGTGAAGACTCTCCCGAGGAGAGCTGGAAGGAATGTTGTGACACTGCACTGGAGCCACAAGATGCTGCACTGCTACTGAAGCGCCCATTACTGTTGCAGCTATTGTTACTGAGAAGACTTCCTGTTGCAACAGTGGCACTGGCAGGGGGAGCAGGTGGCGGAGGGGGAGGGAAGGTATCGACAGGTGGTCCTGCCCCAGAGATGGCCACAGTTCCAGTTGTACTTGGAGCAGTGGAAACAAGTGTGGAGGATGTTGTTGAGGGATGGGTGACTGAAGCTGGCACAGTAGAATCTAAGCGTGCAATTTTCATGTGTGGGGGAGGGGCACCAAATTCATCTTCAATGAAGCGCTTAGGAGTCTTAATAATCCGCAAAGACACTGTACTCACCACAGGCATTATGAACTGTCGAATGTTTTTCAGCTGTGTTCTTGTTCTCCTCCTAATACCAGATTCAATAGCTGCCGCTCCCTGAGTACCCACTGCCTCCAGTTTCTTTTTGCGTGCCCCTTTTTTAGCCCGCTGCAGTAACTGCTTTGCAATAGTGGCATCGGTGCGTTTGGAAGGTGGGACAGTGCGCACAGGCTTGATATGGCGAGGACTTTGCCGTAAACCCAAACGACTTCCGAGTTTTGGAGGTGTGGTTGGACTGACAACTGATTCGGAACCTGGGGAATCTGGGGTAGTGCGTTCATCAGCAGAATGAGAGGCCCTGAGCTTGAGATGCTGTGTAGAGCGGGGATCCATATCCTCTTCTAAGCAAACACTGAAGGTCTTATGTTTGGCAGTGCCAGACTCAGATGGGGACAACTCCAGGGCCAGTGAAGCAGCAGCAATCTCAGCTTTGAGGCGCTCAGCAGAAGGAGGTCTGCCACGCCTACGTCTTGGCACAAAGGGAACTGGGACACCCTTTAAAAGTCCAGACTTAAGGGGCTTTATTTTGACATCCCGCATCCGCTTCAGTTTGGTCACCTTTGAATCACGGCCCACTTTTGCTAACTTGTCCTCAGATTCCTGCTGCTGTACAGATCCAAGGGGAGTTCTCTTTGCAGCCTTTCTCTCCTTGTCATCTTCCACAATGTCCTTGCGAAGTGCTGAACTACAGATGTGCTCCAGTCCAGCATCCCTGTTGTCACTTGGTAAAGCTTGACCACATTGCAGCCAGGTTCTCTGGTTACCAGATGCAGGAGGACGGCCTCTTCTTTTTTCCCCAGAGCCAGGAGGTCTACCTGGTGGCCGCTTTACCTTCTCTGTGGGTGGAGTTGTGATGACAGACAGAGGATGAGGTTCAACACGTGCAGCCAATTTTTGCACAGTCGAACATCTTGGGGGGCGGCCTCTTGGCTTCTTCTCGTGAGACAATTTAGCTAACAAACAAAATATAACATTTAGAAACTGAAATACATTTCTTACTGGAGATTGCCTTTGTGGCAAATTATATATATAATTATTATAATCTACAAAAAATATCTATCAAACGTCAATTTATGCTTTTACCCTAGTTGCTATGATATGCTAGTTAAATGAATTCAATTATCATTTTTAAAAAACTAGAAAGAATGTTTCCATCAAGAATAATATATTAACAAGAAAAGGGAAAGAAATTTTATGTGTGCTAAATACAGCTGTAGTAAATGATGGCTAAAAATATATGTTCAAGACACTTCACCTGTTGAGGTCCACCCAGGACTATGTACTCTTCCATTTTCAATGACTGTATCAAAACCTTCAAATGCATCTTCCTATAAAAATAAACATGGAGATGCNTTATTCAAACCAAAACCTCTGTAACAGCAATGTAAAAACCTGTCATGGTTTCATGAAATAGTTCAGTGCTTAAAAGTTGGGATACTAAAGAATCCCCAAAGTTCTGAAAATCCTAAAAGTATTTAAAAACAGGTTGATAGAAGTAATATACATGCAAGTAAATAAAATTCCAGTGGGGACTTATTGAAGTCGCCCTGTTTCTGTGGCTGAATCTCCATTAAGTTCTACAAA
Source organism: Pangasius macronema (assembly GCA_037577455.1). Taxonomy (NCBI): domain Eukaryota; kingdom Metazoa; phylum Chordata; class Actinopteri; order Siluriformes; family Pangasiidae; genus Pangasius; species Pangasius macronema. Next base: position 8,534,536 of record CM074958.1, read on the forward strand.
ACCATTGTTATACCATAATTATATACCACGTAGTCAGTGTATGTAGTTAATAATAAGCCATCAGGGATTTGGTCTATGTATTGAGAACAATCTCTCTCACTATCTATCTATAAATACATAATGTATATATATTAAACATTAAAATTAATGATTAAATTAATTAATTAGGTGGCCTCCTTGTGTACCTCAGCAAATCCCTAGCTTAGCAACTGCAATGAATAGGGCTACATAATTTTACATAATTACATGAAGGACAAGTAGGTTCAGAAAGATGCTGATAAAGCAAGCACATGCATTCTTTCCACATTCAACAATCAGACAAAAGAAAAAAACCCTGCTCATCGATATAAATGTTTAAACATTGTCCTCTGGGTAGTTCATATATTTGTAGCATGACGCACCTTGCTTTGGCATGCGATATTTGTTCCTGAATCCCACCACATACCTCAGTGCACACATCAACTGAAGACGTGATCAGGTCATCAGTAGGAACTATATGTACTAGTCAAATTAATTAACTTCACAGATGACAGGCAATACTTTCAGAACCAAAAAAAGGCAGGGATGTGGAAATCTGAGCAATATACATAGGAATGAAGCTCAAAAATGTCATAGAACGTCACTGGTTTCCAGGCAACCAAAACATGTGACTGGGCAGCACACAGTTTTTTTTCAGTTGTCCACCCCTGTTTATGTAATGCATGGTGTATGTTATTAATTTTTTTGAAAATAATACTTAAATGTATGCTTACTTAGTTATTATTCTAACTCTCTTATTATCTGCTGCATATTTTAACCACACAGACAGGAAAATGCTGTGTTCCTGTAATTAAATGGATGCTTCTATAAGAATAGATGGCAGTTTTATGCACAAGTTGGTCTGTTTATTTTAAATATTGATATATACTGGGTCTAATGCATCAAGTGATAACAAAAATGAACTAAATCTGTTTTAATATTGTTCAACATGCAGCTAACTTCACATACACATTTAAAAATATCAGCTGCTCTGTTAATGTGCTTGTAGTATTCCAGATGCCAGCTAAGTTGCCTCCTAAGGCACACGTTGGTCTACAGTAGGTCCACATTTATCCTACAGGATAAGCTGTACAAACAAGGTGAGCGCATCTTACAGTGCTACAGGCCTACATACTATTTTGCAGCCTACCTCTCTCCCACCTCAAGGGAGCCCAGGAGGAACACTTATTACAAAAGCCATATATAGTTCTTCTGATCTAATTCTGTCACAACAGTTTAGGTAGGTCATAATTCCTTTTATTTTTGAACTCACTGTGCCTGTTCCACTAAAGTCCCCCTGTATGTACATTTCTTGGTAGGCTGTAAATAATGAGCAAAAAATGAAAACAGTTACTGATCAAATTGCATTCCATCATTTTCTTCCCTGTGTTTTTAATCAAACCAAAATGGCAAACATGGACAACATTTACTTTGTTTTATTGACGAATAAGGCACATGAAATGTGATTACTTGAGCAAAGGCTGCAAAACTCTGTCATTGATCGTAATCTACATGTAAAGCTTTCACTGACTGCGTAATGATTTAATCAAGAAATGCCACCCAACAGCTTAATGCTAGTAGTGCTGGAGCCTTTTCTGGAGTGACACCAAATCTGCTAAAGTCTCTAGACAATATCGTGATCGGAAGTGATCAGTGGTCGACTGACCACTTGTAATCTGATCATTTGAGACGTGTGTTAATATCAAGTATAAATGGGGCTGGAGGTTTACTACACATAATAAACAAAACAAAATAAAGCTGAGCAGTATAGTATGTGGGAAAGGCTGAGGTAGAGTTCTACAGCCCTTAATAATACAAACAGCCCTTCTTGGTCAGAAATACAGCAATGGAAAATGTAAACAAACCTTTGGCAAGCATTAGAAACTGCATCATTATCATCACCACAACCACCACTACCACCACCATATTCTTTGGCTCAGTTTGCACCTTATAAAATGCTACCCGCAAACCATAATACACAATATTTTTGTTCACTTCATACAGTTGGGTTAAATCAGGGTCAAATCATGCTCTCAATGTATTCAAACCAGTCTAGGGTGAGCTGTGCACATCTTTCAGGCAGTCTCGACTGTTTGTACTTGTAAAAGCAGGAACATTTTAGCACTAAAGTGTGCTGAAAGGTGTAAAAAAAAATTGGTCCATCTTTTCAATACTTAAAAGATTATTAAAATGTAAAAATAAACAAACAAATAAATAAATAAAATAAAAGCAACCGATTTCCAAGACTGCGACCGAGAAACTCCGTTCTTCTCGTTTGGCTCTCGTGCATTTATCTGATATACTCGTCTTCATAAAACTGTGGATTCCATTACACCCATAAGCGCCTCTTCCCCAAAGTGTTGCCACAAAGTAAAAAGCACAAAAGTGTATAGGATGTCTTTGTATGCAGTAGCATTACAAGTTTCCTTCACTGGAACTAAAGAGCCCAAACCTGTGCACAAAGTAAGACTCATGAAGACATGGTTTGCCACGGTTGAAGTGGAAGACCTTGAGTGACCTGCACAGAGCGCCGACCTCATGCCAACTTTGCACCAGACCTCCTCGCCCAACAGTGCATAACCTCTTGTGCAATATTAATGCCCATGGTTTTGGAATGGGATGCTAAATACTAAGGTGTTCACATACGTTTGGCCATAATATATGGTCACAGCGGATACCATGGATAAGGACACTTCCTGGCGCAAAAAATGCCTTAACCTCTTAGTTGTGAAATTAGGTAATACACCAAACCTGACTAAATACAGGATTGAATCTCAGTCAAAATGCTGCAGAGTTTTTGACTGCACGAAGAACAACACTGCTCTATTGTGGCCAGAGATGCCAAAAAACAAATGTTTTCAGTGCTGGGGCCAGTTCTTTCCCAACTAATGTGTCATCCATTGGGAAACCACACCTTTCACTACAGCACAAAAATCAAGGATGTCAGTTCAGAGGATGGTCACAGAACAATAACCACATTTATTGTTAAAAGGTTACAGCTCTTTTAAACTGATAAGGCTAACTACCTGTATGTCAGCAGTACAAGCTGTCTGATCAGCAGTAGTTACAATAATATGTGCCTTGTTGATTGGAACAATTACAGCAAAGGTACTGAAAAAAGGTCTTTTTTGGTATTGGTATTGAACGAGAAATAACGTTAAGAACATGAATCTTAATGGACAGATATGGTGAAAATGACAAAATGCACGCTTCAGCCA
>CM074958.1:8539720-8560339 GCA_037577455.1 Pangasius macronema
AATCAGAGGCACTTTAAATGATGGCAGGTGTGCACTGACTCCTATTTAACATGAGTTTGAATGTGATTGCTTAATTCCGATAACTAGAAATCAGTCTTTCACATTGCTCTGGGATAATTTTGGCCTGCTCTTCTTTACAGAATTGCTTTAGTTCAGTCATATTGGAGAGCATGATTCCCAGATATTCTCCTTCAGGATTTTATGGTACAGAGTAGAAACCATGGCCTCATCAATTATAGCAAGTCATCCAGGCCCTGAACAAGCAAAGCATTCCCACAAGATCACACTACCTCCACCACCATCACCACGAGTGTTGGTTTGATACTCTTATTGTGGAATGCTGCGTAAGCATTACTCCAGATCTAAAGGGAACTGTTTTCCCAAAAGCTCCACTTTCGACTCATCAGTCCACAGAACAACTGCCATGCGACTGTCTGAGAAGCATAAATCTGAAGTTATGTCTGAAATCTGAATACTGATGTGCACAATTCCAGTATTAATTCCTCATCATTATGTGCATGTAAATCAATTCGATCCAACCTAATTATTTACTCTGTTATTATGCATTTTAACGTAAAAGTGCCTGAGGAAGTAAACAGGGAGGGATGGGTTTGTGCAGGACTCCAAATACGAACATCATTTAAACACTGGTAAGACTTTTTTTTTAATGAACACAAGAAATAAACCCTCTGATTTCACTTGTAACATAAACGTTGCTTGCTTAAAGATCAAACATAGAGGAAAAAAAAGGGGGGGGGGCTTTGCGCTAAGTTAAGTTGAACTTCGGTTGAACCTTTAAAAAGAGTGTGAGCCATATTCTCTTCTTTCTAAGAAAAAAAAAAGTTACTGATAGAATTCTGTTACTCAACAGCAGTCACACCGGCTGTGTGTTTGTTTCTATTTACTCCATAATATTCCATTTCTGACCACTGTCATTTCCCGGGGGGATCTCGGTACCGATTCACAAAAACAGTGCCTGGTTTCTGTTTGTGTTTGCTGATATAGGCTATAGCATTAGTGAACATGGAAATCTCTTTTCAACGTCTAAACTGTTCGTTAGAGTGAATGATGTGACGTGCTTGACTTTCAGCTGTGTGAATGAGGCAGCAAGACAGAGCGGATCTGTCTGCGCCGCTGCTTTACACTAATGACGTTTCACACAAAGTTATGTCATGAGGCAAACAATGTAGTATAACGTAAAGCAATTCCATCCTTTAGAGGTGATCATACTGTTTTCTCTGTAACTTGCGCTGCCAATTCCAATCAAATTTCCATCAAATGCCACAGTCCAGTAAACACAGTCCAGTAAACAAAAATGAAAAATCATTGCCAACTATTTTTAATCATATTCTAGTCATTTTTGTTGGTTAGTTGTTGCAGCCATAAGCACAGTCCATTTGAATCTGCAAACTTCAAGTTTCTTTAGTCATTTAATTAAATTTAAATTACCTACTGAAATTGCAACAGGTAATAATTGTCAGATTAGTCAATTAGCCAAGTCAAGTATTTGACAAATTATAAAATAATCATTTATTACAGCCCTACTGATCTAGCCTAATTCAACCCAGAGAAGAGAAATGTGTTTCAAAAGTTTTAAGTTTTTAAGTTTTAAAATAGTAATGCTACTACATGCATATTACTCTGCATAAACCTTTGAGTCATGAGAAAAATGCTTATCAAAATCAGTCCATGCATGAAGCATTAACCATTATTCTAAGTAAATAAGTACAAATCAATAACATTATGCTAGATATGTATGTCTCTTGGCTTTGATTAAAGAATTTGATTAAAAAAATTGATGCAAAACTCTTTTCTTTTAAAATTCTCCATTAAAACTTTTAAGTAATGAAAATCTGAACACATTTTTAAAGAAACCTAACAGTTCTACTCTAAAGATTACGCTTAAATTGAGCAAGATGCTCCCCATTCATACATGTAACTTTTGGGCCATCTGTCAGCTTTAGTTAACAAAAGGTTAACAAGCAGGCTATTTGTTTACAGAGGGTCGTGACGTAGCCCATCCTAAGCAGATGGTCACAAACCCAGGAAAGTTCAACATGGCAGTTAACTCAAGAACAAGGCATAAACTGGGAAGTGCACGGAAGCGGCACTCCTGAAAATAGGGCATAATTATACTACTGTGTGTGACCAATGATACTAAACGTATAAAAACCCCTATAATCACTGCACAAGCCTACAGCAAATAACATAACCGATGTTTAACTTTAAACCCCTGGATATCTGACAGAATATATAGAACCTACAGATAAATGGCAAGTACTGTCCCAAAGGATTCAGAGTTCTGGCAAATGCATTTGGATCAGATTCTCTTAATAAAACCTCAACAAAGAAAACAAAGACTGATTTTTTTAAGGTTCTAATTTACTACTAGTGTAAATACGCATAATGCATAATTAGGGAGCACTATAATATTTTATAACAAGACTGTTTATAACAATAACAAATTACTGCTAGGAAGATTAAACTGCAAAAGGAAAGGGCACAATGGAGAGTAAGTAACATTCACCACCCCCAACATAGCACTATAAAAGAAGGGGAATTCCTGGCAACTTTAATTTGCCATCATCTTGCATTTTCAAAAGACTTCAAAAAGCACCTGGAGAAATTTCCCTTCATGCAAATGAAACACATGCATTCTGCTTCTTGTTGCACACTTACTACATAACGCAGGCAGCATGTTCCAGCACCTAACACCCACACAACTGGAAAGATGTGGCCTTAAGAGAGAGGTGTAACGTGGGACATAAAAATAAAAGACAAGCAAGCTGCACACTCAAATGGCTGACCCCCACCCAACCACCCACCCTACAAACTACAAACGGTGGAGTTAAACTCCTCTGACTGCCTGCCTACAAAACAAAGTAGAATAAAACCATGGATGGGAGTGCATGTGTCTCAGCGCTGTCCCTGGGGGAGGAGGAGGACTTGCTCTTCACCCTTTGATATCCCCGCCCGTGCTCTTTCAGCCGCTTGCGATTCTTAAAGGCTGGAATAAAAGCAGACACAAAGCTTCCTGCTATGATCCACACGATGCCTGGGGCAGACAGACCCTCTCCACATAAATAGGCCAAACACCTGCTGGACCTTTTCCCTCTGCATAAAGCTACGCCATTCGTTTGAAACCAGTGGAGCAAAGCATTCATTTGTTGTATCTATTCAAGTCGACTTTTGTACAAGGCCTTGATAGTGATCTACATTCTACTTTGGGAAGCAATGCTTAGTCTGGATACTAAGAGGAAAGTTAAATGTGGGCTCTTAAAAATTCTCAGTTAAGTAGGATTTTCCCATTAAGACCCATAATGCTCCCTGAATTTTGTTTTTTTCCCCAAACAGAAATTGGTGACTTTTGCATTTTAACCATTTTAATCAGAAACAGCCATCCAAGAGGACCAGGGTAACATTTTTGTGTTTAGGGGTACTATCACTCTTCTGTTTACGAAATGTTAAAATGTTTTCCTGTTAAGACCCAGCAGACGCAAGAACCAGAATTTGAATTTGGGACTTTGTGTCCTTCTGTTTATGCTGGCCTCAAGCTGCTGTGTGCGCTCAGCAGGCCGTGATGATCCTGAACAATCCTGGCCAGGCGCAACATCCCCCTCTGAATGAGACCACAACACTGTGGACGCAACTTTCATAAGCCGCAAGTTCCACTGGGATCTCCTATTCTTATTTTACTCATATTCACTTTCAGAGTCTGGCTGGAGCAGATGGAGTTCCTTGGAGATCCTTGTTGGAGATCCAAATTGTAAAAGTGGCAGAAAAACTGAATTAAAAGTCTGCCAATTTCCAGAGAATTGTTAAAGTGTAAAATTTTACATTTTTCTATTTACAACAAGGATGTGCTCAGTATTTCTGTTTAAAAAATATTTCAGGGAGTGTTATGTTGTGCTTAAGTGAAACTTTTGAATTTATGTTTTCAAACATATGACAGGTTTGCTACTTAGATAAAATCATGAAAACACCGCTGCTTAGCAACCGGGTAATATGGATGTTGAGCATATGCTAGCTAATGATAAACAATGTAGATAGCTAGCACAACTCATACAAACAATGTAAAGAATGACACTGGAAACTAAACAAAAACATCAGGTATATCAACATTTTCCACAGATATGTTGGTAAATTACAAAGAAAAGTCTCCATTTAACTGCAGTTACACTGTAATTATACTTAGCATGGAGCACAAACACAACTTCTATGTCTGGCAGCATACTGAGAAACATCCACGCTGTGTTGTAACTTGTGAAATAATTCTGAGCTGTTTGAAAATCGAACATGCTGACATGTCATATACGTTGATATGTGCTGCTCATTCTGATTCCCACCACCTGCTGCACCACACACATCAGCTGAGAATCTTGTCAGAACCAGGAACATGTAGCTGTTTGGAAACACTGATGAAACCATCTCAAATAAAGTCCAACACAAAGCTGCCATCACCTCTCCAGCTAGTGTAACATGCAGTCAACTTGCAGGTTAACATATTGAGAGAAAATAAAGGCACTAGCCAAACTGGAATAATAATAACATCTTTTATGTGCAATGCCAGGACAGAACACCACATAGCCAAAGCTCTGTTGGCTGAGGGCGCAAACGTGATGCGCTACATGATCATATACGCATTCCGTTCCTCAAGTCCATTATGTTATTACATTAGCTACCATTAACTGCTAATCTGACACAATTCAAGCCCCAGACCCTATAATCTAACTTGTCTTTACCTGTTATCGTGCTCATTCTAACACATTGTTGTTTCTATAGTAACAACTTATTTACAGGGGCTTGTATGGCAGACAGTCCATATAATCCAAGGCTAATAATTATATTAGGCAGATGTTTTATATCCAGAATTTTGATATTTCTGTAAAGCTGCTTTGTGTCTATCAATTGTTGCATATACAAATAAAATTGAATCGAATAATTCTGAAGGAGACATTTCTTTAACTTTTATGTAAGGAGTCTCCAGTGCCAGTGCATTGCAACAGTCAAAGGTGCATCAGTTTTCCTACATCTTAAGGACAGAGGACACTCTGTGGTTTCTCTGTAGTACAAGAAGCTGCATTTTTTCATCTTATTAACTTACAATGACAGAGAGAGAGAGAGAGAGAGAGAGAGAGAGAGAGAGAGAGAGAGAGAGACTTTTAAGGGTATGACTGTTACCTGCCATGACATGTAACCACAAATGGTTAAAAAAAAAAAAACATGATGTGTGGCTCATTAATAAATTAAAATAGCAAACTGCAGTGATATAAGTTTATTGTAAACTTTGGGTTGGAAAAGTAACTGCTTCAAGTTGATTGTTTTCCTGTAACTGCATGCACCCGGATGTTTTATTTCTTACTTTTTATTCTTGGTTGTTTAAGATGGCATGTTCAGGGGTAGTTTAAGCAAAACTATGCATTAAAAAAAAAAACACTCTGGAAACAAAAGAAGCGAAATAGCAGCCGAATCGTGCGTGTTGTTTAGGTGGCTGCACGTTTCCGTTGTGAGAGTGATGTACACTGTGTGCACTGCCCCCTCATCACTGAGGAGGAAGATGGGAGCTGCTTCGTAACAGTACACACCCCCCACACGCACGAGCTCCGAGCAAAGGCACGCTGTTATTGGAGCCTTGCGCTGTTCAAATAACTGCGTTTCCTACTGCAGCACTCTAATAGCTCATCTTTAGCGTCCTAGACGACCATACAGCACCACTTCCAACATCTCTGCTAATATAACTGGCAATTTCATCTCTCTTCAAATTCATATTGTTACTACGCAATATGTGCTACGGGGGAAAAAAAAAAAAAAAACATGTCCACCTCCCATTTTCCTGCGCATCATCAAGCAGGAGCTAACAGGCTAACGTTAGCATAAACAGCATTTTTTTTTACATTATTTTTTAAACAAATCTTTTCAGGCAGTAGAAGCGTCTCTAAATGAATGTCAGCTGAACAGATGAAAACTGAACAGTTGTGTTTGTACTTGCGACCAACCTGCTAACTGAGAAACCAGTAGAAAAATAATGGCAGCTGTGTAGCTAGTTAGCATCATCGCGCTATTCGCAGGGCCCGGATGAGCCCGTAATAACTAGCTAGTTACTTTGCTAATAACTACATGTTTGCTCAGGGAAGAGGCAGGTGAAAGCCTCTCTCGCGTTTCAGTTTAGTGCTGAAGTGAAATAAACGGCAGAAAATCGGAATAAACACAAAACAAGTGGCAGGTTTCAGAGAAGAAGCGTTTTAGAAGCTGTCAGGGACGTCTGCAAATACTCTTCATTCACAGCTTGGGGTTTCTTCACGAGAAAAACGATCAGTTTCATATCATAAATGCTGCCTGGATAACTTTCTTTCTTTCTTTCTTTTTCTGGCGTGTGTATTTTAAATACAATCTCGGTCACTTTGAGTTCGTTAAGATGAGTCCACAGTAGTAAGCTAACTACTTAGCCAATATGAAAAAAAAAACACCCACAAACAGACAAACAAACATATAATGTAACTAGATACAATTTCCAAGTCTTTAAAGAGTGAGAGGGGACATTTTGTACCCAGTTTAAATATGTGTGTGTTTGTCTGTGTGTGTGTGTGTGTGTGTGTATATATGTGTGTGTGTGTTGAGCACTGCTAGTTGGACTACACAACACCACAGGCTGTGACAGTAGTGTGTTAGCCCGCTTTCTGTTTTTCTTGCGAGCTAGCGTTAGTTATCTTTCTCATGTAGCTTACAGTTAGAGTTGTATATAAAGTCTATTACGCACTTTTAGGCCATTACACACTTTCAATTCACAACATGGTTTGTATTGAATTTAACAAACCGTGCTTAAATAGCTAGCAGCTCTGAGCATTCAGCTAGCAAATAACTATCGCTATATCTCAAAGTCTATTCTGTCAAAACATTGAGGATGTACTCCACGGGCCAATTCCCCTTGGTGTACATTAATAGCTACACAAACCGCCATTAAACGCACCTGCACAAGAAGTGCATTCGCCAACAGACAAAATTAAATAGGGATTTATTTTGTTTACTCTTCGATACGCTGTCAGGCTCTGAGTAAGTTAGCTCTCTCAGGCGATTAGCGAGCTAGCTAGGTCAGTTAGAGAGGAAAACAGCACATGGATGGGAGGCATGTGTCTGCTGCGCAGCAAAATAACTGTTAAGGCTGAGTGTGCAGCAGGCGAGCTAACTCCCCAAATCCAACTTATTCCAGCAAGATCTCGTCCAAGGAAAGCCGAAAGCGAACGACTAGCCAACCAGATGGAAGGTGTCGCTTACCTCCCCGCTGCTGGAGCCGCTCGACTCGCCCAAAACATCCCGAAATTTCTGCAGGTTGTTGCCGATCGCAGTGGACACTTGCAGCGCCGCGTCGAACCCGGGCCCGAGCCCGCTCGCCGCCGAATGAGTTCCTGCGCCATTTCGGAGGGAAGCCGTGACCCGGATCCGGCCCGCTTTTCTCCCAGTGCCCGAGTTGCTGCTCCCTCCGGGCCGAGCAGGGAACCGCCACCGACAGCTGTGCGCCATTTTAACACTCTGCCTGCCTGCCCTCGGATCAGGGAGCTCGGTGGGCGTAGCCCCAAACCAGCGATTTCAACGAACTGCCACTTTCGTCAAGCGGCGAGACTTCAGTATGCAGGTTCCGGGGTGGCGGTAAATATGGACCCCGACTTCAGAGGAGAAAACGCTCAATGATGTCTTACGCAGGTTCTGTAGTGATATCCCCTTATGTAAATAAATAACAGCACAAACATCCAATAACACAACCATTCATACACAACACAACAAGGTATTACCACATTATTCATAAGAGTAAAGGCAAGTTTTCAACCCGAGGCCACTTTTTAATACTTCATCCTTTTTTTTTTTTTAAGTTGGATAGTGTTTGAGTGAAATAAAATATGAAAAATTCAGTTTGCAGATAAATAATAAATACTTAAAAGCCCAGATGAATCACAGGCGCATTAGAGTGTTAAGAAGTGCTTACAGGTACACATTGTCATGGCAACAGACCACACTGATAAATTAAACAGAGTGGAATGTTTTGGAAATGGATATTAAACATTAAAAACCCAATTACTAGCTAATAATAGCATGTTTTCCTTGCATGTTAATAATATACTAATAATGACTGACTGGTTCTTGTTGCAACTCATAGACCATTTCAGTGAAAAATATTATTTCATTATATTAGCAACCATAATACCAAGAGCAACCTGTTAAAGAAAAAAAAAAAAGTCAGTGGGAAATAATGCTTTAGCACTAGGAAATTGTATGATATTCTCTCAAAACACATCAGAGTAAAAGAAACTTGCCTTCATAACCATATTTACTTTTGGGTTAAACACAACCGGAATGCAGCAGAACTGCATAGAAAAACATTGAACTAAATAACATTATTATAAAGGCCATTAGCTTTTTTTTTGGTTTATTTTTTTTAATGCAAAGACAATTTTTGTGATCAAATAACTTGTGAGCCTCTGCAAACAGATGAACAAGGAATTTTAAGCACACTTTCTATGCTGGCATTAAAAAACCCAATAATAATAATAATAATAATAATAATAATAATAATAATAGGCTACATTCAGATTTACTCCAAACCAGTTTTCTTAAGGGCACCATCTATTAAAAGAAAGACGAACATTCCTTGGCTTTAAAGTTCTCTTTAGAGGACAAGGTCAATCCATTGAGGACGTCTACAGTCTCTCAGTTTCACACTGAGGTCATTCTGTGTTTGGCATACGATGAGCCACAGTAACTGAAAAATGCGCTTCAAGAAGTAAGGCTACAAACATAAGGAATTCCTGTAGTAAGCACAGAGATGACAATTTACAAATATCAAATCATTACAGTGTCATTAAAATGTAACACAAAACTATGATCATGCACCAAGTTAAAAAAAAAACACTTCTTCAATTGTACTGAAAAATGTAATGTAAAAAAAAAAGAAGTAAAATGCACAATTCAAATGCAGCAGGGTAAAAACGATGCAATTGCTTAACTGTAATTTCTTTCTGTCCTGCAAAAAAAGGTAAACTCTAGTTTAACTATACTTATAGTATAACTGTACTTAACATGTACGGGGTATAATTAGGATTACACAAACATTAAAACAGTGTGAAGTTTGATCATTGCAGTAAATCAATCAAACACAGCCATTGAAAATGGGATAGCCTGGCAATACTGTTTCAATTGATCACACAGTTATCATAACCAAAATGTGTCAATTTATTAAACTTGTTTTCCTTAAAGATAGAGGACAAATCTATGTAACTATTTGTTTTTTTTTATTTTTTTTAAAGATCTTTATATTGTCTGTACACACAAATCAAAATAAATTTCTGCAAGAAAAAAAATCTTTACAAGGCAGGAAGCAAGACAGCAAGTATTATGAATCGTTTACTGCAGCAATATAAACGCTTGCTGCGCAGTTAGGCCTTAATATCACTGCTGACGATGGGTCTGAGCAGATGTAAATTAGATCAACTTTAGACAGATGTATGTTATTTGAATATATCTGACATTAACAGAGAATATTACACCACATCAGTAGATGTGTGTGTTGCTCCTGTAATGAATGAATGTGTCCTATGTGTTATGTGGCTTAGGCGTGTATGGATAGGAGAGTGGCGGTTTTGTGTGTGTGTGTGTGTTAGCCACTGGGTCCCATCTGCACGCCCCCCTGCTTATGTTCAGCTAGCCACTGCATGATCTGTTGCTTGAGCTCCTCGTTGGCTCTGATCTGGTCCATGGTGAGTGGACTGCGGTTGAAAGGATCTGTCTGATCACTACAGAAAAAAAAGAGATCAAGAAAGAAATCAGACTGAGAAACTAACATCATGTGTACGCACATGACTGAGTGGGTTCGTATGTTGTAAACAGACCTAAGCAAGTGCCGCGCTATTGTCGAGCGGTCGACTGTGACATTGGAAGAAGGAAGAAGCACAGGATCAAGCATCAACGTTGACATGATGGGATCCAAAAATTCATCTGGAGCATCTGAGTAGGTCTCCTCTTCCTGCTGATGTCGATCTGCCAGAGACTTTACGATACAAAGACTTAAGGAATTTAGACATTAAGGAAAACAACAACAGCAATAATAATAATAATACAGCTGGGTGACCAACAAATAATGTATCAAACCTTTATTTTATCTGCTAGGAGGCTGAAAGCCACTATAATATCCCCAGGTTTGTTGATCTTCTTTAGGACTCGAACAGTTTGAGAGAAAAGCGTGGGGGAATATGACCTCCCATCCTTTGGGACTGTGGCACAGAAGTTTTCCTCATCTCTGTGCCGAAGAAACCTTTAGTTTAGTGGAAGCCCTTGATGATGTTGCTGGAAATGTGCACATGTTAAATACGCATAAAAGAGCCTACCCCAAGTTTAGGTAAATAGTACAGATGTCCGACACTAGCTGCTGAGGCTTGAAGTCAAATTCACTGAAGTCTTTCACTTTCAGAGCACCCATCTTGGGTCCCACCAAGTGTTGCAAAAAGTAATTGAGCATGGAGATGATTCTTTCAGCAAGGAAAGGATGAACAAAGATGCCTTTGATTTCTGAGTAAGATAAAAAAGAAATAAGAAATTCAGGTACATGAAATCACAACATCTCAGAGTCTTTAAAGACACAAAATACCACCACATATCTTACCAGATGTCAGAAAAGCCAGCGTGCCAATCGTCTCATTTGACATGATATTGTGGAAGCGAGCCAGCTGTCCGAACATCTGCAGACTGGACTCCTTCTCTCGGCGGGCATCAGGGGCCAGCCCCTCCCACTCACCACGGTCCCGCTCTATCTGGAGGAGCTTGATCTTACTCAGGTACTAAAGCGTTAAACCCCAAAGAGAACATCATTCAAAATAAATCTTCCATTTGTCACACAATCATTTCACATAGCTATATTAATATCAACATCTGACACCTGACCAGCACTACAAATGTGCAGTACATATATATAATATATAGTTACAAGCACATACCTGTATGGCCTCATCTAGTAAGAAAATGGCATCATTCATAAGCAGATTTAGAAACCTCAAGAAGAGTGGCGGATTCATGGCTTCTAGATTTTCAGATGCAAAATCTGCCAAATGCTAAAGTAACACAAAGCATGATTGTCATTTTTTTAACTTGGGATTTTTCAAATCACAGTTAATCATAAAACCAAAATGAATGAATTTTGCTACCCCTAAGTGGCATACACAAAAGTGAATCTATTATTTGGATATTTGCACCTTAATACTCTCTCTATAGCTCTCCTCTCCCCACATGTACTTCAGAATGGGGTACATGGGTCTTCTGTAATTAAACTTCTGTTCAAACTGGTGAGGATCGCCTGAAGATAGAACACAGGTAAGCCTTTCCATGTGACCGTGAACAGGAAACACGTGTAAACCATTACAAATGCATAAGAACAGGTGATTCTGACTTGAAACTCACCAGTAAACTCAATGTCTACAAACACAGTGATGAGAGCCTCAGCTAGACGAGGTGCATGGCAGTAGGAGCAGAATGCCCTCTGACGCTGGAACATGATGGGCTGGGGAGCGCCAGGTGACACGGTATCCATATGTGGCATCACAGCCTCCAAAACCTCTGCCAGCTTTGCCCGCAAATGAGGATTTTTCATTCTGTCAGTAAATAGTTACATTTGAAGAGTTTACATATGTTATGACAAGCACATAGCCCATGACCACACATAGACAATGTAAAAGAAAATGGCTACTACACCTCTCTACATTTCCCATGTACACCGTGATGAAGTTGAGGACTTGCTCCAGGTTTTCTGTGGCTGTCTCCAGCACCTCATCCGCAAAGCGCCGAAGGAATATGAAGAAATCGCCCATGTTCTCAGCAAAAAACTCTGCAAAACCACACGTGCCCAATATACTTTGGTGAATGCTGAAATACAACACATCATATAGAAAAATCTAATCACCTCTAACAGATATTTGAGAACACACAGTGGACTTATTAATAAGGGGCTGTATCACCTGGAACATAGCAGAGCAGGCTGTTCTGTAGTGGAGGCAGAGGGAAGGACAGGGGAATGTGCTCAGGGCCCTGGTTTCCCAGACTGAGTTGTACGAGCAGAGAGGCACAGGAGGCCTGCAGATTGAGGCAGTTCTGGAGCATGGCTGGCTGAGTGGCAGCAGCCTTGGTGGACAGGTAAACAGTCATGAGGCGTTCAAATTGTTCCCTTAGCTGCTCTGCCATCGGACCTCCGCTGAGCTGTGCCTCCCGCCACGTGCCCTGCAGCCGATGCAGCGACTGGTTCATTTTCACCATCTGATCATGGAGTCTGTGCAGAGAAATTTACATAAGTGTCTCTTTTGGATCACTAAAGGAAGCTATGAAAAAAAAACAAACAAACAAAAAAAAGTTTAAGCTGTTTTCTGAAGCATTACAATAACAGACTATCGGCTGCCCTTACAGTAGAGTAGAGTTACACAGGTGTAGTGAGAAGTTAATGCCGACATTGTACACATTGGTATTCAGGCTTAAGCTTTTTGCACATCAGAGGAGACAGTATCTTAATCAGAGATGCTGCTTATGTTACCAAGCATTTTTTTTTATGTATAGTTATGAATTAAATGAATGTGCACTATATGCATAGCAGGTAAATACTTGGCCAGCTTATTATGAAGACAAATAACAATGGTGTTATCCATATTATACAACAGTTAGTTCCGGTCCACTAATTTGATTGGTTGAGCGACATTCCAAGAGTGCTTTTATTTAGTATAACTGCACTGGGACTTTTCACTGTGTGTATGTATCATGCTGCTCGTTACTACAGTATTGATGGCGACATCATCAGCAGACATGGCAAACAATACTTTTTTTTTAACGTTTGAAATAAAGTATGAAAGCTCATCAGATGAAGATGAAAAGGAAGGAGGAAAGCCAATTTCACCGGAAACACTGTGAGCTAGCTAGTGAGCTAGCCGACATGCTATAAAGTGAGTGTAGCTTCTTCGGGATCTATTTCCTCAATCGGAGCAAAAATAAACAGAACCATACAGTATGGCCATATTTTGTCATTCACAATAATTTCTTGGTTATAGATCTGTTGTATAAAAGCAATATTGCACTCGTAACTGCGTGGTGATATAGAATATATTCAGTATAACCTCACACTTGGTCATGTGATTAATTGTTAAACGAGACCAGTAATTGATGTGATAATTACAACTAGGACTATTCATGCAGCAACATAATATGATGGTAATATAGCAGACTCCTATAAGATGTTTATTCCAGGACATACCACCTTCTTATTTACTCAGTCTATCATTGTATTAGTCTTTTTATTTCATTTTTAAATTGCTTTTATGTTACATTTGACAGCTTAATTGCATAATTTGAATGGGCCACCGAGAAAATCGACTAGAGCATGTGCGTAACCTGACTCTGAATACACAGAACTTTTCTCGTATAAATATTGACATAACTTTTATGCTTAGGTTGTTAACTCGGAATTCATCTCTATGGCTGTAAATAACTTATAATAAATTTTTTGTAGTTAACAGAGCAGAAATAACCTGTGGAAGCCCAGGTGCAGGGTGAGCTGAGTGAGGATCAGGTTCTCTGTGAGGAGACTGTATGACTGGGGAAATTCAACTGTTTGCTGAGGCGGAACAGGAATCAGGCACGTCTCTTTGTCAAGCCCTGGAGAGGGAAGTGTGCAATTTGTCTGAAGCTTTAAAATTTGATAAGAAAATGAAGGAGTGATGCTCAAAAAAGAAGGCAGGTATCCTACCTCTGGCATGCACATTCCTATTGCGTCTCTCTTCCTCACTCAAGTCTGTAAGAGCACAGTACGTGGGATTAAAGGTTAGGAGTTTTGGAGAGTGAGGACGACAGAAGGGCTGGCAGAGTTTGAGGAGTGCAGCGCCTAGATTTAGGAAGAATGCATCCGAAGCATACATCTGGAAGAAGATCTCGGGCATCTGGTTGGCCCAGATTTTGGCACGACCCATGTTGGCCTGCAGGCAGTTGCCCAGCCATGACAGCAGCAGGTGACGAGTCTCTGTTGACTGCTGCAGCAGATTCTTCAGGATCTGATGCAACTTGTCATGAAACTGGCCCATAAACTAATACAGGATATAGACAAAATACAGATATAAAATGGTCCTGATTTCTATACTCAAATGCTCACATGAGCTCAAAGATAAGCATCAGTTTGTCACCTGGTGGATATTAGATTCCTGAATCTTCATTTCCTGTGGGCTGGAGCGGGAGGGGTTGAGGAAAAAGCCATGGTTTTCCACCACCCCTGGGGTTTTCAGCAGAGAAGATATATTTAACATCGTGCCCAGAAGAGTCTTCTGATACTGAAGTCCATTATTAGGATCTTTGGGCTGAATGTGTTCCACCAAAACCTACAGAGAAGTCTAATTAGACTATTTTTCACAACTGTATAAGGCTATGTCAGCTATTTCAATTATTCTGTTTTTCTCTATTATTACAGAATTACATTATGTGAAACAAAGCTCAAACCTTTGCAATGTCTTTTTGCCGACTAAAGTATACTAGAATTTCCAAGTAGGAATAAAGCAGCAGATGGCAGAGGTCTAAGTCTTTCACACGACTCTGGAAAATATCAAATACTGGCACCATAACCTCCCCAAAAGTCCGCACTTCCTGGTCAGCCAATAGGCCAGCGATAACTTCCTCTAAAAATTCCACCACGTCCTCAATATCTGCAAATATCAAAACACAAACAAAAACAGGAACACCAAGCAGTTATATATATTTATATATATACATATATATAAATTCCCCATCTCAGAAGTGATTATGTAATGGCGATGACTTACGGGCTCTGTTAACTGCCTCCAGCAGCAGGTCAAGGAGCTGCTCATACACATTCTGGCTGATGTAGATCTCTGGAGTAAGCAGCACCGTGCGAGCATTGGACACTGTCAGGTTCTTACAGCGCACAGCATATGGCAGCAGCTTCTCTGGAACTTTAGTGACCTGTTGCATTTTTTTTTGTAAAAAATTTATTTTTTAACACTGGGAAGTGGACACTTCAAATGACAGATTGTATCAGTGTGAGCTCTAGTTCAGGGATATTCGACTAAAATCTTGGAAAATTCAATGTAATTTGTTGCTTACAAAGGTCTGGATAAGCACTACAACAAATCAATGCTGGAATTGCTAAACATATATTTAAACATAAATATTTCAGTGTATATATATATATGTTTCAGAGAGGGGGATTTGATCCATTAGTGATGGGTTATAAATAAGATTCATCAATCTGCAACTCTTTCGACTAGCTCATGAGACATGCAAGTAGAATAAACCTTCTTCTCTGTCCATTCAACTTTTTGTTTAAGTAAGTCATGTTATCTGTGAGAACGTTCCTTTCTGGCTTAACGTCTCTAGCCCCGTAGCAATTCTCTGGTCTGAGGATCTTCAGCCTTCAGCTAAATAATTTACATAAACACATGTGATTGGATAAGGTGCAACAGAGGAGCTGCTACAGTCGCTGAATTACGGACGATTTTTCATACACTATATGGCCAAAAGTTTGTGCACAGCTGACCACCGCACTCATATGTGCTTTCTGAACATCCCATTCCAGATTTAGTCCCCCATTTGCTGTTTTAATAACCTCCACTCTTCTGGGCAGGCTTTCCACTAGATTTTGAAGTGTGGCTGTGGGGACTTCAGAGCACAAGAGTTCATCAACAGTTCATCCCAAAAGGTGTTCAGTGGGGTTGAGTTCAGGGCTCTCTGCAGACCGCTCGAGGTCTTCCATTCCAAATTTGGCAAACCATGTCTTCATGGATCTTACTTTGTGCACAGGGGCATTGTCATGCTGAAACATGTTTGGGCCTCTTAGTTTTAGTGAAGGGAAACTGTGATGCTGCAGCATACAAAAACATCCTATACAACTGTGTGCTTGCATATTTGTGGCAACAGTTCGGGGAAGACCTGCATACGGGTGTATTGGTCAGGTGTCCACAAACTTTTTACCTTACGTTTATTTGCTCTGCTACAGCATTTTTTTCATGTACTCGCTTCAGTCTGCTGTGTCCACCAGGCCCCCTGCTCTAGTGGTTTAGCTACTAGCTTTCTGTATAGGGTCATAATCCACACTGTAAATAATGTAAGAACATGGCCACATCAAACATGGCTTTTTTTGTAGCTTCAAACTGTGGTGGGAGAAATAAAACAGCAGACAGTATGTCAAAGAAAAATTGGCATTGGCATCATAGATCACTACTTGAACATTTGATCAGATGATAATGACAAACAAGGACTTTGAAAACATGTGCTGAAGTGTGGACTTTTGCAGTATATAGCACTACGGATCACTGTAGGATAACATGAGATCCCATACAGACATCTGCAATGGCTTGAGACATTTTAAAGGAGACTTTTATGTACATATTCACTTGTGACCGATCTGAATTGATATCTGATCAAGTGATGTAAAAATGTAACCTACCTCTTCTTTAGCTCTCTGGAAGCAGGCATAAAGGTACGGTATGGCTAGTTTCTCCCCAGCATCACGATCTGCTGACAGGTTCACAACGCTGCAAGAGGTCATGTAGATCAGGTGGTTACCCGGCTCCAGTAAAAGAAGCCTGCTGAAAATGGCCTGAGAGGTCATGTGGACACATATTAGTCTTTTTTTTTCCCCAAAAACATAAGCAAGGAAGTCCATTTTTGGAAATGCTCAGCTTTCTTTCAACACTGTTCATGTTGTGTTCGTCACCTGCTCTATCGTGTCCATGTCCAGCCAGTCTTGGCCATCGAGGTCAGCTGCCATCTCTTCAAGGTAGACACAGCGCAAGGGGATGCCATTACCACTTCTAAGACTAGGGTCACCTGAAGGCCATAAAAATGAGAAGTGAATAAGTATCAGCTGGTTTGTAGTGGTGAGGAACAAGCCTGTGCAGAAATTGAAACTAGCTTGAATAAAGAGTAAGAAGCTGAGTCAGAACATCGGGAAAGTCAATGATTAACAGAAAGTGGTGACATCATTTTCCTTACTTCTGGAAAGCAGCATTATGATCTCATGAAAGGAGTTAAATGAAATTAAAGCATTTTGCTTACAGTCTATGACTCATTTCCCAAGTGTCAGCAAATGCCTTGAAAAGCAAAAAGGCAACGTGTGGGACTGACATCATTAACCGAGATGAGGACATGGACAAGCCATTATAGCACTCACTGTTGTCTAAGGTGATAAGGAAGATTCTCTGGATCATGTGATTGACATTGAGCTGCTCACAGAGTTCCTGTCGCGAGCGGAAAGAGCGGCTGATCTCAGCCACTGAGTCATCATTGTCCCCGATGCTGTCTGACACCGAGTTGTCAGACTCGGACTGGCTCTCCCCAGACTCTTCCGCTGTAGGCCATCAACACAGATAACATTACACAAATCATAAGGAGAATAATTATGCATTTAATAGACTGGTATAGAGATATATAGAGGGATCCAATAGTCTGAAGACACTAGTGAAAACCATCACAAAGTATATTATCTTTTATATATTAAGTATATTATAAGTAATTATTAGTATATTATCAGCAATAACCTGAGTGAGAAATACAATCTTTTTTTGAAGAATATTTTAGAATTTAATATGTTCACAAGTAGGGGTAAATCTTAATGATTGATGTTAGAGCAAATCCATCTAAATGCTGAACTCGTGCTTCAGTGAAAGGGAGTAAACTCAAGGAAAATCTGACCTTCTGTACAAAACAGTTACCATGGTCAATATTACAAATTTAAATACTGACCTAGGAATAGTGCAGAATCTTGAAAATTCATGATATTGAATATTTCCTTTATTTGTATTCCTTTTTTTTTTTTTAAATTCAAAACTTTCTCTTTATTTCCAGTTTTAATGGAAAAATTGGGCCCAGACGTTTGGACCCCAATGTGTATATGTATGCTATACACCACTGATTGATATATAGTCAGCTCCAGAATTACTGGCACCCTTAAAGATGGGGGAAAAAAATGGATATGGAAAAAAATTCTTTGGATTTAAATAATTAGCTTAATCTCAGACTGAAATGTGAAGGAAATCTAACCTGAAGTAAATTTACTCTAAATAAATAAATTATATGTTACAATTGTACCCCTAGAAATTCTTACCAGGAAGATAACTTAGACAATTCCCATTCACATTTTACTAAGCTCTCCTGGATGTGTATGCCTTCTTAAGCAGTCATTCAGGATTTCCTGTCCTGTCACTGGGGTATACATATGAGGTAACACAGAGGCCAGATTCATCAACATGGGGATGACTACACAAATGCTATGAGACAAAAGTCTTTTCACCTTCATTAATTGGCTTAATAATTGCCACTGTTACTGTATTTCCTGCAAGAGGAGACAAGTGTATTTTACCCCATGCACAGTGAGCATACATTTCTCCAAGGATCTCAGTTGAAGATTTGCAAATCTACAATTAGACACCACCTCGATGCCAAGGAACTATCCGGAAGACGTGCAAGAAGAAAGCCTTTTCTTTCTTACCCAAAAATGTAAGCATCTGGAGCTTTCCAAGATGCTACTGAAACTTCTTCTTGTTTTATGGTCAGTTAAGGCTAAAATAAAGCTTTCTGACACTCAGGCTTGGTGTAAAAAGAAAGATGGTCATACAGAAAAGAAACGAATTCTCACTGTTAAGTATGGTGGAGGATCTGTGATATTTGGGGCTATTTTTCTTTCAAAGGCCCTGGGAATCTTGTTAGGATACGTGGCATTAGGTCTGTGCCATATCGTATCATCCATGATATAAGGGTACAATTCCTCCTGACGATAAGAATTTGTCAACCCGCGATATTGACAATATAGCTGCTGAAGTGTTTATGTGCCGCAACATGGGTATATCACACGTAGAGCAAGAACCACTTCCTCAGTAATATGGAAGCGGTTCGGATACAGAAGATCAGACGTGAATCAGACGGCTCTCAAGACTGTATGCTGCTGTGACTTCTGGCCAAAAAGATAGTGTTGAATGTTACTATAACATGAAATATCGAATGTAGATATTTAAGTCTGTATCTCCTATTCCTATGTGGCATCTGGACTCTAAGAAAACCAGGAGATTTTAAATGAACATCTTGCTGTTTCTGCCAAGAAGCTGTGTGTGTCATGGTTGGATCTTCCAGCAGGACAAATGATTCAAAACATACATCCAAATCCACACACACACAAAATCCCAGGTTAGATTTCAGCATGAGATTAATCTACTTAACCATAAAGACATTCTTTCATAAAGTTTTTATCCACCTGTATCAAGGGTGCTAATAATTCTTTAGCTGACTATATTACAGATCTGTAACCCAGAAACTTACACGGTGGTTCAGCTTGCTGCTGTGGTTTTTGGCCTGATGCAAACTGCTTTGCATCTGCAAGCGAACTGAAAAGGGCAGCAAATGGGTTTCGAGAGATGTTCTGGTTATTGTTGCCCTGGTCTGTCATTTCAGTGGAGCATCTACTCCATCAACATGTGCTGAATACCAGCCTGCGTGAGGAAGAGTGAGAACATTTATTTACATATGTCTCAGTACAGTTGTAGTATATCAAATGGCTTTTCTAGTCATACCACCGCATCGTCCATAACACTACGAGACAGGTACAAATGCTGTGAAGAACCCATTCTGATTTCCTTTGACTTTAACTACTGTTTAATATAATTCAGCTCAGAAAACTGACATGTCATGTCGTATAGAGTTTACTACTACAATAAGCAGCACATGACACGTTATGTGAGTTTACGTTTGTCCTCGTCAAAGGAGCGAAAGATAAAGCTGACAGTTAGTGTCACAACAGATGTTAGCTGTCAAGTAAGCTATCGGGACAGTTAGCAGCTAACTGGCTTACATGCTAGCTAGCATAGCAACCTGATGCAAGTACGTCAGTGACCACACTTACATTTATCACTCAGTTGCAGAAAGGATAGCTAACAAGCGTAGAAAACAGGCATTATCTATTTATAATATAACGCAAACATATCAAACAAAGCAAAAGCCATACCTAGTCTGGGCTGTTTGTAATGTTATGTTGCTCGCTATATGTTAGATGACTGCTTTTCCTGAATAAACACGACTGTGTAAAACGTCATCACGGTGCGACAGTAGTGTTGCAGTAACCAATCAGCAGTTTGCTTTGGTTTGTCAACGAAAAGAAGGCGAACGTGCTGACAGTGCAGGAGTAACAGTACAGTTTAATCAGACCAGCTGAGGAAAACCTGTGTGTAGTCGCTGTAATGGCGCTGGAACTTTTCCACAAGGAACACACTTTGAAAATGCGCAAAAAGCTGATTGGGTATGGCTAGCACAGATCTTTTTCTTACTCTCTTTTGCGGAATTGTGTAGTTGCCGGGATTAAGATAGAGTTCTAAAGGTTTGCCCTGCATTGTAGTACTTAATGAAACAATACCACAACTATTTATTTATTTATTTATTTGTTTTATTTTTTGATATTTTGTTTTCTTCAGCAAATGCCTGCAGTATCAAACTGTAGATAGCATATATGGGTAGGATCTTATCCTGATCTTATGATCACACACACACACACACACACACACACACACACACACACACAAATATATATATATATATATATATATATATATATAT
>CM074958.1:8560439-8588802 GCA_037577455.1 Pangasius macronema
GTTTCATTTGAAATCCATTGTGGTGGTGTATAGAGCCAAAAATGTTAGAATTGTGTCGATGTCCCAATATTTATGGAGCTGACTGTATATATATATACACACACACACACAATCAGGGTGTCCCAAAAGTCTCTATACATAGGGGAAACTTTATTCACAAAACATCCTCTACATGATTGCAATTTCTTTGTAAACACACACTGAGTCGTCTCTCCCACTCAACTGTTGTTGTTGTTCCACCTTTGGCTGCTCCCATTAGGGTTTGCCACAGTGGATCTTTGGTCCACATATTTGATTTTGGCACAGTTTTTATGCCAGATGCCCTTCTTGTCACAACCCTCCCCAATTTTTCCAGGGCTTGGGACTGGCACTGAGAGCGCACTGTTGCATGTAACCCCAGTGGCTTGGGCTGGTTCCCTGGCCAGGAATCGAACCCAGACCGCAGGCTGTGAAATTGTGAAATATTTTCCAGTCCTGTTCATCAGTGGGTAGATAGTGAATAAGGAACTTGAAATATATTGCATTTTACAGTCCTGCTGCAATAACTTAACTGCACTTTGGATTTAGATGAAGCAGGATCGTAAGCACACGCTATCTTTATCACAGTTGCATTTATGAACCTGTCCTGAAAAACACCCTACTCACAATTTCCCTTGTCATTACAGGCAGTCATGCAGACTCTTTTTCTCTCATGACCCAGTGAAAATAGTGAGAGCACAAGGACAGTATTTATATGATGAGAACGGGACACAGTACTTAGACTGCATTAGCAATGTGCAGCACGGTATGTGTATATGTACTTTAGCAAAGTTATTTATATTTATTTTTATAGTTATCAACCTATTTAACTGGTCATTTGAACTGAATCAGATTAATCTAAATATAAATAATTGGACTAACTGTTGATGCAAAGTTCAAGAATGGGCAAAATCTGAGCTGAGGGGGTTCATGGAATTTACTTATTCGTTAAAGGGTTGAAAAAGTTTGAGAATCCATGCATTTACCTTTGTGATGTAGATATTATGATGTGCATCTTGCAGTGGGTCACTGTCACCCCAGCATCACTCAGGCAGCAGCAAGGCAAATGGAGGTGCTTAATGCAAACACCAGGTTTCTCCATGATAACATAATCCAGTACGCAGACCGCCTCGCAGCCACTCTACCCAAGAAGCTATGCGTCTTCTACTTCGTCAACTCAGGGTAAGTGCCTTTGTTCAATTGAGAACTAAATACTGTAGTTTTATTGTAGTGTTACACATTTCATTGTAGTAAATATGTCATTGTAGAGCATATGGAGAACTGCAACAATGATAACAGATTTAAATGTTTCCGTAGCTCAGAAGCGAATGATCTCGCCTTGCGGCTGGCCCGTCAGTACACCCAACACGAGGATGTTATAGTTCTAGACCAGTAAGAACTTTAAACATTATATGGTCAAAATGGTTAAAGAGATACCCTTGTTTTTCATGTGATTGAGTCCATGTTGCCATTTTCCTCCTCTGAAGTGCATATCATGGCCATCTTACCAGTCTTATTGACATAAGTCCTTACAAGTTCCGGAAGCTGGCAGGCCAAAAAGAGTGGGTTCATGTGGTGAGTAAGAAACACGAACAACACAGAATTTTCTACACTGTTCTTAGCTCCAACTGAAACTGGTTTGGTTCATACAGGCACCAATCCCTGATACCTACAGAGGTCTTTACCGTGCAGATCATCCCAACCCGGCAGAAGCCTATGCAGATACTGTGAAGAGTCTTATTGATGAAGTACATAACAGAGGACGCAAGGTATGCTGTCTTGTGTTTAAAGGTTTCTCTGAGAAAATCACAAAGATTTGTCTGGCCGTATGTATTCAAAATTTTATCCTTTTTTTTTTTATATATATAGATTTCATCTTTCTTTGTAGAGTCTTTACCCAGCGTTGCTGGACAGATCATCTTGCCACCTGGTTACTTTCAAAAAGTTGCACAGTAGGTGTTCTCATCTTGTTTTGTAAATTCACAATACATTAAAAAAAAATAACCCCGTGAAGTCTTATAAGATAAAGACTTCACATAAAATGTGACGAAGATATAAGGGTGAGTCTTAATAGTAAATCATATTTCTTGGGAAGTGCTGTTTGAAGTATCTGGGCAAATATTTTTACAGGTATATCCGGGCTGCAGGAGGCGTTTTTGTAGCTGATGAAATTCAGACTGGCTTTGGCCGTGTAGGAAGCCACTTCTGGGCTTTTCAGCTCCAAGGCGAAGACTTCTGCCCTGACATTGTGACTATGGGCAAACCAATGGGTAATGGGCATCCTTTGGCATGTGTGGCTACCACAGAGGAGATAGCTGGTGCCTTTACGGCCAATGGAGTCGAATATTTCAACACTGTGAGATACGCTTATATTGTTTCATCATAAAACATCTGTCATGTTTTATATATTTCATTTTATTTGTATTATTTCATCTTGTACTGCTCTGGAAATTTTCAACAAACAAGTTGCCCGAGCCATACTTTATATTACATATAGGTATTATATTATATTTGTCTCTATTTTCAATGCAGTTTGGTGGAAACCCAGTGTCCTGTGCAATTGGCCTCGCAGTACTAGATGTGATTGAGAAAGAGGACCTGAGAAGTAATGCAGTCCGTGTTGGAAATCATTTGATGAAGCTCCTTCGAGAGCTCCAGGCTAAACACCCAATTATTGGAGATGTGCGGTGAGTATACCACTAATAATGCCACCACAGAGGTGTTTTTTTTTTTTGGAGATACACTACCACTATGTATCATTGTCTACAAGATATATGCACCTTGCATAAGTTTTAAGTGTCTTGCACATTTGAACAGATTTCCTTCTAGCATTGCCTTGTGTTTGGCTGCATCCATCTTTCCCTCCGCCCTAACCAGTTTTCCATTCCCTGCTGAGCCCCACAACATGATGCTACCACCATCATGCTTCACTGTGGGGATGGTGTTCTCAGGGTTATGTGCACTGAAGGGTCGGTTTCCACCAAATGTAGCACTTTGTCCCAAGGCCAAAAATTTGGTTTTTATCAGACAATAATGCACATTTTCCACCTGTTTGGTGAGTCTCCAACATGCCTTTTGGCCATCTACAAACACCTAATGGCTTTCTTTTCATCACTCTTCCATAAACTCTAGCCTTGTGGAGTGTCCAGGCTATGGTTGTCCTGTGATCAGCTTCTCCAATCTGACTTGTGGATCTTTCCAGGGTTAGTCTTGGCCTCTGACTAATGTCCTCCTTACCCTGTCACTGAATTATAATGGATGGTCTCCTCAAGGCAGAGGCACGGTTCTTTCCAGTTTTTGTTTATTTTATTTTTTTTATTTAATGGTGCTACATGGGTTGGGATCTTTATTTTCTAACCAAAATCCCAGAACTTTGCCCTTTACTTGTTTTGATAGATCCTTTGTCTTCATAATGCTGTTTGTTTAGGTATGTTCTCTCACTCTGAGGCCTTTCAGGAATAGATGTATTTATATAGCCACATTCCCACTTAATTATTATGGGCTGTTTTGTTTAGATTCATGACCCAATCCCAATGAAGTCCTTTTCAGTTCAAGCTTGTAACACTGCAAAATGCACTGTACAGTATTAATAATAAATACTGCATCCTCTCAAACCTGAAGGCATTGTCAAGCTATTTGACAGAACTTTGTGTTTTGATTAAAATGTCCTAATATCCTCCACAGTGGTGTAGGTCTCTTTGTGGGCTTTGAACTGGTTAAAGACAGAGTAGATTTAACACCAGCAACAGAAGAAGCAGCACTGCTTGTTAGGAGGTGAGAAATATCAAGACATGAGACAAAGAAGCTGTTAACATTATTAATGTTCACTCAAGTCTGTCCTTGATCTAAAAGCCTTTGCTGTCATTCTGTTTCCCCAGGCTAAAAGAGAAACATATATGCTTGAGCACAGATGGACCATGGGAGAACGTCATCAAATTTAAACCTCCCATGTGTTTCAGCATGCAGGATGCTGAAAGGGTCACTGAACAAATTGATCATATTCTCACGGGTAAGAAACACAGCACTGATCTGACATACCAATTCAATTTTCTATTTAATATGATATATAAATATGATCGAATGCAATATATTTTCTTTTCTATTATATTTTTACATTTTATAAAATATTACTCAAATATTACTTTAATAAATATATTAAATATTATTAATTTATTATTCAAAATAATAAACTTTGGACCATTTACAGAAATTGAAGACCTGGACAACAGAAACAAACATGGTTAGTAGAAAAATGTAGGAAAGCAGTTAATTGTATTTTTATATGGCATTTGTACTTTTAGATTACATGAAAAAAATGGTGAAAATATCTAACATTTAACAATCTTTAAAAAAGAAAATCCTTTTACCCCACAGAGAAATGAACAAACAGAGGATATTTAAGAAGAATCAAGGAAGCACACTAACCAAATGAAAACCAAAATACTTTAAGAGAAAACACTTGTTTACTATATACATATATAAATCTAAACATCATTTATAATATACATAAAATCATATGTGAAATATGATGGCAAAAATAATGGCAAACCCTGAACTGAGAGTGATTTGAGTAATTTGCTTTAACACCTTATATGTGTGTTGTTTTTTTTTTTTTTTTAATTCCCATTTAATGAAGTAGGAGGTTTACATTGTTTAAAATAACACAGAAATGGACTCAATGGCATCATGGAATTTTGTATATTAACAATAAAAAGTGTGTATTCTAAAACTTTTTACAAAGTGAAAAACAACCATAGTATTTCATATGTCATGTTGTAATGTGTGTTTGTGTGACAGTGAATTAGTCTTAATCATATACAGTATATTAGTCATATTTATGAACTGATAACATACATTCATAATAAATATTTTATTTGGTGCATTAAGGCAGCCTTTATATCTTCCAGTACATAGCAGCAGTGTGTTTTTAGAAATGAACAATCCAATGGTTTATTGGGGTCAGTTCACAACCCTTTATACAAAATTGTCTTGTGTTGAATCTGGAACCTGCAAGAAAAGCATTGTATACATAAGCCAATGACGAATAAGAAGGTGTCGTGTTCATCTGTCCATCTATTGCTACCGTTAATTGTGGTGTCCCTCTACTGGGTGTCTAAAAAGTCAAGAACCAATGAGCATAAAACTACATATACTCATGTTTGTATTTATTATTTATAACATATGCTCTACATTACAATCTATGCATTTTCTCAGCGGCTGTATCATGTTTTTGCTGATTTTGCTCAAAATATTCATATTGGTTCCTGACTTTTTGGACACTCTGTATATTAAGGCCTATTCTTTTGTCAAGCATTATTGGAAAACATATCTATTTTTATTGTTACATCGATGATACACGGTTCTATCAAACTATAGCATCTCACTGAGTGCTGTGAGAATGTTAAAACCTGGATGGCGAATATTATTTCTTCATTTAAATGTAAACAAATCAGATCTCCTTCTCTTTGGCCAATCCATTAGATGACTATAAAACAATTTATTTAATCTCTTCAGTTATGAACTCAGTTTTGCATCTCCGTTATAAAATCTGGTTACCATGGATTGAGGAATCTTGGTGTTTTATTCAACTGTGACCTCAGATATTATCAGCAAATCAGGTTTCTAAAAGTAAGTCATTTCTATTATGTCATCTCATTTAGTTGTTGTATTTTGGTATCAGTTAGGCTTCTGTCAATCACTTGCGAGATTACTTAACGGCACCATAAGAAAAGACTACATCACCCTGCTTTGCAGTCCTTGCACTGGCAAGATACAGAATCCAGTTTAAGGTTTTACTATTTGTTTTCGAATACTCTAGCTCTCCCTGCATCTCTGAGTTACTGTGCCATTGCTCATACATCTTTGAGGTTTTCTTTCTGAGTGACATGACATAGTTGCGTTTTCTCACCTGTGTGCTCTGCAAGCTCATATCCGCAGTTATCGGTACGCCACTTGTTCTGAGTTTCTCAAACCCATTCTTGTCTACCACGAGCAGCATGAGTGAAGTGCCTCCCTTCTTGATCAGCATCACCACCTCCTCAAAATGCTCGTGCTCCACATTCTGCCCATTCACTTCCACAATCACATCCCCCTCCCTCAGCCCTGCTCTATCTGCAGCACGCCCAGCTTCCACCTAGGAGAGAAAATCAGGGTGTCAGTCTGCATCGGCATTAGGAGATGATCAGTGATTCACTGGAGAAATCTAATTTGGTGTGATTGTGATATGACTAAGTAGATAAAATGGATAAAAATGTTCCAAAAAAACAGATGAGAACCTGGCCAACGTAGACCCTACACTCATCCTGGCTGCAAGCCAGCTTGAAGCCGAATCCCGTGTCCTCTCTATGAAGGGTACACAGTCGAGGACGCTGCAGGATGTGGGATGGTAGAGTGTTTGTTGGGAAACGCTCGCTTTGTGGAATGTATTCTTCATAAAACATCAGTGGTGAAAGACCCAGCTGTAACGGGCACAACCAGGAAATGAATCTCTTTAATCCACATACATCAGACTGCACACAGAATCCACAGCTATTCCACATACTGTAGCTGTTAGATTTCAGCTTAAAGGAAAAAAAATTCACTGAACAACTTGCATATTAATCTTTATATTAAACATGTGATCTTCACTGCCATTCAAGATTTATTCTGTAATGAAATTTTTAATTGGAGTTTTTTTTTTTTTAGTTTAGACCTCTTTCATCATCTGTTGGTATATTTCCACAGTGGTTAATTGTTGCCTACATTTCTCACAATGCCGTTCAACTACAAGCTGATAATGGTACCAGTGGGATTTAGCCCTTGATTCATCTCTACCTAAAGAGAGCAGTGCAGCAGTGCTTTAATCTCTCTAGCTCACTCTCTCTTATCTGTGCACTCTGCTAAAATGGATAAGTAATATCAAGTAAGTAAAATCCAACATTTTCAGTCTCCACCAATTCTACACTGGATTTCTCATTAATAGATATTGAAATTTCTCATTAACAGATATTGATCTTTGGAAAATGGTAAGTGAGAAAACAAGCTCTTACTCTTTTTTAGGAGAAAACAGTGAAACCTTACCGCTGTCCTTTATGTTTGAGATCAGTGAAATTTTTCCTCATATTAAACACCTTTGTAACTGTGCTAGATCACTGTGATGTCAGCGTAACACATCACTGTTTACTTCTCAGTGGAAAAGGAAACAACCAGCAAAAATTCTACCAGAATTACTAAGCACTTCATTACATGGCCTATATGTAGGTTTACACTATAAGTATGTGGGCACCAGGCCATCTCATGCCATCATGTGCTTTTTTTTCCCCCCTTTGCTGTTATAATAACCTCCAGTATGTACTTGAACACTCAGCTCAGGCGCACACAAATATGGCCGAAAGTATGTGGCCACCTGATCAGTCGCACCCATGTGTGCTCGTTGAACATTTACCTTTAACCCATTACAGATTTAGTCCCCCTTTGCAGTAATAATGACATTTACTCTTCTGGGAAGGCTTTCCACTAGATTTTGGAGCGTGGCTGTGGGGACTGAACACAAATCCCCACAGCCACACTCCAAAATCTAGTGGAAAGCCTTCCCAGAGGAGTGGAAGTCATTATAAGGATGTCACCCAAGATAAGGCACTGATGGTGGGTGAGGAAGCCTGGGGTGCAGTCGGCGTTCCCAAGTGTTCAGTGGGGTTGAGGTCAGGGCTCTGTGCAGGCTACTCGAGTTCTTCTACACCAACCTTGGCAAACCATGTCTTCATGGACCTTGCTTTGTGTACAGTGGCATTGTCATACTGGAACAGGTTTGGGCCTCTTAGTTCTAGTGAAGGGATCTAGACAATTGAGTGCTTTCAACTTTGTGGCAACAGTTTAAGAAAGGCCCAAAAATGGGTGTGATTGTCAGGTGTGCAAATACATTTGGCCAAGTTTAAACATATGTAAATGTGTTTCAGGGCAGAGTTTTCCTTTAAGCACTTTTGTAATTAGCCAAGGTTTGCATATAACTACTAGTTTAAATCCCCAAGCAACGTAGTCAAAAATATCAGCAAGATCACACGTAGAGAGCAGAATATTAATATTAGAATGTCTTACTAACCAACTATTCTTTGTATGGCTTTGAATTTATGTATTTGCATGTGTGACTGTGAGTGTGCACACACCTGTGTGTAGTAGTCTCTGCCTTGAATAGAGATGGTAGTAAGTGTGACCTGCTGACCGCTTTGCCGTATTCTGCTGACTATGTCCTCATGCTCCAAGTTCTCCACCTGCTCTCCGTTGACCGCCAGCAGCAGATCCCCATCCTCCATCCCTGCTGCCTCAGCTGGGCTGCATGGGTCCACCTCTCGCAGCAGATGAGCTGTAGGGAGCCAAAACACATAACACACACTTCATCACTCTGAGAGTCAATTCACACCGAAACATGGGGCATCCCATCCAGAGTGCATTCCCAACTCACACCCAGCATTCCCAGGACTGGCTCCAGATCCACTGCAACCCTGAGCAGGATACAGTGACTTCTGGAGATGAATGGATGAATTAATTTGTATGAAAGGATACAAAGGTTAGCATTAGGGGCAGGGTGAGTTCATAGCCTTTTTATGACTTGCATATGAAATCAAATGAAATCCTTATTTCATTTGAATTTGTTTAAATTTGTTCATGGGATTAGGATTTTTTTTTTCAATAAAGTAACTAATGTAAGAAAAGCAAATAAGATTAAAGGGCAGTCCTTAGAGAAAGATGAAGCTTTTCTTTGGATGATTAAAATACTGTTTAATTATAAATTAATATTTTAATTAATTAATTAATTTGCAACTGATTTCATTTCTAGGTGGGCAAAAGAAATTATTTGAGTAGTGATCTTTGAGAAACAAGATACTTGGTACCTTTAATATAAAAAGCTAAGGTGTAAAAAGTATGGATTTACCAAGTAAAGTTACGTGAATAAAAATAAACAGTAGCCATACATACATACATACACATACATACATGCCTTGATCAGGGTCACAGTTTATTAGAGTACCAATTTTAGTACTTCCACAGCCGCTGTAGTGTCAGTCATTTAATGTCACCCTCTTCTAAAATATAGTTTGTGTTTATATACAATGCCTTGCATAAGTATTCACCCTCCATAACTTGTCACATTCTGTTGTGTTACAACCTGGACCTGAAATGCACTTAATTGCCATTATATGTATATAAGCAGTATATAAGCCTATAGTATATTAGTTCTAGTGAAAGGAAACTAATGCTACAGCATACAAAGACATCTTATACAATTGTGTGCTTTCAAATTTATGGCAACATTTTGGGGAAAGTCCCATATTACTGTGATGGTTAGGTGTCCACAAACATTTGGCCATATACAGTAGTGCATATCATTAAGCTACTCTATATGGGCAAAAGATTGTGGACACCTGACCATCACACTCATATGTGGTTCTTCCCCAAACTGTTGTCAAAACGTTGGAAGCACACAATTGTATAGGATGTCTTTGTACGTTGTAGCATTACAACTTCCCTTCTCTGGAACTAAGGGGTCTAGTCCATGTTCCATGACAATGCCCCATTCATTAAATATACACTCATAGAACACTTTATTCTGAACACCTGTATTCATTACTCATTCATTCAACTATCTAATCAACCAATCATTAGCTGTGCATTGCATAAATACGTGCCGATACGGGCCAGCAGCTATGGGTAATGTTCACATCAACCATCAGAATGGGGAAAAAAATGTGATCTCAGTGATTTTGACTGTGGCATGAATTTTGGTGCCAGACGAGCTGGTTTGAGTATTTCTATAACTGTTAATCTCCTGTGATTTTCACACACAACAGTCTCTAGAGTTTACTCACAATGGTCCAATAAAGAAAAAACATCCAGTTCTGCAGATGGAAACCTTTGATGATGAGAGAGGTCAACGGAGAATGGCCAGATTGGTTTGAGCTCACAGAAAGGCTACAATAACTCAGATAACCACTCTGTACAACTGTGGTCAGCAGAAAAGCATCTCATAATGCACAACAAGTCAAACCTTGAGGTGGATGGGCTACAACAGCAGGAGATCACGTCAATTCATCATGGTCTGATGAATCTTGATTTCTGGTAGGCACACCGATGGTAGGGTCAGAATTTGGCACCAACAGCATGAATCCATGGACCCAACCTGCCTTGTGTCCAGGGTGGTGGAGGTGGTGTGGGGAATGGTTTCTTCACACACTTTAGGCCTGTTAATACCAATCAACCATTGCTTGAATGCCACAGCCGATTTAATTATTGTTGCTGACCATGTGCATCCTTCATGGCCACAGTTTACCCATTTTCTAATGACTACCTCCAGAAAGGTAATGCACCATGTCACAAAGCAAAAGTCATCTCAAACTGAGTTCAATGTCCTTCAGTGGTCTTCCCAGTCATTGGACCTGAAAAATCTGCAGGAATAGTGTGATGCAATCATGTCAACATAGACCAGAATTTCAAAGGAAAGTTCCCAACATCTTGCGGATTCCATGTCACGAACAATTGAGGCTGTTTTGAGAGCAAAGAGAGACCCTACCCAGTATTAGTATAGTGTTTCTAATAAAGTGCTCACTGAGTGTATAATAATATATAATAATTAACAAGGTTAAATAAAAGCACCATGAAGCAATGATTTGTAATACTTATGAAAGAATGCTTGTGCATACTGAAAGTCTCACCAATGTGTCCTGTAGTCAGCTTCTCTTGTCGTAACAGGAACCCGTAGCCCTGTTGTCCCTGAGTAAGGTGTAAGGTTTTTGGCGTGTGAGGCAGGTTATGAGTATTGGCAAAAGCGGGCAGAATGGGCAGTCTTCTGCGCATATAGCTCTCTTCACTTCTGCTGTCTATCACCAAAATGGTCACATATTCGCCACACTTTTTAAACTGAAAAAAAAAAAAAAAAGTTAAACAAAAACAGAAGCAATTCTTAAAAGTCTTGATGAACACCATGCCAACCAACCATTTTCATCAGTGCAGAATGTGTGAATTTTGAGACCATGACACCATTGATGGAGAGCAAATGATCTCCTGGCTGAACACCTGCCCTCTCTGCTGGACCCTCACTCACTGGGCTTAGATAATACTTTCCTCTCTTACCTGCACACACACAGAAGGCATATTTAATCTATATGCCTCAGGCAGATCAGATCTGTATATGTGGGCTTAAAGGCTGATCTCTATCACTATTCATTCTTTCTGCTGCACATGCACAATAAAATACAGTACCCTCAATGGGGATGATGCTGAGTCCCAGGCCAATGCCGGGCTCTCTGCTGATGTGGCACAAACGAGGACGTGCACAGCCTTCACCTCGATGAGCCCTGGTCAGGGCCATGAGGTCTATTCCTTCACACACAGCTGTTTCATATTCCGCAGCGCTCAAGACCAACAGACACAGCTGTAGCCCAGATGCTTGTACCTTCATCACAACCTTCAAAAAGGGACAAGCAAAGCTGAATTTAGCAAAACAGTAAACAAATGAATCCCGTTTGATTTATCCTTGCATTCTTCCTGTTTTTGTTTTTGCACATTCACGCTGAGAAAACTAAGGGTAAGAGTGTGTTTTGCAAAGATTTATTAATTACTATTTAATTGTGATTATTCATTTTATGTTATACAATAATAATAATAATATACAAAAATGATCTCTGTATCTTGGAGAAGCTAATATTTTTGCTGTGTAGGATGCAATAAGGAGGAAATGCAGACTAGTACTCAAGCAACAACTCATCTTTTAGGTCATGGGCCTTTACCTTGGAATACTCTTGGTTGTCAACAAAGTCTTCATTGACCTCTAGAATGCGGTCTCCATCTCTCAGGCCACTGCACTCTGCTGCACTCCATGGGGCAACCTGCTGCACAACATGACCCCTGCAGCCACTCTCTTTCCGCAGATAGAAGCCAAAGCCTTGGCCTTCCTCTCGCTTCAGCAGGCATAACCGTGGACACAAGTCTGGCTCTGAATACAGATTTGTTTATTTGCAGAAACTGTTGTATTATACACTATATACTTTCATTTAGGAGCTTGCTATCATATTGTCTTTTGTCACCTACCTGGGTCGTCTGAGATCATCAGCGCTGGATTGTCAATCCCTTCTTTTGGGTTAAAAGTGAACTTCCTTAGAAATTAAAATAGTGAATCATTACAACAGTGAGCAGTCATTAATTAATTGATCATGTTTTAGTTACTCTGCACAAGGTTATTTCACTGATAGGAAAACTTACTGTGGCACATCTGTTGCATCTCCTGGTTCTGTAAAAAAATGTAAATATTCCTGTAACTCAATCCGTTCAAGACTTTGTACTGTCTATATTTAGTCTAAAATGTAATTTTGCCCACTGAGGTGTGGCTGAGATTTAATATTAACTTGAAAATACTTTCATTATTTCGGTTATTGCAGCCTCAAGTAAATGTAAAATAAAAATATGAAGAAACATGAGAATATATAAACTATTGATAAGTCAATATTTATAATGGAGCATTACTGAAAACAAGGATGAAGATCATTAATCATTCAGCATTTATTAAATCATAGAACATTTATTTTAATCACGTTGCTTCTCTCATTTACTCATGGTTTGTCATGTTATAACCTCTGAGGATGAGGTATAATGTCAGGGTTTCTTTGCAAAGGCATTCACTATCTAAGTTCAGGTCTTTCATATAAGCTGACAGCTCAGGCTGTCCTGTGTGGAACCTTTGATTACTCTTCTCCATGTTTGATAGTAGCAGTCTTAGCTTAGATATTCACCAAAAATTTAAATAAATCCCATTAAAACATTTATTTGTTTGTCAAGCTTTAACATTGACATTATTTAAGGCAAAACACTACAGGTAGGAATGACGATTCTTTTTCAGATACTTGGATATTTACATTTATGGACATTTACATGTCCACCCATAAACTTATTTTTCTAAAAATCTTTTTTTTGTTGTTCAGAACCAAACATCTCAGTCCCGAGATGATCTGCATTCCCTAATCAGAAGCTTAACACAGACTGGCTTCTCAAAATGTTAAAAGCATATTGTATTTTCTTGATTAAACGATAAATAACATTTCAACAATCTGTAATCTAAAATCTTTATCTGAATTCTTTGTTTACAATGAAATGAATAATACTTTATTTTAATACTAACATCATACAAAGATTAGATTTTTGGTTTTATAAAGTATATATATTTAATTAGATGAGCCCCCATTGTTCATAAATAAATGCAAATATTTGAAAAAAGCAAAAATTACTTGTTAGAATATCAGGAATCCACTGCCAAAAATAGGTTGTGATGGCTATTGTTTTTCTTTTTTTTTTCAAATTACCCTATTCATGTGTTGTGTCTTACTTTAAATGCTAAGCTATGGATAATTTTTCCATGCAGCATCCATGAACACATATTCAAGAAATACACTTTTATTTATTTTTATATTTACATTTGCTAAATAATATTATCTAAAGTATAATAAAGTAGAAAACACTATCAGAAATATTAGGTGGACAGTGAACCACTCACAAAATCGTTACTTATGAAAAATCATTGTCGATTGGGTAGGATTTTAAAACACGTCTTTTGTCTTAGACAATAAAATGATCAAATTAAATTGAAATGAAAGAGAATAACAAACTAATTATGGTTACCTGTGGTGTATCTCATGGTGTTGCTTGCTTGTGTCCTAGTTAGATGAAGAGATTGCAGGCAGTGAGACGGGTCAAGGTGCACACCTGAAGCACGAAGCCTGTTCAGTCGACAGAACTCCTCCTTTCTCCTGCACATTAACTCATTGGAGTTTAATATTTAAGCTGAGGTTTATGAGACAATATCAGAGGCGGAATCAGTCATCAATAAACTCCAGTATTTTTATTAAATAATGTTACCTAGGATCACATCGAAAGTAATCAAAGTAGAATATTTTAATTATTTTTAATTAACAAGTTCAGGAGAAATTAAATTAAATAAACACCTATGACTGCATAAAAAAGAATCAGACTGAGAACTATTTCTTAGACAATTTGCTTATTTATTTTTGTTGTTTGAAGGGACTGGAATTCACATTATAAATAACAAAATACATCAATCTCTTTTGGATACGTAGTTAAAGGCACATGGATGGGTTTAAAATTTTCCAAACCCATTTGATAAGCATCTGCCATTTTAGTACTGAAATGGCTGGAAATGAAATTTTAAGGCACAGTAAATAACCTAATTTACACCTTTAACAGCAAAATGAATTTCATTTCATGAAAAAGACATGCTTTTCGTCAGTACAGGACTCTGACATATAAGCAAACACTGGGTGCTACGTAATTTATTTCAATCTAACACTTTTTAACAAAATTTTCATTTTGGTCATGAACCAAACCTCAAAAGTATTTAGGAAAAAAACTACAATGCAATGTAACAGTTCTCTCCTCACATATTACACATGAATGGGTAATGTCAATTTTAATACACTATCTGGCCAAAAGTATGTGGACACTTGAACATCACACCCAGCGACTTTGTCCAGCACGACAATGCCCCTGTGCACAAAGCGAGGACCATGAAGACATAGTTTGGCAAGGGTGGAGTGGAAGAACTCGAGTGGCCTGCACAGAGCCCTTACCTCAACCCCACTGAACACCTTTGGGATGAACTGGAACGCCGACTGCATCCCAGGCCTCCTCACCCAACATCAGTGCCTGACCTCAATAATGCTCTTGTGGCTTGAGCACAAATACCCACAGCCACGCTCTTAAATCTAGTGGAAAGCCTTCCATGAAGAGTGGAGGTTATTATAACAGCAAAGGGGGACTAAATCTGGAATGGGTTAAAGGTAAATGTTCAACAATCACATATGGGTGTGATTGGTCCACATACTTTTGGCCATATTTGTGTGCATCTGAGCTGAGTGTTCAAGTACCTATTTAAGAAGTTCTACATAACCATTAATGTAAACTGTTAATGCTAAGAAGGAAGACCAGATTTCATGTGATATTTGATCAAGTATGTTGAACTTTCCCAGATCACCAGGGCTGAACATAATGAAGCAGTTACATCAATTAGCAGTGCTTCTGTTTTTCCAGCGTGTGCAGAGTCTGCCTCACCATGCGCTCCACTCTGCGGAAGTGCAACTTCTTCCAGAAGCTTGAGTGCTGTTTACGGCCCCACTCCAGATCCTGCAGGAAGACCAGAAGCTCTTCACGTACACGTTCCCTTTCCCAAGATAATGAGTTCTTTCCTATGATGCTCAGAATGGGATGCCAGTCCTCTGAGATGTCTGAGCCCTCAGTCACCGAAGCCAGCACCTTCACCCGTCTTCCGCCTTTTCCCTGCGGAATGCCACGGACATGCAGAGACTGCTTCCCCGCATCGGTTAGCTGGTTCAAGTACAGGCTGGGAAGATGCCAAGAGGAAAACATCTTGCTCAGATATGACTGCTACACTCTAACAGTAATTAAAGAAACGTGTAATAGTGGATATAAAAAGTCTACACACCCCTGTTAAAATGGCAGCATCTTGTGATGCAAAAAAATGAAACCAAGAAAACAAGGAGAAAACTGCTCAGGGAGGCTGCCAGTAGGCCTACAGCAACATTAAAGGAGCTGCAGGAATTTCTGGCAAGTACTTATTGCTCCCTACATGTGACAACAACAATCTCTTGTATTCTTCACATGTATGGGCTATAGGTTTGGGTGGCTAGACAGAATATACAATAACCCAAACCATGTGGCAAAATGTGTGATGGCTGATGAGACCAAGGTTGTATGTTTAGGCCATAATTTGTGAAAAAAAAAACATACCCACAGTGAAGCATGGTGATGGTAGCATCATGCTTTGTGGCTGCATTTTTTCAGCCAGAACTGGGGCTTTATTCAAGGTGGATGGAATTATAAATAGCTTAATACACCAGACAATTTCTGGCAAAAACCTTCAGGTATCTGTTAGAAAGCTGAAGAGGTATTTCACCTTCCAGCATAGCAACAACCCAAAGCATATATTCAAAACAACAAAGGAACTGCTTCGCCATAAAAAGGACATTTTGAAATGACCCAACCAGAGCCCAGACCTGGCTCCAACTGAAAATCTGTGAGGTGACCTGAAGAGGGCTGCGCACAGGAGATATCTGCGCAATTTGATGGATGTAGAATATTTTTGCAAGGAAGAGTGGGGAAATATTACCAGGTAAAGATGTGTCAAGCTGATAGACTCCAAAAAGACTGAGTGCTGCAATTAAAGCAAAAGGCATTTGAACAAAGTAGTAGTTTAGAGGTGTGCACACTTATGCAACCAGGTTACTGTAGGTGATTTATTTATTTGTTTGTTTGTTTGTTTATTATTTTTCTCCCCAAAATGTTACTCTAATGTACTGCTTAAAGGTGGAAAAACTTCTGACATGATTTATCCTGATTTAATTGTTTATATTACAAAAACCTGCCATTTTAACAAGGGTGTATAAATCTTTTACATCCACTGTTGTGACAACCAAAGGGTAAAATCTATATAGTGTCTATAAAGATTTATCACTATATATAGTATATGACTATACTAGCCATACTTACTGCAATGTATGAATAGTAGGGTGCTCTCTGCAGGCATCAACCAGTTTAAGTGCCGCATCATCGCCAATGTTGTTGTAGGCCACATTTAGCTCCTCTAACCCACCATGCAAGGCTAGCCTTCCAGCTAACTCGGAAGCAGCACCATCTTCAAGACCAGTATGCATCAGAGACAGCCTCTGTAAAGACTGGTTACCAGACAGAGCATCCAGAAGGTGGCTAATTCCTCTGTCCAACAAGGAGTTATCACACAACCTGTAGCCAGAGATTCATTAGATTAAACCTTTCGTTCAATCTAGTTTATTATATTAATCTGATCTTACATTTACAAAACAGCAAGCTGCAGTTTTATTGTTCATGTACTTTGTACTGGCACCATTCAAGCAATCATTCTCTCTTCAATACAAGCAGTTTTCAAGGCTAGTTACCTACCTCTTGAACCAACAATGCAAAACAAAGTGCAATGAAATCTGCCTTACTGTAATGATTTAATTTTACAGTTGGATTCGAGTAGCAGATCTCGCAGCAGTATGCAGGATTCAGGATCCAGATTGTTAAACTGCAGACTGAAGACAATATAAAAAGACACACAGCTATAAAAACCCACACACATGCCATTAGTTTGTCTACATTCTCAGAGAGAAAATTAAAACAATGTGGTCAGTATGTTAATGCACCGCTATTCTGTATGCAAAAGCATCCTTTCTGTAAAATTATATTATACTATTAATTATCTAGACAGGTCTTTAGTGTTTCTCTCAAGCTATGCTCAAATAAGACTCATAGCTGTGGTTTTCTGGTTATTTATAACAGGAGTTCTCAATTTTTTTGCATCCAGGGACCCCTTTAACAATAAAATACATTCCACAGATACCCTCAAACAGATTAATTTAATGAACTACTAAAATGTAAATTTGTTAATTTATTAGAGCCAAACAGCTTTCCTGAACCTTTCACAACATACCACATTAGGTACATTATGTATAGACCTACAGGGCAAGTGGCCAGT
This sequence comes from Pangasius macronema, assembly GCA_037577455.1. Lineage (NCBI taxonomy): Eukaryota > Metazoa > Chordata > Actinopteri > Siluriformes > Pangasiidae > Pangasius > Pangasius macronema. Next base: position 8,578,006 of record CM074958.1, read on the forward strand.
CAAATAGTCTATTAACTAACTTATCAATAATAAATATAACTTTGATAACAGTAGATTGTGATTTCCATCCCTGTGACTAAATATAAATAAATAAATACAATCATGAACACCCTGGTTATCCTTTATTATTCAACTAACACCCCCCCCCCCCCCCCCAACAGTCCCTGGACTTCACTTTGAGAACCACTGATTTATATTTTTATGCAAGAACAAGCAATTATAAAGGTAAATCATCATTACACACACAGCAATTGCAAAGGTGGTATTTCGACACTTGGTCTATTCATAAAGTGAAATGATGTGTAATATCATATTGGAGAGAGTTATGGAAGATTTCATATTTCAAATCTAAGCAAGTCAAAAACAATGTCATTAACACTGTAACTATGAATAACCCAAATGAATACCCCCTCACTTAAATCACAAATAGACTGCTCTATTTATTAAACAGAAAATCTCTCACTTGAGGCTTCTGGTGTTGTTAAATGCGGGGTAAAGGATGTGTAGCAACTCTGGAGTGACATGGCAGGAGGACAGGTTGAGCTCATTCAGCACAAAGCCAGGAGGTAAGCAGTTCAGCACTGAGCTCAGCACAAAGCCCTTCAGTGGAGTCATGCGCACATTGGACAGATTGATGATCTTGACAGATTGCAACACTTCAGCCGTGAGCCGAGGGTTCTGGAGCTCATACAGCAAAACCAGCAAATCCATCAACTCCTCAGGTGGCTGCTGTTTACGGCTCTCCTTGATCAGCTGCTTCTTCAGTGTTCGAGTGATCTGGGCCACCGTGGTGCTCTTAATGTCACATCCAAGTTGGTCCAGTAACCTTCTGTTCCCATAATGAAGGAGTCCTCCCATAAAGATCGGGTACAACTCAAAGGAACTTGTGTCATCTTTTTGCTGTGGCTGCGGGCCTTGCACTCCCAGCAAGCTTTGCTCTACCTGATCGAGGACATCTTCGTTGTAACTGTCTTCTGAGCGGAACATTTCTGCAGCCATGGTGTTAGCAATGCGCCCCCTACTGAGGCTAGTTACCCGATCAAAAAATTTGGGGAACAGTTTCAGTAAGTTGAATAGGGCAAAGATCCTGAGAGGTATGAACTTGGAGAGAATGGTCATTAAGGTAGTGATGTCCTCTCCAGCTTGTCCAAGGGCAGATGATACTTGCTTAGTCACCTTCTCCAGGGCAGTTTTGTTCTCACCAAGAACAACATACAGGGCAGCCAGATACTCCTGCATGGCTGGAACAGCAAAAACATAGCGTTTCTCATCTGAATCAGTAAGCTTTTGACCATGCTCCACGCAGGGCACGAGGAAGAAGTCTAGCACATCTGTACGAAACACTGCCAGTTGCTGAAGCTCTTCGTCAGTTTTGGTCTCCCCACCAACCCACTGTTCAAGGTCAGTCTCTGAAAAGGAAGTATGTTTTCTGCTGACTCCATCGAAAGCCAGCTTCCCTACAGTGCGGACCACATACAGCATTAATGAATTCTGGTGCTCTTGGGAAGACTGGTCTCCTCCTATTGTCAGCACCTCCCCCCCAAAGTTAAGCCTCAGGAAGCTTGTGTAGATACCAGTAAGAGTGCGAATGGGTGCCTTGGCATCAGTAAAGTGCAGGAAGTGAAGAGTGGCACATGTGAGCCAGCAGTAGGAAGGCAAAAAGCAGGCTGCTGCTAACTGGCTCTCTCGCTGCAGGTTGAGGTAGAGCATCTCGATCAAAGATTCTGCCTCTTTGTCTGTTTTTTTTCCACTTTGTTGTAACAGTCTGCTTGTGAAGTAGTTTCTCTGGCAATCAGGATCATTGAAACCAAATATTTGAGCATAGCGTTTCACATATTTCTTTGGGATATGATCTACAGCAGACAGCCTGGTTGTGACCAAAATGCTGGCCTGAAAAATAATCAAGAAGGTAAAGGTATAGTGAATGATCTTGGTTAAAGTTTGCTAAAGCATAGCCACACTCTTCAGTGGTTTCTTCAAAACACAAGTCTAGGCTAATTGACTGTCTGTCCAGCAAAGAGAACTGGACATATAATGCAAACAACTGTTGTTATTTCTATACTGTGCATTACCAGGAATTTATATTGTGTTGGTTTCCATTGTTCCTAACAATTATTTGGGTATGAAGTGCCAAATAATTCATTAATGCAATATGATTTGACTAGGGGGTCTATGGGGCTGGGTATGGGATAGTTTCAGTTGTTTGAAAGATATTTTTTCTGCAACAGGGAAAATCAGGGCTAAATTCATGTACAACCTCAGCAAAAACATCTGAATGCTGTTGCAGGTGCAGGAATTTACATGATCGACAGACAGTTAGGGTCATCTTGCTCAAATTATTTGGCTGTTGGTGCAAATATTTTTTTCCCTTGTGTCTACATAGCCATGTGTTTCAGAGGCTGGAGTATTTCTTCTTAGCAAGGACTCTGATAGCTGCTAGGATGTGAAAAGCTAACACTTAAAAATCACTGAAAGCATTCTTGGCCTATGAATCTATAAATGAAAAACAGTGTCACACTTATCATACCCCTAACAAAAATAATTCTCATAAAACTATTTTTTTCTCACAAAAATATGTGGCAAATTTACTGGCACCCCTAAAGAATATTTAAGCTAAATCTCTCTAAACATTTCCAACCTTATTAAAAATTACAGGAAAAAGGTCTGTGCTGTTATTCTCTGCATATGGGCCTTTACCAAATATTAACAAAGGATGGTTTTAATTTTAACGAATTTTATACGGGTGCTAATAATTAAGGGAAGGAGACCAGAAGTTTAGACAAACCTCAGGTAGGAGGTACTTCCTCAGCAAGTTCACCACAACAGTACCCGATGGAAGAGCCTCATTAGGATCACTGCATAATTCAGTGGTGCTGATCCTAAAGTCTAACTTCATCTTCTCCATTCCATTGAAGATGAAGAGGACCTCACTGGCCTGGTTATTATCTCCACTGAGAAATGGTGTCTTGCGAAGGTGTACATACTTTCTACCCACAAGGTCTCTTAGCGATGTGGATTTAGACAGCTGAGAGAGATCTTCACAAGAAAAGGGTACCACCAGCTTGAACCGGGACAGAGCTGAACCAGCACACCAGTCCAAAACCAGCTTACGGACAACTGTACTCTTCCCAGTGCCAACAGCCCCATAGAGCAATACGTTGAGTCCTTGTCCCTCCCTGATGTCATGTCTTGGGTCAAACAGTTGTTCAGCTGTGACAGATTTTCTTACTGATTCATTTAATTTGAAGGGATTAATTGAGAGGTCTGTTCCGTCTTCTGGGGTTTTCTCAAGAATAAGTGGCTCTATGTGCATAGTTTCAGGAGAAAAGTAACCCCCAAACTGTTTCTCTTCCTGAGGCAAGTGACTGAACCACAGGGTTAACTTTTGTTTGTGGACCTCTATGGGATCTGTAGATCAAATTCAAAACAGCACCGAGATAATAATCTTGCTAAAAACAAATATGAAGTTTTTACTTAATTTGCAACCTGAACCCAATACCCAAGAGCTGTTGTGTGCAGCTACAACTGATACCATGGTATGCCAGTAGTTTTAGCTCACCTGTGTTTGGTGTGCCAGAAGAATAGAACCTCAAACTGTAACCAGAGAAGGATGAGCTCAGTAACTTTACCCGTTCACTCCACCCCATTCCACAAGGACTCATCCACCTGTTAAGAACACTTATGAAACAACACTTTAACACTAGGGTGTACATTTTTGTTATAGTCTTACATGCTATAACATGAAACTGCTTTAAATCATGGTATATTACCTGGGATGTAATAAGGATCCTGCTTTTCTGACATAACAGAAGTCACTACGTGGAAAGCTGAACTCCACTTCTGATAGAGAGATAATAAGAGAGGAAATACAAATCAGCAAAATACAGTACATGCAAGAAAATAAGTAGATAAATCATAGAAATGTGCTTTTAAAAAACTACTTCGCTCTGGAACTGATTCATGTTTGTAGGGCAAATCTGTTCGTGCCCTGTAGGCTCTCCAGCTTATAGCTCCTGTTCCTGTCGTCCTTCCAAATCGCCACATTCTGGTATCCTTTAGGACCCCTCCTAAAATAGCAACATTCCTAATGTAATATGGTTATGTTTATTTACATGCATTGTTTAGCAAGAATGTTATTAACCTTCCATTGAACTAATGTTCAGATCAAGTTGCACTGAATATTATGTGATGTATTTTGCATGTGTTCTGAAGAAGGACATGCTTCAAATCAAACTAAACTAACTGTATGCGTTGCAAATATGTTTATGGCAAACGACTAAATACATTCCAGGAAAATACAAGCAAGTTTCCAATTATTATTATTATTATTAGTTTACATTGTCTAAGTAAAATGCATTAAAATCAATGCACACCACTTATCCTACACAGGGTCGCAGGGGAGCCTATCCCAGGGAACACCCTGGAAGGGGTGCCAACCCATTACAGGGCACGCTTACACACCCAACATACAATCAGGCTACAGTGCATGTCTTTCGACTGGGGGAGGAAACCAGTGTACAGGGAGAACATGCAAACTCCACACACAAACGGGGTAGAGGCAGGAATCAAACCCCCAATCCCTGGCGGTGTGAGGCAACACTGCCAACCACTAAGCCACCATGCCCCTTGTAGTCAAATGCTGGGTCATAACTTGAACATCCCAGAAATAATTGTAAACATGACATGACCTGTGGCTGGGACATGAGCCTATTTTTGGGTAGTTAAAGCATACCAGCATATTGGATTCTACACATAACTCAATAGCATGTGGTCAAATGAACCAAAGACATGTCTGCTATTGACCTAGCTCTGATCACAGAAATGACTCAAAGTGGGTTACACTCAACAGGGTTTTTTATTTTATTTTATTTTATTTGTAATTTGAGAATGGCAACTCACGTGTTTTAGTTATTGCACATTTCTTCTTGCAAGCTGACAATACCACAATAACAATAACAGTCTTTATATGGCAGCTGTCAGCTGTTTAGTAATAAGGTGCCGCTCATTTGAGTGATTTTATAATGTTTACACTCACTATACACTGTTGAATCAGGAACTAGTTAGCTAGTTAGCTGTTTGCTTTTGCATTGAAATCACTACGGTCCTAATTTAAGGCTTACTTCCAGGAACAAATGACAGTGTTTTCTTTAACAGGGTAGACGATTTCACTATACCAGAACCATGTTTACGTAAACATGGCGATGAGGTGACTTTTGACAAGGAGCTTTGTAATAGCGACTTTCCTCTGCTAAAGAGCAAGCAGTGCGATTAAGGCATTACACAGGAAGGATTATTTTATCTTACCTACTGCTTTAACATTGTTGCATTGCAGATTCATGTTCAGATTATATATATTTCTTCCTAATCCATCGCCATAAAAGCTATAAACTGGCGTCCTCACGCCAGCAGTGCAGAAGCACTTCCTGTTTCTGAAACACAGCTTCTCTCTCTCTCTCTCTCTCTCTCTCTCTCTCACACACACACACACACACACACACACACACACACACACACACACACACACAGTGAATAATGTGTGCAAGTTTCTACTGAGTCTTATTATTCAAATCTGTTGAAATCACGTGCACTGTCATTATAATTTCCTACATGGTCACGCATATGGCCTGGCTTAGCCATAGGTATTTTGCATGTATATGTATTTTGCATGTGTTCTGATGAAGGGCATGCTTAAATCAGAGTGTAAGCATTGCAAATATATTTATGGCAAACGACTAAATACATTCCATGCAAAAAATAAAGTCCTATAGATATTAAATTTGGGGGATTTTTGTATCAAGTGATTTTAGTATGAACAGCATGCATACAGTATAGTGTACTTGTATTTGAACGCATGAATATTACGAATATCCATAAGCACTCATCAAGTGTTCATTGACACTGAATAGTACTTACAAAATTGGGCAACAAATAATAATGTGTTCCACTAAAAGTTTTGCAATACAGTACACTCTTGTCAGCTGTTGAAGGAATATGCCAGTTTATTATGTCGCTTATTGTCATAAACCAGTTGCTTGTAGTCTTGCTGACCTGTTTTCCCAGTGCTGTCTCCGGAGACGTGATGTTCTGTGAGTATAAGAAGTTAGGAGAGTAGCTGGAAAATGGCCAGACCTTATTTTATGAGTAATTAATGTAAAAATCTATGATTCCAAAGGGTTTAAAAGCTTTTAGCTAACAGCCCCGGGGTCCCTGGTTGTGAGCTTGATCTGTTTCAGTGCATGTTCTCCTCATGTACACAGTGGTTTCTTCTGGGTTCTCTGGCTTCCTCTCACCTTCCAAAAATACGCACCTAGGTATGTGTGTGTGTGTGTGTGTGTGTGTGTGTGTGTGCATGGTGCACTGCCATTGACAACCATCACTCAGCATTCCCAGGATTGGCTCCAGATTCACCATGATCCTGACCAGGATAAAGTGGTTACTGAAGTACTTACTTACTTACTTACTTACTTACTTACCAGTTATATATTCAGCCAATCAGGTGGCAGCAGCACAATGCAAAAAAAAAAAAGTCAAGTCAAGAGTTTCAGTTAATGTTCATATCAAACATCAAAATGAAGAAAAAGTAACTGAAGCTCTTGACCTGTATCTGCATGATTTTTTTTGCATTGTGCTTCTGCCACATGAATGGCTGATTAGATAACTGCATGAATAAGGAGGTGAAGAGGTACTCCTAATAAAGTGCTGAGTGTATAAAAGTATTGTGTGCCTCTGACATTGTTGCAAAAGTTTCGGTAAGGAACTTGTTGCAGTTCCCAATTTTGAAAACTGAATGCAAAAATAACTATGGAACAATGTTGTACAGTTATACAACATCTAGAAAGGTGACCAAATCATCTGCCAAATAGCAACATCTTTAAAAAAACGTTGGTCACTCAAAGAGTTGTAGAATCTATTTATGACCTGTTCATTGCTTAGTAAGATGTATCTCCTTAGAATTGTGAAGTACTCATATCTAGGGTATTACTATGTCATGTAAGTATTCATCTTAGAAGTAGGTAGAGCTGACAGTACGTGTTTCTTATCTCTGTTTTGTCTGGCTCTGGTTTATTTTTGTGTGTTCTTTTGAAAATCTAATAAAAAGAAAAAAAAAAAAAAAAAAAAACTTGATCACTCAAATGGGGTAATTAATATTTCAGCATGAAAATGTTTAAAATGTATGAGGACTCTATGAAGATTACCATTACCAAATGCTGATATACTGTATATGGTGGCCTACTAGACAAACTAAACAACACTCAACCATATATTTTTTAATTTTAAGTACTTTTATTTCATTTTAGTCATTTTAAGTAAGGCACACAAAACCAATTTTCTAACATTCCTACAGAAAGTCTCTCATCTCAATAGTTCAACCAGGCTGAACTATTTTTATGTTTAGACACAGCAGGGTAAACCTTTAATATGGTTGTCTAGCTAAACTTCCCTGTTTTCATCTGCTAAGAAGCTATATCAGTGACATGATCTCGCCTTGTCATGACTGCAGAAGCACAAGTTTCTTGCACTTTACTAGTGAAAAAAATAAAATCAATTTCAACACTCTTTCAGATAACGGCTCAAGCACTTTTTTAAAAAAAATTATCTACCTGGTTTTTGGTTTTGCTTTTTGGTTTTTCCTATGGTGATGAATGACAAAGGAATTGCAGCCTCATATTTATACCCAAAAGAAACAGGGCATAGCCAAAGACAACAACAGAGTTCCTGTAGGCAAAGTGCAATTTTAATCAATGTATTGAAAATAATGTTCAAATTATACCTGTAACATAATACTGTGAAGATCCTCAGCACAACAGACATCTGAAGAGTATTTTTTATTTAAACAACAACAATTCAACATATTTGCATCAGAAAATAAAGCCATGATAGAGCCAGTAGACAAAGAACTTTCTGCATCTTCAGTGCAAATTTAAAACCTTACACACAGGGGGAGGTGTACTCCGTCTCAGACTGGTCACCTGAATAAAATATGTTCAAAATCAGTAAATGAAAGCAGTACAGTTACAGTAACTTTTTGAATGACGCAATCCTNCAATATCTTACTTGTTTGGTAGTAATCATAAACTTTCATCACAGCCGGCTTCAAATTCTTGACAGGAAGCACCTGTTCCATGTGTAGCTCATAGCTGACAGGAATATTCCTATGGAGCTGTTAGAGATACACCAGACATCATATTGTAAACATACTTTATCCTATTTTTGTGTGTGTAACATAGGGAGTTATTAACAGACTAATAAAATCTCTTACCTCTTTGATATACATGATAATACAGTCATCTTTGGAATCAGCTCTTTCCACCAACATGCCTTTTTTCAGCTACAAAAACAATGTAATAATTATTCTTCATTAACACTTCAACAGCCAGGCATTTGCATATCTGTCTATCTATACATGTGTATTACAGATATTTTAGCAACACTACTGCTCCTTACTTCACCAGGATCTGCTGTGAACCCTGATAAGAGTTTTATGTCCACTATGATCATGTTAGTGCTTCTTAGTGTCCCAGTATATCTGGAAAAAAAATAAAAAAATAAAAAATAAAAAAAAAGCATACTCAAAAACTTCAAGGGTATCTATAGCACTGATGATACTAAATAAAGTAATCATCACTGTCACTGCAGGCAAAGTGTCATGAGAAGATATTTAGTCATCATTATATTTGAATGGTTTTAACCCAGAAACTATCCCAGTATATAGGTCATAATCAATACAGCCAATATTTAAAATATTAGCAGCAATTTATAGTAAACTTTTAAAATAATGACTAAATAATGGTCTTTTCTAATCCTCTGAGTACTTCATTCACTGGTTTTCCTATTGTATGTCAAGGATTCATCACACATTCATTCTTACATGACGGTAAACTTGAGGAGCACAGTTTCTCCAAGAGATTTTGTGCATTTCCCCTCAGTTGTAGCCCTGATGCTCAGTGTACTGGTTTCAGAAGGTGTGGGGACATTGTAGAAAAGTGCTGTCTGCAAGTGGGGATTTAAAAAAAATATTTAAACTATGAAGCAGTCAGATAACAGGTGGAGTATGAGTAAAATAGAAGTATATCTCAGTTACATGCTATTCTGAAACTGACCTTAAATGTATCTTTTTTTGGGATGCAATTTGAAGCCAGTATTTTATAGAGTGAATTCAGCTATATTAGTAATTTGGGACAGCATGGGTCAGGTTGACAGATTTAAAATATAATATGTAGAAATAGAAAAGTGACGGTACAGTATTTACATGATTTTAATCAACTTCCATTTTTTGTGCTTACCACACCTCTTTATATTATGTCACGTGAATTAAGTGATGTTATTTCCACCAGACACCTAATAACAAATGTTTTGAATTTCACTTATCAGAAAATAAATATTGGTAAGTTAAACTGTCCCATCTTGTGGCTTCATAAAATTGTGTGGCTGTCAGAGCACAACACAAAAAAGTAAAATGCAAAATAATAAGATTTTCAAGTCTTAGTTTATTAATTGACAGATAATGAGGGTGGAAGCCATACTGTTATATAAAAGAAATTTACAGTGATTAACACGATAGTTAGGTGCTTAGACAAAGTCTCAATACTTTACCTAGCATAAATATTGATGCAACATTGGGACCCAAGTTGCTGACTCTGAATACAGCCCAAGGTTTGTAAGATAGGAAGAGTCAGACGCACTTACCTGCACTGACACACAGCTGGAGCCCTTCACTTCAATGCTGTATTTGCCAGGAACATCATGCAATGATCTTTCTTGGTACAGTAACTTGTTGTTCTGGTTCACATCAAAGTTGTGACTGTGTCCATCTGCTGACTTNTCCTGATTGAAAAAAAAGCATGTAACACTATAATTTTTAACAATGATTTAATATCATACTGGCTAAATGCAAAACAGGTTAAAGGAAGGGCTGCTTAATTGAGTACCTGAGTGGATGAAAAGCCTCCATAGGGATTTTGTTGCTTCACCAGCCAGCTGACTATCCTATTAGCATAGCCCAAATCAGCAGCAGTACTTTGACCTGTAGTGAGAACAGCTAGCAGCACATAGGAGCTGATTTCCACTGACAATGCGCTGGAGTCATCTGATCCTGACTGAGACCAGTGAAGCCGACCATCTAAAATTAAGCCAATTTAGACACATGCAGTCAAGTGCATAAACATTTGGACATTGACAAAGTTATTGTTATTTTAGCTGTCTACCAGAGTATATAGGAGTTGAAATTAAATAATTAATATAAGCTCAAAGTGCACACATTAATCTTTAATTTGTTCCTGTTGTAAATCAGTTTCTGCTTGTTCTTGTGATCTTGGCATGTTTTGCCTTCAGCAAATGAAATGCATGCTCAGTTGGATTCAGGTCAGGTCAATGCCTTGGCCATTGTAGACCATTCAACTTCTTTGCCTTAAACAAGTCTTGGGTTACCTTCAAAGTATGCTTCGGGTCAAGGTCCATCTACACTGTGAAGCACCCTCCAATGAGTTTTGAAGCATTTGGCTGAATCTGAGCAGATAATATAGTCCTGTACACCAGAATTCATCCTGCTGCTTTTGTCAGCAATCACATCATCAGTAAATACAAGGGAAACAGTTCCACTTGCAGTCATACATGCTCAAACCATAAGATGAGGTAGTATGCTTCGGATCATGAGCAGTTCCTTCTGTTCTCAATACTTTTCTCTTCCCATCATTCTGGTACAAGTTGATCTTTGTCTCATATGTCCATAGGATGTTGTTTTAGAACTGAACAGGCATTTCTTAGATGTTTTTGGCAAAATCTAATCTGGTCTTCCTG
>CM074958.1:8595362-8606393 GCA_037577455.1 Pangasius macronema
TGTAAACACATAAACCTACAATAGCTGTGTAGAAACATGCCCATTTAAACAGTAGGTACATTCATTTTAATTTATTGTTAAATCATCAACAGATTAAACTGCAAGTAAATTATAAGTGTGTAACATAATACCCTTATCTGTAATTGTTTAGTATTCAAAATATTTATATCTGTTTTTGTAATCCGATTTATACCGGAAGTGGGCATGATCTATACTGGAAGTTTTTGTTTGCTTTTTTGCTATTTTTGTTTGCTTTTTTCTTTTGGTAATGTGAATGTCACATAGTATTCCAGCCAGTCATGAGCCTGAGGTTCACAAGACGGCCTCTCCAGCCAAGCTCAAGCCCGAGGCTGATGAGGTGGCCTTCCAAGCCAAGCTTAAGCGTCAGGACAACATGGCAACCTCTCAAGCCATGTCCAAGTCAGAGGTTGAAAAAGCAGCTGACTCAGCCCCCATGACCTAGTGACTGGCTTTGCAGATGATGTCGTCGCTCTGCCTCCTGATTTGGTGGATGATGTCATCATGCCACCTCCTGACTTTGTGGATAATGTCATCACTCCACCTAGTGATTATGGCGAGGATGCTGTTGCTCCGCCTCCTGATTCCTGTGAGGATATTGTCTCTCTGCTTCCTGCCAACTTTGAGGATTTTATATTTATATAGCCATAAGCGTTTTGTTTTGGTTCATGCCTTGTCACCTCCCCTGTCTTGTCCTTAGAAGGTATAACCTCCTAATGTGTCATGACAGTTCTCACCTGTTTTATAGTCGTTCTTGATTAGTTTGTGTATTTAAGCCCTTGTGTTTCATTGTTCCAGCGTGAAATCTCATTCATTTATTGTCCAACTGTTTCTAAACTTGTTTCTTGCCCAGTTCTTGTTCAAGTTTGTTTTGACTTCTTAGTTTTGAACCAAGCTTGTCTTTCTGGTTTTGAATATGGTTTATCCAAGTTTATCTCTGCCTTTTTTTCTCCTGCTTTGGACTTTGACAACGAATATTGGATGTACCCTAATAAACAGCTTGATCTTATGCATTTGCATCCTGCCTCTGCTTTTCCCACACCCATGTTACATGTTACAGTCCTACCACTACTCCCTGGAAACACCACAAAACAATGTAAACCCTGGGCTGCTATAAAAAGAAGTTGTCATTTTTCATTCAGAAATTATAAAAACAAATAGCAATTTGCAGAAAATGCCAAGAAACTGTCCCCATCTAAGAATATTCTAGCAGATTTACTTCAGTTGTGACACAGTGCTTCTGCAAGTCAAATTGGGGTCCATTTCTTTTTAGTGTCTGATTGATTGTGTATGGTCTTCCAGGAAGATTTTCTTTTAATAAAGGTGGAGAACGATCATTCAAGAATTGCAAAAAAACACATGCAATAAACATACAGGCTATATATTTAAAAAATTATTACAATTTTTCTGGAGAGCCCAGCAGAGACATGCTGTCCTGTGCACAGTGCATGGTCTAAGCTATATGAGCTTATATGAGCTTTAAAGAGGCTCTATAAATGAAACATTTTTGTGTGTAAAGAATTATGGTAGAAATGTGGCTTTATTTTGAAGCTCAGTAAAGCAATGTTAAGGTCGGGCTCCTGGAGCAAACCACTGACACAGAAAATATGAACAGTACTTCTCCTAATTAATATCCATATTAATGAAGTGGGGCAGAGTTGCCAGGTATAATGGACACTTATTGCAAATATATACTACAAATCAGAGATGACACCGCTTAATTTGTTTTCCCCCTGAAAAGACAGAGGAAAAAGAAGAACCGTGTCTAGCTTTTTTTGTATGCCCGAACATCATAGGCATGTTCCAAGTCTTTTTGTGTGGTTGTAGTTGGGGTGGGAATTTTGCTGAAAACTGTCAAATCCTCCCCACGAGCTTCCTTAAGCTGTTCATTAAAGCACCACATGAAAGAAAACCTCGCACTCAGGTGACTTTTTTCATTTTGTCCTGATGTACAAACCTAGTCTGATGCTTTCTGGTAAGCTTTCTATAAAAAAAAAAGGTTACTCCACCTACATTCATAATCAGTTACATCCCTATAAGTCAAGTCAAGTGGGTTTTAATTGTCATTCCTCTATATAGCTTGTATACATTGGAATAAAATGTCATTTCTCCAGAACCATGGTGCAACACATAACAGTATGCAAGACTACAAAAAGTACAGTAAACAACAGTTAGAGAAAGTGCAAAACAACAAGTACACAGAACAGAACAATAAATACATATAAATAAACAACATTAAGTAATATGCTTCACTAACCCCACTTCAGACAGCTGCCATATCCATGTTTCTGGAAAGAATTTGCGAACTGTCTCAATAGGTTCATAATGTGATTCATCTGGAAATGCTTCTTGATGAAATACTCTCGAATCAGAAGCTAGAAAATCATATTCATCTGAAAATGAGGAAAAACAAATAATTAGTAGACTTTATATAGTATCTGCTTAAACTTCTTTTAAATTGTTGAAACAGCAATGAGAACTATCACTGGTATATATTTAGCTGTAATATATAATTTAATATACAAAACTTATTTTTAAGAATTAAAACTTGCATTATTTAATTAATGTAATTTATGTATAAGATGAAAAAAAGACTGGATGTACCATAATATTCAAAGCTGCGGCTCTCATACTGCAAAGGTGTGTTTCTCATATATGCCAAACAGTCATGTTCGATGATAACAGCCAAATTTGTTATCATCTTCATCCCCACTCCCTGTCAGGTTATAAGTCATAATCAATTACTTGTCAAGTTTCCAATTGAATACATTATAAATATTTATAAATATCTATAATGTGTATGTAAAATAGTTTGCATTAAATTAAATGTATTTAGTAGTTTAATGTGATAAATTGTGATGTGTTATACAAATTCATCTCTGTTGTCTTGTAGTCAATTCAGTTAAAAAATTTGAGAGATATACTCTTATGTGTATGCGTGTGTCTCAACAGAAAGAATGAATATAAAGCCATATTCTGTAAATGCTATTTCCTAAGCTTGTATATTGCTATACATTTTTTTATTTGTTTCGTACTGTAATAACATTTATACACACATATTTACACAATCAGTTATGCCATTTGACAACCAATCTGTCTTTTACCCTTATTGTATTGTAAGCATGGTCAATCTGTTTATCCTGTGGAGATCTAACCTATGGGAGATATAGTTAAATTTGTTATTATTATAAAGTATGTCATACACTACATCTCAAAACACACAAATACTTTGTGACCTTTGCATGTATGATTACATTAACATAAGAGATTAAAAAACTTTATATGCAGTGAATAGTGATTACACACATTACTATTGTTCCTAATATTTTAATCCTACTATGTTATCTTTAATGTATTGTAAGCATGGTCAATACATACGTCTCGTCTGAATTGAACACGCATGCATGGCAGTTTATCTTCAACTTCATAGGGATAATTTGACACAGATGTCACTGGCAACAGCTGAAATATCTATGGGAGATACACTTTTTGTTATTATTAGATATCAAATACAGTATAACTCAAAATACACACAAAATGTACTTTGCAACCTTAAAAAGACTATATGCAATGAAAAGCAACAAACCACATTATTATTGCACCAACTTATTAATACAGTACTGTACTGCTTAATCTAAATCTCTAGAGTGTAATGATCCTAATTGAAGCTGTCACAGTTTCTCTTGAGTTTCTGTAATCTGCAGTGTTTACATGCTGGTGGGTTGGCATTTTTTCCTTTGCCCTACATCCCTTATTTACCAGTTATTTGCTTAATTTTGAGGCGGCATAGTGTTAACACTGCTTCATGGTTCCACGTTCACTAGTTGGATCCCGGGTTTGGGTTACTCTCTGTGTGGAGTTTTGCATGCTCTCAGATTTCACACGCTACCTCTGGGTTCTCTGGTTTCTACCCACCGCCAGAAACATGCCCATATGTGGATTTGTGATGATAAATCACTCCTAAGTGTGAATGATATTGCAAATGTGTGCATAGTGTCATGTGATAGACTGTTATCCCATCCAAGGTGTACTGCTACCTAATGCCCATTATTCCCAGCACAAGCTCAGGATCCACTATGACCCTGACCAAGATAAAGCAATTACTGAAGATGAATTAATTAATGATTTATTCAGTAAACAAGGCTGTATCAATCTGTAGATACGTGTTTACCTCTAAGTATTTGAAAATATAAAGAAAGGTTTTTTAGTTTGCAGCAATTCTAAAAAGACAGAAGGCTATTAGGTAACGGGTATAAAAAAATGCACAAGTTTTAATGGAAAATCAACTGTTAATTTTGGGTCAAACATAAAATTTAATATGTAAAAATATTTGAAGGTTAAGTGATTTTTTTTTTAAGTAAGCCTACTTGCTTTAATGCCATCATAAAATACTTAGTAAACATCTGTCTGACTTGCACAGACATGAGTAATGAGTAGACATGTTTTGTCTACTGTTTTGATAAAGTGTTGCATGTTTTTAACCTCATTTCTAGTTTACTAATTTTAATTTCAATTTCAACATTGTTAACTTAATATTTTTCAGTTGGCTACAAGCATATCACTGAAAAATTTACATGGCACATATTTCTCGTTTATTGCAGAGAGCGGTGGCCCTCACTGTGCTGAGCTTCTTCCCTCATACTGCGCTGTTCTATGAAGCACCAAAGATTTGAGAGACTGCATCCAACATAACTGAGTGAGTTTCCCTTATAATACCATGCTAACAATGCTTATCTTGGGAAATTAGTGAATTCCATTAACCCACAGGTTACAGGCTGGGGTGAGTTATCCGCCATCTTCCCGTATCAGCACTGAGTGAGGGTTCTCTTCATTTCCTTATTTTTACGTCTTCTGAATTGGTTTCTGAATTCAATTTTCATTTGCGCTACACGACTCATTCACAAGTTTTTCACAGCCTCTTCTACCAGAAGTAGTAAGTTTTAACTTGCTATTATTTCCAGGTGTCTTCCCTTGGGATAGTAAGTAAGTAAAATGCATTTATATAGCACTATTCTAGACAGTTGTCACAGTTGACAGTTGTCACAGTTTTTAATTTAGACACTGGGGTGGTCAACAGGGTTTGATTAAATAGAGTCTTTGTTGGTCTGTGTTTGTATTAATAATTCAATAATATAAGAAGGTGTTTGCCCATGCAATGCTTTATAAGTAATAAGTAAGATTCTGAAATTTATTCTGTATTTGACTGATAGCCAGAGAAGTGCAGCCAAGACTGGAGTAATATGGGCACCATGAGGAATTTGGGTTAAAAGTCTTTCAGCAGTATTTTGAACTGTTTGAAATCGAGAAACTGTAGATTGACTGAAACAGGTGAGCAATGCATTACAGTAATCAAGGTGTGATGAAATAAAAACATGTATAATCGTTTCCAGATCCCGAGTGTTCATGACCGGTCTAAGTTTTGAAATATTTCTTAACTGATAAAAACAGGGTTGGACTACTTTTTTGACATGTCAATTTAGTGACATTTTAGAATCGAAAACAATATCTAACTTCCTGGATGCTGTTCTGATATTACCCTTCAGTGGACCAAGGTGTAGCTTTATCGTATTGCAATAACAACAATTTCAGTTTTGTCTGAATTCAGCTGCAGGAAGTTTTTCGACATCCAGTTCTTGATAGTTTCAATACAATCTAAAAGAATATCAAGCTTACTGATATCATTTTGTTTAAAAGAAAGATCAAGCTATGTGTCATCTGCAAAAAATTATAAGAAATACATTTAAAATCTTGAATCAATTGACCCAAGGGAAGCATATACAGACAAAACAGAACAGGGCCAAGTATAGATTCCTGTGGTAAACCAAACTTTTGTGTATTAAATGAAGCTGTACATTCTCCAATTTCCTGACAAATATGACTTGAACCACTTATCAGGCAGTGCCTGATATCTCAACCCTTTTCCTAAGGCAATATAAAAGAATGCCATGATTGATCGCATCAAAAGCAGCACTAAGATCTAATAATAATAAAAGAGTGCATTCTCCTGCATCAGCAGTCATTAAGATATCGTTCGTTACCTTGAGTAATGCAGTTTCATTACTACATAATTTATGAAAATCTGATTGAAATTTAACAAGGATATTACTTCTCTCCAACACATGTAGGAGCTGTAACAACACAGCTTTCTCAATAACCTTTGAGATAAATGAAGGTTTAGAAATCGGCCTATAATATTGTAGCAGCATTGGATCAAAGTTATGTTTTTTCAATAAAGGCTGAATGCTGGCTTTTTTAAAGGAGGAACAATTTTTTAAAGGAGGAACAATTGTCAACAATGTATTCACAATAGTGAACTCACTAGGGCCAACTGAGTCTATAACCTTTTTAAGAAAAGCTGTAGGTAATACGTCATTCGGGCTGGATGAACATTAAATGGGAGAAACAATATAATAAAATATCTTTAAGATATCTTTTAAAGACTGCTTCTTGACTAGCTGAAATGCATACAATACAGAACAAACAAAAGAATCAAAGTCAAGATGATCATCATAGTAATCAGGGTTGGCAAACTCAGTTAAAGTGGAATGCGAAATACCTGATCTGATACCATCCATCTTGTTTATGAAAAATGATAAAGTACTTTCTCAATCCCTGCTTAAATCTACTGCAACAACAATGGGAGCAGGACTTGATAAACAATCAATAGTAGAAAATAAAAACCTGGGGTTATGGTAATTTGCAGTAATCAAATTTGAAATATAGGCAGCTCTTGCATCATTGACTCTACGATTATACAAAATCAACAGATCCTTCAAGTATAATATATAAACTTGGTGTTTGAACATCTCTGCTCTGCCTTTCTACAGTCACATTGTAATGCACGAATCTGGTGGTCCATCCATGGAAACTTAATTGTTGAGTCAGATTTCCTCTTCAAGGGAGCAATAGTGCTCCTTGTGGTGCATGACCGAAAAGCTGATCCCTAATATATACATGAGGTTGGCTCCAAAAGTAAATAAAGCGCAATAATGCAGAATTCATGCATGTGTGAACAATGCGTTAGCTCTCTGGAAGCCAAAAATGGGCATCATGTTTGTACTTGTAATTGTTTGTAATTGTTGTGCAGAGAGCATTTTTTTTATTTGAATATGATCCACATGCCATAGCCCAAGAAGGCTACTTTCTGTAAACAGTTATGGACCATGCCAGATTATACATAGAATAAAAACACTTCCCCAAACAGTTCCAGGCAATGCTAAATGTGAAAGTAATCAAGGAACACCACAGTGACTGGTCCAGCCCTGATGTCCTTGTGCCCAAGACATAGAAATCTCTAAATTTAATGGTTTTCCAATGGCAGGCCAATGGCAGCAGGCTGGACAGCACCCTGGCCTGAATTGGGCAGTGGGGGGTATGTAACGGGGGAGAGTTGCATGCTTTGGCAATAAGTCCACCTTGGATTTGCTGATAGCCAGATGATGTGGCCAAATCCAGGGTTGCTGCCTAAGGTCCAATCACTTGGTTTTGTTAATCAATTGGTTGCAAAAACTGAGCTGTTGGGTGGTGGAAGTCATCATCTCAGGCAATAGGCAGGCTGGGTGTCAGGACCCTGTCATAACATGTCATTCCACAAGGAGCATCTCCTCATCATGGGCAGTACTTATAGGCATGCTGCTCCAGGAGATCTGTGCTGCTGCTACCTGGGCATAACCATGCACCCTTTCCTAGTTCTATGAGATCAGTATCACCCCCCCCCCCCCCCAACCCCAGTGATAATATCCAAGCACACATTCAGTCAGTCTTAGGGAGAATCATTTCCTGGTATAGGTTATCCAGGTGTTAAAACACTGTCCCCTGGCAGTTAAGAGGGGGAATTCAATGGCAGGTTCCTCATGTAACTGTGGTCCTATGAACATCAAATTACCTCCAGGGTTTCCTGTCACTCAACCATTATGAAGTCCATGAGAAGGTTCCAGGGAGCAACAGCCATTTTGGGACATCTGCCTTTACATGCACATGAACTTTAATGACATCCCATTCTTAATCCGTAAGGTTTAATATGGAGTTGGCCCACCCTTTGCAGCTATAACAGCTTCAACTCTTCTGGGAAGGCTTTCCACAAGGTTTAGGAGTGTGTTTATGGGAATTTTTTACCATTCTTCTAGAAGCACATTTGTGAGGTCAGACACTGATTGTTGGACGAGAAGACTTGGCTCGCAGTCTCTGCTCTAATTCATCCCAAAGGTGTTCTGTCTGGTTGAGGTCAGGACTCTGTGCAGGCCAGTCAAGTTCCTCCACACTAAACTCGCTCATCCATGTGTTTATGGACCTTGCTTTGTCAGCATGCGCTGACCCCGCTCTGTGATTTTACGTGGCCTACCACTTTGTGGCTGAGTTGCTGTTCCCAGTTGCTTCCACTTTGTTGTAATGCCACTAACATTTGACCGTGGAATATTTAGTAGTGGGGAAATTTCATGAATGGACTTATTGCACAGGTGGCAACCTATCATGGTACCATACTTGAATTCACTGAGCTCCTGAGAGCGACTCATTCTTTCACAAATGTTTGTAGAAGCAATCTGCATGCCTAGGTGCTTGATTTTATCACACCTGTGGCCATGGAAGTGATTGGAACACCTGAATTCAATGATTTGGAGGGGTGTCCCAAAAATTTTGGCAATACAGTGTATGTCATACGTTCACCACGTAGAAACCGCAGACACAGAAAGAAAGTAAAACTCCACACAGACAGTAACCTGAGCTCAGGATTGAAATGGGGACCCTAGAGCTGTGAGGTGGCAACACTCTCCAATCACAACCTATGTTCCTGACAATTTTATAAAATAAAATGTGAATAAATATACAAAGTTTAGGATAACACAGGAATAAAAGCTAGAATTAATTAAATTTACATGGTACTTAGTTTTAGCAATCACAGAGGGTGCTAGATTTTAAAACAGGCTCAAAAACCAAGCACTTGTATGTGAATCTTAACCTTGTCTGTGTTAAGATGGTTCTGAGAATCCAAGATGAACACACTCTGATCTACAACATTGAGGCCACACAATGAACCAGGATGAGCTGAGAGCTCAAGAGTGTTCTTCTCACCAGGAACGGCCTTGGAGGGAGAGAACTGTAGCAAAACCTGGAGTCCATGACATAACAAAAAGTTTAATAAATATATAAATTACATAACAATAACATAAAATCTGAAGGAGTCAGCATTACCTGATTTCTGAAACATTTTTCCACCTCAAAATTCTTACTAGCAGCGATGACATTGGGAAGGACAGAGTAGGCCAGAACCTGCACAACAGGAGCCAGCTCAGCAACAACAGATAGCTTGAATGAGATTCTCCCCCTTCCCCCTGTTGAGTCATTCACTTCAACTTTCTCATGACCATGATGGACTATGGCTCCTTTAGATAAGACCTGGACCACAGAGTCAAAATACATGTTCATTACTGTCGGGTGCAATTCGATTTCAATTCGAGATACAGGAATATAGGTAATATAGGTGGCTTGCACTTCCTGTTTCAGTTCATACATTTTACTGCATGTACTTACCATGTATATAAGATCAATGCTGTAATTTTCAGTAGTTTCCCCAACAATATAGTAGTCAATGGTTATGGGAATTTCAGCACCACAATTAAAGGGTTCCTCTGAGCTCTCTATCAACAATTCACTGAATACTGGATTATAAGGTGTGGCAGGTTGGAGCAGCTGTATACGTGCATCAGCATTTGTAAAGAATGGTACGTTGTATCTGTGGTATTCTTCCTCTGTATAGACACTTGCCTAGATGACAGCAAACCAGGAAAATCTGTTTGTAAAGATCTACTGAAATGATTTCAAATCTTTGTGGGTGCTTAGGTCATCATAACATACCCGCAATGTTATCTCTGTTGCAGGATGTTCAGGTGACGCGACTGAGAATTTTGCCAATCCATTACTATCTGTAGTAAGAGTAAGTAGTAACTTGTGAGACCACCATTGACCTTCTGAAAGATACACCTTCTTGTTAGGAATTGGTCTTCCACTGAAGGTCGTAACTTTAATCTGTGGATCAGGGAAAAGAAAACTGACAATTTGATCAAAACCATCAAAAACATCATGTATATAAAAGCAATATCAGTGGACCAATGAAAGTCTGCAAGTAAGGAAAACTTACACTTCCTTCTATAACTTTCCCCTGTTCAAACTTTTTTGGTAAATCCACAAGTTCCACTTTACCAATTTGGTAAGTGAGCTTTATGATTACAGATTTTACCATGGAAAATCCTAAACAAAAGAACAATATACAGTCAGATCCGTAAGTATCTGGACAGTGACACAATTTTCACAATTTTGCCTCTGTACACCACCATAATGGATTTGAAATGAAGCAATCAATGTGTTTGAAGTGCAGACTTTCAGCTTTAATTCAAGGTGATTAACAGAAATATTGCATTAATCATTCAGGAACTGCAATTTTTTTTTACAGAGTCCCTCCATTTTCACAGGCTCAAAAGTAATTGGACAATTGTCTGATAAGTAGTTTCATGGCCAGGTGTGGCCTGTTTCCTTGTCATTTCATTACAAATTAAGAAGATAAAAGGTCTGGAGTTGATTCCATGTGCTGAATTAGCATTTGATAGCTGTTCATGAAAACTCTCAATATGCGGTCCAAAGAGGTGTCAGTGCAAGTGAAGGAGCCTGTCAGAGAGATAGCAGAAAGTTTAGGAGTGGCCAAATCAACAATTTTGTACATTCTTAAAAAGAAAGAATGCACTGGCAAGCTCAGCAACATCGAAAGGCCTGGAAGACCATGGAAGACAACTAAAGTAGGTGATCACGGAACTCTTTCTTTGTTGAAGAAAAACTTTCACAGCATCTACCCAAGTCAAGAACACTCTGGAGGAGGTAGGCGTATCATTGTCAAAGTCAACAATCAAAAGCCGCCTTTATGAATGTAAATACAGACGGTTTACATCAAGACGCAAACCACTAGTAACACTCAAGAACAGAGAGGCCAGATTAGACTTTGCTAAAACACACACACACACAAAA
>CM074958.1:8611238-8629087 GCA_037577455.1 Pangasius macronema
GGTCTGGAAGCACACATGATCTCATCAGGCCTCTTTGCCCGACATCAGTGCCTGACCTCACTAATGCGCTTTCTGCCTAATGAACACAAATGGTACTGCTAGTGGAAAGCAGAAGAGTGGATGTTATTATAACAGCAAAAGAGGGAACTAAATCTGGAATGAGATGTTCAGCAAAAACATATGGGTGTGACTGTCATGTATACACAATCTATTTTTCCCCATATAGTGCACTTAAGAGACTTGAGACCTTAGTTGTGACCTTATTGTGAACTTTTCATTTCACACACACACCCAAACACAAACACACCCATCCACACCCACACACACACTATGAGTGGGAAAGAGCACTTCTAAGCCAAACTGTTTACACTACAATGGATCTTTACACTACAGATTCAATGTAAAGTGTGTGCATACATTATACACAATGTTACTGTATTTTCCTTTATAATTACTTACGGTCCTGAGGTTTGTCCATAAACAGGAAGAAGGAGTAAGCAGGCTAGTAGCCATATTCGTATGTAGACTTTGTTGACCATCATTATGAAGTCCATTATAAATGCCAAGTTCTGATGTTTAAGAGGATGAAAATACTCCAGCTTGCCTATCTACATTTGTACACAAATGTCTCTTTTCATGCATTCTTGCACATTCGTAAAATATTAAGTTGTCTTTGCTTTAGTAAGAACTTAAAGATCTATTAAACTATAAAGCATATAAGCATACGACTTGATTTTTTAAGGCTGCGACCTCGTAATTATGAAAACTAATCGAAAATTAAAGACTGTCACAAGTGCGTCAGTGTGGACGAGTCAAGCGGAAAACCCAGAGATTCGACGTACTGCGCATGCGTACTCTCCAAAGTGCGGCTCTTCACTGGGACGCAATGACGTCACGCGTACAGCTTTTTTTTTTTTACTTTCGTATGGATATTTACTTTTGTATCTTTTGTAAACTGTTTACTTAATAATTCGGCTTGTAAGCATTTGATCAAATTCTCATGCTAATGATCATGCTAATTTTGGCTAGCACCTCAATGGGATTTTTACTGTTATGTGAGCGCAAAGCTAGCTGTGGTGGGCGTGTTGACTTTTTTTTTTTTTTTAATTCAGTTAAAACGAAGAATATTCAAGAAGATGCCATTCAAGTTACAATCTACTCAAACAACCTTATAACAGGGGCTTAGACACTACATAATATTATCCAGGGGATTTAAGAAAAGAAAAGAAAGGGAAAAAAAGACACCTGACAAAGCTAAACAAGAAACAGTAACTTTGTAAACATTACAGGAGCCACATCAATGATAACACATTTATCACAGGGGTATTAAGACTATTTCTTTTAAAATAACAAATTATATTTATCAAATAATGTCAACAAAAACCCAGCTTTTTGATTTTTAATTTTTGACAGGGCTTTTAGTTATTGTACCATATAATTCTTGAATACTATGAATAGGGGGAAGATTTAAAAAATCTGCATTTGTGGATAAAATGCTTAGCCAATAATATAATGTTATTTATCAAAAAACGTATATGGCCTTCTTTTTCATAGTTCCCATATTTAATTTCTACAAAAGACAAGTTCAAAACAACTATCTTGTCACATTTTCCTTTAGATTACACACGGACATACCGATATACAGACGAAATAATGTGCTGTTTGAATGCTGTAGTTCTACAGTAAGTCCTTCAGTAATATTCTCAACTGGAAACCTCTGAACACTGTTAGAGAAACATGTTAGCCTGTTAGCTGTTTGCTGAGCTGCTCAGTGTGCTGAACTGAGGACAGGATGTATGTGTGGTGGCCTGGGAAAACCCCTCACATTTCAGATTTAGACACTTTCTACCCTTGTTTTTATAGTTCTGAAAGTTTTCTTGAACTGAAATATGTTTCTCTTTGCACATATCTCAACCAGAAGTAAAGCTCTAGCATGTTAAATTTCAGAGAGTGAAAGCTGCATTTATAGATTTAATTCCAATTCCACTGAAAGACGCCCTGCCTACCTCTACATTCATAACCTAATCTAAGTATGGAAAAACATTACTGTCAAATTGGAGAGAATTACAAGTTTAGAATAGGAAATGTTACCACTTTGATTGTTTGTAATTACTTGCGGCATTTGACGAATCGAAGCCTCACCGTCATCTCTCCAGTCGACTGATCCCTGCCTGCAATAACAATAGTGTGGAAATAATTTCTGATTCATTCACTCACTTCTGTGTAATTGAAACATTTTAAAACTTTGTCTGCTGTCGTCTGTACAGTGTGTAAGCATGCTTCTCTGTTTCGATATGACTCTGCAGGTTAGGCTTGTGTGATATAACACTATTATTGCCCCTACATGATATTACACAATATCCAGTGATGTTCATCACAGATTATATGATGTTATCAGAGGGGTCCCTGGAGGATTAGGGGTTAGGCCTTGGTGCCCTCCTTGCTATGGCCCGGGTTCGATTCTATGCCAGGGAGCCGACCCCAGCACATGATAGTGCACTCCAAGTGCCGGGCCCAAGCCCGGATAAAATTGGGGAAGGTTGCGTCAGGAAGGGCATCCAGCATAAAAACTGTGCCAAATTAAATATGCCGATCAATGATCCGCTGTGGGGACCCCTAATGGGAGCAGCCAAAAGAAGAAGAAGAAGATATTATCAGACCTGCCAACTGTTATGCATTTTGTGTTGGAGCTCCACAATAACATTAATAATAAAGGATTTAATAATTTTGGTTTTGAACCAAAAAGATTAAATTGGCCTACAACAAAGTGTCAGATCTAACACTTTGCAAACGGTTTATAACTATATACTGCACATTACTGCAGGATCACTTAAAAATACAACCAGTTATTACGCCCTCACCCTTAAACCGGAAATTGTGAAAGAGCTTGCTTTCCTGTCTTTTTTAGGCTAGCGGTTGTGGACGATTAAATTGTTTATTGTGATATGTTAAAATGGAAAATCCCAATCAGGATAGGATCAATATTGCAGTATCAAGAACAATGCAAACTGAACTGATACCGTGATGCTACAGCATAAGACTATCCAAAATATTTATCAAGTCCTGAGGAAGTCATACCTTGCAAAGTTTTAGACATCTTTACACCATGTCTTCACTGCAGTGTTTGTTAAACTCGTTCCTTAACAAATATGAGCTTTTCAGGCTGACACAGAGACAACCAAAATAAAAATATTTCCACTTAGATTTGGTGTATTATGTTTCTTTTCTTAAAGTAGACGTGTCAGATTATGTTGTTACAGACTGGTAGATTAATAGATCTTAGTGATGTGTTGCTAATAGACTGGGGAATAGTCTTTTATGAGCAATAATTTTAGAATTATAATAATATTGTAATGTAGGGCTGCAACAACCAACTATTTTGATAATCGAATACTATCTTTTTTTTCCCATTAATCAGTTAGTTGGGTTATTTTTATTATATAGTAAATACCAAAAATATTTATTACAAAATCTTTAGCATTTCTATCAACTAACACAAATGAATGTTACTCTGTACATTTTCACTGGTTTGCAACTTACCTGCTTTTTAAGCCCTGATTTGATCAATTCTGACTAGACAAATTCAAAATAAAGGTAAAATAAATATCTGCTGAAACAGTGTGATTTCTGTGGGTATGCAAGATGAATCATTTTCAAGGTGTGGGCAGAAGATTTGGGGTTGACTGTTAGTTTTCAATGCCTGGAATCAGTCTTTTTAGGATCAATTTGATGTGACCCCCAAAAAATACTAAATATATTAAAAATGTGTTATGCTAATAAAATTAGAAAAAAGAAAAAGGTAGAGATGTCAAAGTATATTCTTGCAGAAAAACTCAGTTTTAGTCAAAACATGCTCTCATTTACCAACCGTGTCCATAGTTTAATTGATCAAGTTTTTCTTGTACCCTGAGAGATGGTGGAACCAGTCGAGCAGAGCTAGAGGATCGGAGGGAGCGTAGTGCAGTGCGAGGCGTGATAAGTGCTTTGAGATAAGTGGGTGCTGGTCCGTTTTTGGCTTTGCAGGCAACCATCAGTGTTTTAAATCTGATGCAGGCAGCTACAGGAAGCCAATGAAGGGAGCGTAGCAATGGGGTGGTGTGGGAATCCCAATTATTGTCAATCATATCAGCAGAATAAATGGCAGAGTAGAACATGAGTACTACACAGGGTAGTAGAAAATTTTCTCTGAACATACGCAGGCTGTTTTCATTGCCCTTGACACATTAGCGACCGTCACTAAAGTGCAGGAAAATAAAGAAAAGTGTGAAATATGTGAAATTACCAACTGCATAATTTCAGGGCCGCAACAGTGCTTCAAGGCCAAGGGCCCAACCACCCTAAGTACCCCTGGTGCTAAATCAAGTAAAATGCTGGCACACCAGCTACACTAAACACAGCAGCTATCTAAAATCCAAACCTAAACTTATTTTAATAAACAAACAATTTAAGAAATTCTTTATCTCATTGTATACTTTTGAACACCTTTTTAATCACTTGGCCCTTGATGGATTTTTCATTACAGTTAAAGTACCTAAGCTAGATCTAGACAATTAAAAATAAACCAATTACACTCAAATAGCTCACAGTGAGTGCTGTGCTGTCTGCAAAATATCCTGGTCTATATGGGTATCCAGCTGTGTTTCATAAGATATTTATTAATTATTTGGCCCCTTTAATGATAGACATGTCTCAGGAATCATTTGAGTGCCTTAACCTTCCCCAGGCATCTATATCTATAATTTTAAGAAGAAAGACCCTTTACAATGTGGTTCTTCCCATCCAGTTTCAATAGTGATTATAAACTATTAGCGTAGATGTTAGCTTTTTGTTTGGAATCAATTTTGCCTCAAATTATCTGCCTTATTAGTGAGGGTACTTTTTGTTGTGCTTAGAAATGTTGGTTTTGGAAAGCAATTTGTGATCTTGGTGAAGGTTATTTATTCTGCTTCACAAGCTTCAGTCAGGACCAACGATATAAGTTCTGAATGCATTTCCCTCTGTTGATCAACTAGGTGAGACTGCCGATTGAGCCCATTACATTTCGCCATAGTCATAGGAATTTTCTACCTGTTATGTGGTGTGTAGGTCTCATTGTGATTGCAGTATGACACAGAATAGACCACTGTATTTTTCACCACTAGAAATCCTTTATGATTTCTTACGGTACTGAGGCTTGTCTAGAAACAGACAGACGGAAGAAGCAGGCTAACAGTAGCCTTATCCTTATGTGGACCTGGCTGACCACCTTGGTGAAGTCCATTATGAATGTCAAATTCTGATGTTTGAGGACACTCAGGCCAAAGGACACTCAGGCCAAAGGACACTCAGGCCGAAGGACACTCAGGCCAAAAGAGGTCCATCTGCTGTTGTCCCCTCACTAATGATTAACCATTTTGAGCAACATATTCGAAGGTTTGGTGATATATAGAAACTTTTATGAAAATAAACAGCATAATGCTTTATGTCTATTGATACTATTGATGGTGCATAAAATATGAACAGGAAAGTAAGCAATAGATCTCTTGAATGTTCATAATGGGATTAAGGCAGCATTAACCCCCGCAGACTGTTATAAAAGCATTATGAAATATATCTATGTAGCATATGCATTAGGCAACAGTACTATAATTACTTTTTTACATGCTCATCCAAGAAAGAAATTTATTACAAATTTCAGTGGCAACCTTGCACTTGTGAAATACTGTCTAAATGTTTATTCGATGGACAGACCTCACAGCTTTTTCCTTGGCTGGCAAACCTTTCCCTTGAGAGGCAGAATTTAGTTCTAGTACTAAATAAATACATAATTGTCATATTAGCAGAGATTCTGGTTTAAAATATTTTCAACATTATCTCTGTCATTAGTCATTGTACTATCATATATTGTTTGCTTACAGTACACATACAGTCACTAACCTGTTTCTTTTGTACACACTTCAAACAAACATCCCACACAGGTACTGATCATTGAGTAAAACAAACAAACAAACAAAAAAATCATGCTATTTTCTTAAATACTGGTACTGCACCAATATGTCAAAGCATTCTTGCATATATTAAAGCAAGGGCATTTTAGATGCTGGCGTTTTAGCAGTTACAACTGTTACAACCAAATAGTAGCCATCCTTGACTTATTGAACATTAGTCATTCTAGCTGAACGTGACAGGTTACACAGTTTTGGCATAGTACATAGACATAGTGAATTTTTAACTAAATCACTGATCTGGTGATGAAATGAAAAGGCAAGCAGTGAAAATATACTGAAACTAATAAAAACTGGTGTATGGTTATTTGAGAGCTTGAAATGTTTCTACATTGCAATCAATATGCTTAACATATGTACACACATAGAGCACTTTATTAGGAACACCTGTATACATACTCATTCATGCATTTATCTAATCAACCAATCGTGTGGCAACAGTGCAATGTAAAATCATGCAGATATGGGGCAGTTAGTGAGCAGCAGTTTTGCTGATGGAAATGAATTGTTGCTGAGAGAGGTCAACATAGAATGGCCAGACTGGTTCGAGTTGACAGAAAGGTTACAGTAACTCAGTTAACCACTCTGTACAATTGTGGTGAGCAGAAAAGATCTCAGAATGCACAACACATCGAACCTTGGGGTGGATGGGCTGCAACAGCAGAAGACTATGTCAGGTTCCACTTCTGTCAGCCAAGAACAGAAAGCTGAGGCTGCAGTGGGCACAGGCTTAACAAAACTGGTGACTAATGAATCTTGATTTCTGCTGAGGCACACAGATGGTAGGTAAGAATTTGGCACTAACAACCTGTCTTATGTTAACAGTCCAAGCTGCTGGAGGTGGTGTAATGGTGTGGGGAATGTTTTCTTGGCACACTTTCGGCCCATTAATTGCAATCAATCATTGCTTGAATGCCACCACCTATTTAAATGTTGTTGCTGACCATGTGTATCCCTTCATGGCCACAAATTACACATCTTCTTCTGGCTACTTCCAGCATTATAATGCATCATGTCACAAAGCAAAAGTCATCTCAATCTGGTACTCCTATGAGTAAGGAGACATTTTCTGTTTTATGCTGTTATATAGCAAAACCAATAATAATAAAAAAAAAAATGCTTTCATGGTCTGTTAGTTTTGGTTAATGTTTTTCCTACATAGAAATCGGTTTCACTACCTATATATGCTAATAGTGGTGCCAGTGGGATTTAGCCCGTGATTCCTTCATCTATACCGAAGGAAACGATTCCAAAGCTTCAATTTCCATGTTAATACCATCATCAACCTCAATGTAACTAGCTGAGCTGAGTCTCTGCATAGTATAGCTAACTACTGATGTAAATAAAACAAAATACAGTACCAATCAACAAACCAGAGTCATTAAACACATCAGAAATATTTCAATATAAACATACATGCTTCCTAAAAATTATAACATAGAAGATTGCAGAGAAGAGAAATTGTTCAAAATATAACCATACTATCACACTGTGAAGATCTTCAACTCAACAGTAACATATAAGGTATTTGAACAACAACAAAAAATCTTAATCAGAAACTAAAGCAATCATACAGCAGATATATAAAGGATTTTCTGCATCTTCCACCCCAATGTGAAACTCTAGCCACACAGGGAGGTGTACTCCGTCTCAGACTGGTCACCTGAATGAAATATGTTCAAAATCAGTAAATGATACCAATACAGTTGTAGTAACTCCTTAAATAATGCAACCTAGGAAACTCTTACTTGTTTGGTAGTAATCATAAACTTTGATCACTGCTGGCTTGAGATTCTTCACAGGAAGCACCTGTTTAATGTGTAGTTCATAGTTGATAGGAATATTCCTAGGGAGCTGTTAGAGATACACCAGACATCATATTAAAAACACTCCATCATATCTGTTTATTTGAGTAATAAATAAAGCTACATGTTACATGGAGTGGATATATATAGCGCAGTTGTATAATATAGATAATGATTAATGTCATATACATTTTCTTAAATCATGTTCTCCTCTTACCTCTTTGATATACATGATAATATGGTCATCTTTAGAATCAACCCGTTCCACCGAAATGCCTTTTTTCAGCTAAGAAAAAAATTAAATGATTATTCTACCATTATCATTTCAATAGCATTGCATATCTGTTTATGTATATTAAATTGCTACTCCTTACTTCATCAGGATCTGCTGTGAACCCTGATAAGAGTTTTATGTCCACTATGACCATGTTAGTGTTGTTAAGTGTCCCAGTATATCTGGAAAAAAAGTGTTTGTCAATAACTTCAGGAGAATCCATAGCAATAACGAAACAATAGAAAATAAAGTAATAATTATTGTCACTGCAGGTGTCATAAGAGGATGTTTAGTCATTCATCATAATATTTAAATGTTTCAACCCAGATATTATCCCAGTAGAGGCATTTTATATATATATGAAATCCTTATATGTATGAAATCTTTATATATATATATATTTATATCTATTTATATTAATAGTTATTTACTATAATCCTTTAAAATAATGAGTAAATAACTGTATTTCCTTATACTCAGATTACAGTTTTTTTATTTTATGACAGAGTTTTATCACACATTCATTCTTACCCAACAGTGAACTTGAGGGACAAAGTTTGTCCAAATGATTTTGTGCAGTTGCCCTCTGTCTTAGCCGTGATGCTCAGTGTACTAGTTTCAGTAGGTGTGGGGACATTGTAGAAAAGTGCAGTCTGCAAGTAGGGATTTAAAAAAAGTTAAACCATAAAGCAATCAATAAACAGATAATAAACATAATAAAAACATAGAATAAACACATAATAAAAATAATAATAATAAATATTAATTAATTAATTTTAAAAATGTTTAATAAATTGTAGAGGCTTGTATAAAAATATTTGTTAGGGAAACTGGGTAGTCTGTGCTTTTCTCTGAATTAGAATAGTGTTTCATTTAGACATAAGGTTTGTAAAACAGGAAGAGTCAGATGCACTGACCTGCACTGACACACAGCTGGAGCCCTTCACTTCAATGCTGTATTTGCCAGGAACTTCCTGTAATGATCTTTCTTGGTACAGTAACTTGTTGTTCTGGTTCACATCAAAGTTGTGACTGTGTCCATCTGCTGACTTTACAGTTACTGTGCTAGAGCCGTCTGAGCTGAACACTTTAGTGGAGTACAGAGCCAGAGCCTGGAGGGCCACAACTGTGTCCTGATTGAAAGGAAAAAAGAACTTGCTATAAAGTTTAAACATTGATTTATCATTAAACTGACTAAATGCAGAACAAGCTAAAGTACCTGGGTGGATGAAAAGCCTCCATAAGGATTTTGTTGCTTCACCAGCCAGCTGACTATCCTGTTAGCATGTCCCAAATCAGCAGCAGAGAGTTTGTCTGCAGTGAGAACAGCTAGCAGCACATAGGAACTGATTTCCACTGACAAGGCCCCAGATTCATCCGTTGCTGACTGAGACCAGTGAAGCTGACCATCTAAAATAAGGGAGACACGATAATTAAGACGTTTGCATAACCGTAATAACACCTCTACAGCACAAACCCATGCTCGCTTATTTATTATTCTTTTATTTTGATCTTTTTACTTTTAATTTTTTTTTAATGGAAAATAGACTAAAACATGAGGCTCCTGTCCTGAGCTGCTGTAAGTCACCCTGGCAATCATATATCTACAGAGGATTCTATCTGGTTTGAATTAAGGGAGTTTTCAAGTGCACGTATCGTATACCCACTCAGATCTGTCTGGCATCATTGCCTTGTCCCAGTGCTAGCTAACAAAAATTGGCCACCTACAAAGCTTGCTACCATCGACCTCAGAGATACACGGATCATAAGTGAAAGAAAGCTTTTCTCTTTAACAAAGCTTTGTTTTTGATTGCCTAGTTAGTCTGATTTTAGCTGGCTATTTCACTATTATTGGCTCTGTGCTGTCTTATGATCTTGCAGACTAAACACAGTTGACACCTTTGAAATGATCATGGGCATTAAAACGTAACACTAAATCAGATGATGATGTGCCTAACATTGAGCAGTTTTGTATAAAAGGCACTGCAGTTTTAGTTAAAGTAAAAATAGATTTAAATGTGAGTTTGCAGTCACTTCATTAACTGTAACAAAAACTTAACAAAAACTATATGGAAAAATGCACTAATGGCTTGAATCTTATTACTGATAGCATATATTTTTTTTATTATCATAATGCCAGTTAAGCGATACAAAATACTGTTAGGATTTATGTCAAGGGGTCCAACATAGGATCCTGCCACAGCGAGTCATCACTCTCCACCTTTCCCTATCTTCTTCATCCTCAACACTTGCACCCACTAGCTTCATATCCTCATTTATTACATCCATATACCTCCTATTTGGCCTTCCTCTTTACCTATTGTCTGGCAGCTCCATGTCCAACATTCTCCTACCAATATACTCACTCTCCCTCTTCTGTCAAAACCATCTTAATCTGGCCTCCCTAACTTTGTCCCCCAAACGTCCAACATGAGCTATCCCTCTGATGTACTCGTTCCTAATCCTGTCCAACCTTGTCACTCCCAAAGAGAACCTCAACATCTTCAGCTCTGCTACCTCTAGTTCTGACTCCTGTCTCTTCCTCAGTGACACTGTCGCTAAAAAATAAAACATGGCCGGTCTCACCACTGTCTTGTACACCTTCCCCTTGATTCTCACTGATGATCCTGCCTCATGAAAAAAAACTAAAAATCTTGAAAAAAAAACAAAAACTCTGATTTAAATTTGTATTCCAAAACCATTATGGAATGGTTAAATAA
This sequence comes from Pangasius macronema, assembly GCA_037577455.1. NCBI lineage: Eukaryota > Metazoa > Chordata > Actinopteri > Siluriformes > Pangasiidae > Pangasius > Pangasius macronema. The sequence goes on from CM074958.1 coordinate 8,622,022, forward strand.
ACTCCAATGGAGTTATGGAATGCTTAAGTAAGCCCTGGTAAAGTATTTTGTCAGGCAATGCGCCTGACTCATAACTAGCTAGCTTCATTGTGTGATAATCAACAGCAGACTGAGACTGAAGCCAAGCCTCTGCTGATTCAATTTGGAGTTAATTTTCTGGTTTTCACACAGTGAAGTAACATGCTATGTTTTCTAATTCACTGCATGTCCAAGTGGTTTGCCCTCTGATTAATTCTCTCAGTGGCGAATCATGGATTTGCAATTTCCCAATATACACTGCAAAAATTGATATCTTAGCAAATAAGAATATCTTGAATATGGGCAAATTAATCTGATATACCAGCTGATATCTACAATGTTGAAATAGAAGACACATACAGCCAGAACTCATACCTGCCACTGTGTGCCCTGCAAAACCAGGAGCCAATTTTTCCTCCTACTCCTCATCTAAAAAGATCAAGAATGCTATATTTGTGGCTGTGTCTGGAAGGCCCTTTTTGTCCAATGAGGAATTGCCAGCCAAACCAGATTGTCATGGAGCTAAAGGTAAAAAACTGTAAAGAGACCATAGCTAGCCTCAAAATGTTGTTTTAGATACAGCGGTGCAACCCTTGCAAGTTGACCTGGGCTGAATTGACACTTGTGTTGCTTTCTTGAAACACATAGATACATGTGTACCCCAGGTGCTGCTGGGGGCAGTTGTGGCCTAATGGTCTGAGAGTTGTACTTGTAACCCGAAGGTGAACGCGAAGGTCATGGGTTTGAGTCTCAGGTCCTGCAGGGATTGTAGGTGGGGGGGGGAGTGAATGACCAGCGCTCTCTGCCACCTTCAAGGCACCGATCCCCCAACTGCTCCCTGAGTGCCGCAGCTAAAATAGCTGCCCACTGCTCCGGGTGTGTGTTCACGGGTGTGTGTGTGTTCACTACTGTGTGTGTGCACTTGGATGGGTTAAATGCAGAGCACAAATTCCGAGTATGGGTCACCATACTGGGCCACAAAGTCACTTCACTTCACTTCACTTCACTTCACTTCAAGGAAGCAACACAAGTGTCAATTCAGCACTGATTGCAGGCGCTCAGATGATAATTTGCTAAAGGCTATTGAGATTGCTACGCGCAATGCACATACATCCTGCACATTGCCAATTTTGTTCCTTGCATTCGATTGCTCAAATTGCACACTTGGCCCAGGATGCAGGGTGGCTCTCAGCCAATTTGACCCTGGGCTGACTGATATTTAAAAGTCAGAACTGCACTCACAGACCTCTAGTAGGTGTCAGAGTGCTCAATCAAACCAGCAGGCACATGGGAAACACCTCCCACTGCTGAAGAATCCTGTGGAGCCTACACAGGGGTTGGTAGTGGGACGCTTCACAGTGAAAATACTGCTTACTGGGCAGCAACTGGACAGACCAGAGTCAAGAGTTTTACAAGGACACAGACTTCAGTTCCACTGGTGACCTCTGTCTGTTATGCTCTTCCACAGAGTCCAGCCTGGGACTTTATATAATTCTGTTAGACTCACTGAGATCCTTCCCTTTGTAGCCCATGCAGGATGTCAATGTAGATGGATTTCTCTGAAAGCCACTTTCTTGCTGGCAATTATATTTAGGCCTCATAGTTATTGTGTAGAATGTGGTGAAGTAAAACCTACATTACACAATGTTTCTCCATGAGTTGCTTGCAGTAGCATTTTTACCATTTCCAATTATTACATTCAGCAGTTTTACTTGTAGAAATGTAGATTGTCCCATTTGTTATAAATATAAATGCTACAAATTTTTCTAATAATTCAGTACCTCCTGAAATGGCAACATTATCTAACTCTTTTAGTAGCTGCTCCCGAACTTCTTTCTCTCCAGCCAGACTGAAGGTGTAGGCCAACAGTGCAGTGGTGTAGGTGTTTGTCAGGTTACCAACAGAAGACTTGAGGCACAACAGTCCTTTTTTCACAACGGGATCCTGCAATCAAAATATACTTTATCATCTAGTAGAAAAACAATGATTTGGAAAGTTTCCTTAAAGGCAGCACTTAAAAAAAAAGCCGGTACAAATTTTTAATTTAATCACAATTTAAGACAACTTTATTAAATCAGTGTGTTCCTGGTTGAATTAACCAATGTGGTTGTGATTTAGATTGGATGCATTTTACCAATGCAGTGAAAAGATTGTGAACATTTAACAGTATCATCCTCTTACCTGGACTGCATTACCCAATTCAAGCAATGATGCAGTGATGTAGGCAGTAATAGTCACATCATCATTTACACCACCCTACAGTAGATTAGAATGATAGGCATGATATGTAGATAAACACAGAAATTCAATACATTTATTCAGATATGTGTTAGTAAAGGGTTGCCTGAGTAGCATACATACCTTCATTCTGTTATTGAACAAGCTACCTTTTCTTATAAAACACCCATCTGATCTCTGCATACTTATGAGCCATTGCTTTGCACTGTTAATGTTTTTTGGATCAATAAAGATGTAACGTTGTGCTTTGCCAAACGTCCTCAAGACAAAAGCAGTTAACCTGGTGGAGATTTATTTGTAAAAATAGTTTTATACATTTGAGAATCATATAATAATTAAACATAACTCAAATAATCAGGAAAATAAGCTTTAGGTTGTATCTTGTGTAACTTGTATCACCAACACTACCTGTTTATGACTTGCTTTAAGAAATTCTTACCATGTGTTCTCCTCTCCCCTGCCAAATGTGCTATATGCACCATTTATATGTTTATAGTTGAGTTGTCTCTGGTATCCTGTGTAAAGTCAAATTATTTTATTCTGGTTATTTCAGAAAAAATCTATTTAGAATGATTATTATTGGCCTTAAAATATTAAAAATAGAAAGATAATCTCACGAACCACTCTTAAGGAAACCAGTAGCCCTCTCACGGATAGCCGTGGTGAGCTGCTCAGTGTTCTCTAGATACTGAAGAATGTAGATATTGGGGGCGAGGAGAGCAATGTTTTGTTCACCACAACCATATGGCATCTTTAGCAGCCCATCCAGGTTTTTTAATGCACGGCCAAGTATGTCTCCTACAAAAGAACACAATGATATTCTTTATCTATTTAGCTAAATGGTGTTGGAACTGACAAAAACATACAGTTAATGAACAATTTGGACCACATGAAAAATTAGAGCTGTTCTAAATGTATAGAAGCTCCATTGCACTTTAAATTCCAATTTAAAAATTGACAAACATTTATAGAATGCTGACGAGGTATGGTAAACAGCATTTTATTGTTGCATTTGTTTAGATAAAGACATTGCATGCACAGTTATGATTTGTTCATTTAAAAGCATGAAGCTGAGTAGCCATCTGTGACAGCACCAGACCTAGGACCTGAGAAAACTCCTTGTTAAGATGCCTGGGAAAATCATGACTCCAGTCATATTGGAGGTCCGCAAAAAGGCCATGAGAAACTGGGTAGGCAAGTGCTATATTTCACAGAATGCATCGTCCCCATTGTTCTTGTCCATTGTCCATTGTTCTCCCCATTGCCCCATTGTTCTTGTCCCAAAGCCAGATGGAAGTGTACACTTTTGTGATGATCAAAAACTGACTGAAATCTCTCCATTCAACCCCATGGTCCATGTAGACAAACCTTTTACTAAAGTACACTTGAATGTGCTACTAACTCCATGGACTGGGAGAAGACAGCATTCTGAACACTGGAGCTTCTAGTACAGTGGTATTGCCATTTGGGTTCCATGGAGCACCTGCATATCTTAATGATATTTGCATATGGTGTAAATCACAGTACCACTCGGAAACCCCCACAAAGTACTGTTTTGACCCTAGAAGTTGTTAAGTACCTTGGCTTTACAGTGGGAAAGAGAAAAACCTGAGCTCCTGAAAGCAACATTGCAACATGGTCCCAACCCCACACCAAAAAACACAGGTGAAAACCATTCTAGGGTATTACAGACAGTTCATTCCCAGCTTGGTTTCCATAGCAACATGACTGAATTATCTAACTTGAAAGACTAACCAAGTCAGATGGACAGATGGATTTTCAGACACATAGACAGAAAGGCATAACTGAAATCAGCCATAATTTGTTGCTTCCCAATTATGCAACAGTCTATTTAATAGATGGTAGAGCTCAGATATTACTTGTTGAGGTGGAATTCATCTTTAGTCCCTATCATGCTTCTTTTGAAATGGATAGTTAGGATGGGTTAGGTTTGCAGTGGAACACTGGGCAAGGAACATCCATGAAAATGTTGAGATTTGTCCAGAAGAAATTAAAACCTGTGCTCTTATGCTCCCAGAAGCTTTGAGTTAGGAATGGATTTATGTAGAAAAACCTTCAGCACCATGTCAATGTCTCTATAGCAGACACCAATCTTTATATGTGGTGCTATAAAGAGAGTTACCCTAAAGCTGTGGTTTCCACATTGGGCTATGAGCACCCCAGTGGTATGCAAGGTGACAATGGGGGTACATGGGGGTACACCCAAAAATCCATTCATTTAATTTTATCCAACTCTAGAAAGCATTACAATACAGTCCATATATTTCTCATAGGCAAAAGTAAACTTCTGCATCCTCTAGTGTACAAACATTGTATTAGACTGTGTTCTAAAGGTCAAATAAAAAGCATTCAATCAAATTACACTTCTTTTGCTTTAGAAAAATGCATCCATTCACGCATCATTTATCGCCAGCATTTCTCTCACACAGCTAGTTAGAGTAGCTAAGTGACACGCAAGCTAAAAAATGGATAAATGGCTGAGAAGCACTCAACCTATAACCAGAGAGGCAATTGCCAACAGCAGGTGTAGCTCAACTGCAGGTATATATCTGGTACATTCATGAAGGGTCAATTATGGAAGATACTTACTGCAAATCTCTGGAAGCCATGACAACTGGGGAGGACATTTCTACACTTTTGGAGAGCTTTGTTATAGCACATACAGCGTTTGTATTCCTGAGGCTGGTGGATGGTTTTCACTGTATTACTCTTCCTCTGTACCCATGCTCGCTGATCCTGTTTTGAACAGTTTGTGCACTAGGCTCCATTCGGTAATTCTTTTAAAAAACTTACTTCATTCTTCTTAGTCACAAACACTGATCTGATGGTACAGTGTTTGTGTAGAGAAAGACATGAGAAGAATTCCAACAGACTGCACTAAGGGTATGAAAGCATGGATGTGGCTGGGGATGTATTTTTCTATAGTAGTGTTGGTGAGCTAGTGTTCATTGATGGCATCAGAGTACAGTGAAGTGTATGTAAGATGCAAGCTTGCAAAAATTTGCAAAGAAATTTTTCAGCAGGATAATGATCCAAAGCATACCAGCTGCCTTTAAAAAGAAGACTTCCCAGAGCCTTAATCTAAACCCTATAAAGCATCTATGGAAAACAATGGAGAAGAAATTAGCAGATTGTCAATGCTCTAGCGTGGATGAACTGAAAGATTTATTGGATGAAACCTGGAGGAAACTTCCATCACAATTGTTACAGAAACTGGTTGATTCCATGCCCAGATGCTGTCAAGAAGTTCTGTGAAACATAGGATGGCAAACTGAATACTAAAACCTTGTAACTGTGATCTGTAATGAAGCCTTATAAAGTATCTTTTTTTTTTTTTTCAAATAATTGCCACTTGGTTTGACATGTTTTCTAATCCAGTGAAATTCATACAATTGGAAGTGTTGCTTAAGTATCCAAATAGTTTTTGTACTGCAGCTATATTGTATTCGGTATATTGTATTGTTCTTCTATAGTGTTCAAAGGTGGTCTAGACACTACTGAAAAAACCCATCTTGGACACCTCTACTTAAGACAAATCTGGCAACCACACAGGAACGAACTATACACAGGTGATTATACACAGTACATAATAAAATAAAAAATACCTTAAAGTTGCAAAGTTCTTTTATTTACCCTAATTTCTTCTGTCTTACCAAGTACTGAGACAGAAGCTCGTGCTGATCCCTCTATTACATCCTCAGGAAGAATCAGCTCCAACTCTTCAGAGACACTGTTACCTGTGAGAGGGAAGAAAGGCAGCTCCATCATTACTGAGCAGTAGAACATAGTATGTGCATCAGTTTTCAACCAACCAGACTTGATATGAATCAAAATGCAGAAATATTTGCAAGCCTGACCCTGTGGACATAATAACCAGCTCTGGCTCTTTGTCTTCTCGGTTCCTTCAGCCTAAAGGGAAAATAGTATTATTAGATCATAATATAATAAAGAACAGGTTTACAAATGTAAGGTTATGATTATTCTTAAGACACTGACCTGTACAATCAGGCTTCTTGTAACTGTGTCAATACGGCCTCTCTCTGGAACACTCACAATCTCGTTATCACACACAGTCTGGGATTGTTCTGCCTCTGCACTCACCGTCACTTTCAAGACTCCTGTTGTATAATAACATTGATTGCAGCAGACAACTCAATATTGTATGTTCTTGATATTTTCACGACAAAATACAGTTGCATTGTAAAAACACATTTTGTTAGAATACATAAGAGGTGTAGTTGGGTGAGCTGCTGCAATATCCAATCAAATCAATATCTTTCTTTCCCTTTCGGAGAGGAGTGTGTATACAGTCAATGGGCCTCAGTTATCAAGCTGGATACAGACGGATTTATTCATAAATCATTTGTATGAGCATTTACACAAGAAATTTGGTATTCATAAAAATTCTGTGAATTTGGAAAAATTACTGTATCCTAATTGTGCCCCTGAATGTGTGTCAATTTACACATAATAAAACTAACTAATGTAAACCTCGACTTGATTGACTTCAAATTATAATTTGCATGGATTACTATGCTTTTATATATGAAATACAGTATTGAGTTTAATTACTTTATTTTTATAACATTTACAGCATTCAGCAGATGCCCATTTAGCAGATCCAGAGTGACTTGTAGTTTATATCAAAAACACATCTTCATGCTAGTTCACAAGGACATAGAATAAGAATACCACTGAGAAAAATTTGTGACAACCAGTCATTTCATATTATTGACACATATTTATGAATATAAATATGAAACAGTAAGATTACAGGGTGAAGAGGTGA
>CM074958.1:8657336-8669564 GCA_037577455.1 Pangasius macronema
CTTTAATCATTGATTTAACTTTTATATTTCAAAAACATGGTGGGTTGGGGCACATGCCCCAGTAAAGTGCTTTGTTAAGAAATGCCTCTGGCTCATACCCAACTATCTTCGCTGTGAGACTGAGGTTGAGGCCAAGCCTCTGCTGATTCGATTTAGAGCTAAGTTTTCATGTTCACTGAATGTGCACAGGGTTGCCCCCAGAATAATTCTCTTAGTGGCGAATTGTGCATTTGCCATTTCCCACTATACACTGCAAAAAAATTATATCTTAGGAAGTATGAATATCTTGAATATGGGCAAATTTATCTGATATTTCTTATTATGAGATTATTATGCAGCTTGTTTTTATATGCCTTTTCTCATTTTAAAACTTAAAATGTTCTTATTCCATTTGCAGAAGATTTTGCTTCTTTCTAGAAGTGAATGCTTTAGAAAAAATAGAAAAATTATCTTCAAATAGAACAAGATTGTTTCAGGTGAGAAATTAGTAAAAATGTCTACAATTTATTTATGTAGTTTTTCATTTATCTAGTATTTCCTATTATTGTTATCTTATAATAGGAGACACTAGAGAAATGTGACTATATTCAAGATATTTTCACTTGCTAAGATGTCACTTTTTGCTGTGTATTCAAGCTCAGCTCTAAAAGTAAAGTAAAATGTGTAATAATGTAGGATTCACAACGGACAGTGGACAATGACTGACAATGATTGAGCCCTCTAGAAGCTTGAGACAGACCTGGAGCATTGTTGTTGGTAATCTCAGAAAATCAATTATTGGAACAGACAGCAGAATGCATAGCGATGCAAGTGCATACACAGTGCGCTCACTGGCTGGACCCAAGTTTGGAGTCAGATATGATCCAAGTGCCAAGAAAGCTGCTAGTTATAAAAGGTCATTGACCAAAAAAAAAACATAAAAAGTTATGCATATGCATATGAGGCATGAGAACTCATACCAGCCATTGCACTGCAAAGGCAGGAGACAATTTTTCCTTTTACTACTCATCTAAAAAGAGCAAGGATGCTATATTTGTGGCTGTGTCTGGAAGGCCCTTTTTATCCAATGAGGATTTGCCAGCCAAATCAGTTTGTCATAGAGCAGATCTGCTCTATAGCTTGCTTTTGCAACTCTTAGGGCTAAATTAACTGTTTCATGCAAAGTTTTTTGCAATGCTGCAGTGCCAGGACTACACTAAGAGTTGTGAAAGCATGCGCTAATTTGGCAGCAGCACCACACCCAGACATAGTGTTTGGTGTTTTAGCCAGCGTAACTGGTGATGAAAAAGTTAACATTGGCCACTCATTGGTTGTTGACACTTACTCTGCCTCGTTGTTACACAAATATACATGCTGCCACAGCACCGAGTGCATGTGCTCAGTGGCTTCTGAGATTGGTACATACATTGCACACACAGGCTACATGCTGTCAGTTCTGTTGCTAGCATTAGATGGATCGTTCCAATCTTCAGCATTGGACACCTCCGTAATAAATCTGATTGAAACTGCACTCCTGGCAGTAGGACACTTAGCCCAGGAGGCAGGGTGGCTCTCAGCCTGGGCTGACCAATATAGAAAAAAGTGTCTTAGTGCTCACTCGAGCCAGGAGCAGGCATATAGAAAACACTCCTCACTGCTATAGAATCCTGCAGATCCTGCGGAGCCCAATTACTTCACTATTTATATTTAGGCATCCTATTTAGTGTGTACAATGTGCCACATTAAAATGCACATTACAAAATATTCCCCCATGAGTAGCTTGTAATAGCATTTTTCCCCATTTCCAATTATTACATTCAGCAATTTTGTATGTAGAAATGTAGTTTGTTGCATTTGTTACAAATATAAGTTGTTACAATTAATAATAATAATAATAATAATAATAATAATAATAAAAACTGCAACCAGCATGTTTAGGGGCCAAGCACCCAGACTCGGTGAGCCACATATCCACAGCTAGAATTGTTGCTTAAGCAATCACAGGAAAGCAGAGCCATAACTTTAGGCAAAGGGATTCAAGATTGATTTATAGTTTCAATTATGATGTTTATATTTTGATCACTGACAGTGGTGTAATTCTCTGACTGAAGGAGGAAAGAATGTTATTGTTACTTTTGACCAGTAGATGGTGCTGGCATGAAATTTGTTACATAGCCTAGAGTCATGGTCCTGAATATGCTTTGTGTCAGTCGCAAAGTCGACTGAAAAATGGCAGCTACGTGTAAGCATTTTTGTCATGTTATTGTAACTTTTGACCAGTAGGTGGCGCTATCATGAACGTTGTTCCATAGCCTCAGGTCCTGAAGATGCATACCAAGTTTTGTGTCAGTGTGCAAAGTCATTACTGAGATACAGCCTCACTTCCTATTTGATGGCTTCGCCATCAGATTCGTTGGCCCATTATGACCCATTATTTCGTTGGCAAACCCTTTGGACTTTTGTGAAGCTTACTCTGAAGATGATGTATGCCAAATTTGGTGATGATTGAACAAAATTTATAGGAGGAGTAGTGACAAAATCCAAGATGGCAGAAAATCTAACTAGGTGGAAATTGACATCATAGAGTGCATTTAACTCGTCTCAACCCAGGGAATCCAAGATTGCTTTTAAATTTTGGATGCATGGTTCAAAAGCTATGCCCATAGATGTACTTCCAAATTAGGCCCAAATGTGACCCGATGATGGCGCTAGAGCGTTGGCAACACTTGGCCCAAATTTGGTCAGAATGTTCCTTAGACCCTTTCCAATCAGTATGCCAAATTTCACAACTTTTTACTAGATGGTTCTATGGACTCCCAAAGACATCCTAGTCAGAAGAAGAAGAAGAACAAAAACAAGAAGAAAACATAGAAATAGAATAATAATAGGGTTCCTATGCACCTTCAGCACTTGGCCCCTAATAATAATAATAACAATAATAATACCTCCTGAAATGGCAACATTCTCCAACTTGTTTAGTAGCTGCTCTCGAATTTCTTTCTCTCCAGCCAGACTGAAAGTGTAGGCCAACAGTGCAGTGGTGTAGGTGTTTGTCAGTTTACCAACAGAAGACTTGAGGCACAACAGTGCTTTATTCACAACAGGATCCTGCAATCAAAATGTACATTATTATGTAGAAGAAAAAAAATGATTGGAAAGTTTCCTTAAAGGCAGCACTTATCCATAAATAGGCCAGTACAAATTTTTAATTTTAGACAGCTTCATAAGATCATTGTGCTGCTGGTTGAATTAACCAATGTGATTTAGATTGGATGCATTTTACCAAGCTTATATGGACTGAATGCAGTGACAAAGATTGTGAACTTTTAATGGTATCATGCTCTTACCTGGACTGTATTACCCAATTCAAGCAATGATGCAGTGATGTAGGCAGTAATAGTCACATTATCATTTACACCACCCTACAATAGATTAGAATGATAGGCATGATATGTAAAAAGAAATTCAACAAATTTATTCAGAAATGTGTTCTCTAGTATGGACTTCCCTAGAACCATACATACCTTCATTCTGTTATTGAACAGACTTCCCTGTTGTATAAAACAGCCATCTAATCCCTGCATATTTATGAGCCATTGCTTTGCACTCTTAATGATTTCTGGATCAATAAAGATGTAACGTTGGGCTTTGCCAAAGGTCCTCAATACAAAAGCAGTTAACCTGGTGGTGGAGATTTGTTTGTAAAAATACATACATACGTTTTGTACATTCCAGAATTATATAAAAATTCACAATAACTAACATACTTATTAAAATAAATTTCAGGTTGTATCAACTTGTAAGAAATTCTTACCATGTGTTCCCCTCTCCCCTGCCAAATGTGCTATATGCACCATTTATATGTTTATAGTTAAGTTGCCTCTGGTATCCTGTGTAAAGTCAAGTGATTATGATAACTTCAGCAAGAATATATTCATAATGATTGCTGACCTGTAATGATTAAAAAGTGATAATCTCACTGACCACTCTTAAGGAAACCAGTAGCCCTCTCACGGATAGCTGTGGTGAGCTGCTCAGTGTTCTCTAGATACTGAAGAATGTAGATATTGGGGGCAAGGAGAGCAATGTTTTGCTCCCCACAACCATATGGCATCCTTAGCAGTCCATCCAGATTTTTTAATGCACGGCCAAGTATGTCTCCTACAAAAGAACACAATAATATTCTTTATCTGTTCAGCTAAAAAATGTTGGAACTGACAAAAACATACAGTTGTTGTGAATGTATAGAATCTCCATTAGACTAATTATTATTCATACTAGACATGTTTAGCTTTGAATTCAGTGACCAGTAAAGGGGCAAGCCTTCCATATACGCTGAAAAAAAAAAGTCAACAGAATATTGACTAGGTATGGTAAACAGCATTTAAGTTTTTGTATTTGTGTGCTACAGAGATAAAGAAACTGTATGGAAAAATTGAGTTGTTAATGGTACATAATCAGATTCATGACTCTCTAAAAGATTGTAACCTAGGTTTCATGAGTATCTTCATATTGGCCTTTACTTACCAGGGTTGCACAGAAACAATCACAGCTCAGATTGTCAGAAATGATATATGAAAGTAACTTTGAAAGAGCCAACAAATCTGTTCTCCAAATCTGCTCATACTCCAATATAAAAGTTTTCAATCTTTAATCAATTTATTTTTAGTTGAATTTCTCTGTAAGCCACATAGCACACGAGTCCCGTGGGACAGCACCAGACCCAGGACCCAGGACAATGCTGTCCCAACACCTGGATAGCTCTTAAGGCTCTGATCATACCTAAGGCCCTACAAGAGTCCAATGCAAAACAGTGATCTCGGAATGCCATTTGGGGTAACGGGAGCACCTGCATATTTTAATGATATATAAAGCCCACATATAAACATGGCGGTCAGTTCAGGAAAAGCTGATGCCATTGTAACCTGGTCAAATCAGATAGATTGAAGAGGCAAAGAAAGCCTTTAACATTTGCAGACAGATGCAACTGACAAGCATTGGAGCTGTCCTATCCTTAATACTCAAAAAGATTGAACTTAGCACCCTGTGATGGAAATCAGCCATAAGTTGCTCCCTAATGAAAATAATTATGCAATAATAAAGAAAAAAAACTGTCTTGCTATTTAATAGTCATTAGACAAACTCAGATATTACCTGTTAGATACCAAAGGTGAATTCCATTCCTATCATGCTCCTTTAAAATAGCAGGCTCAGAATAAGTACAAAAACATTAGGGTAGCCTGCTGGTTTCATTATTTGGAGGACTTTAGGTTTACGGAGGAACATTAAGCCAGGGAAACATATGAAAATGCTGAGACTTTGTCCAGAAGAAATTAATGCTTATGGTCACAAAAGCTTGGAGTTATAGAGTGGGGTAAGTGTGTAGGAACACCTCCAGCACCATGTCAGTGCATCTACAGCAGGCACAGGTTTTTGAATGTTGTTCTGTGAAAAAGGTATGAGTAGCTCAGCTTACAGAGGTGTATCACATCTCACTAACAGGCATAAACCACAGAGATGGATGCAAAACCAGACAGACAAGCTTGAGCCAGAAACTAGTGAAGAGCTCCCTCCCACATTTACTGTTACTTAGTCACTGCCCGCCCTCCTCCAGCAATACTTTGCCTGGTTTTCACTTAATTATACGGTATTTGGTATATTGTACTGTTCTTCTATATTGTGCTTGTGTTCAATGACAGTCTGGACACTACTGAAAATCTATCAGTAGTGTCTCCAACACCTCTACTCAAGAAAAATCTGGACTGCAAAGGCATGAACCATAAAAAGGTGATTATTTGATTATTTATAGGCATTATTTGAATGAGGAGCCCAGAAAAAAAATCCTCATAAATATATTTATATATTCAGGTAGTGAGTTTTAGTACAGCTCGAAATGAATAGCATTCACATTTTCCTTTATTGTACTTTGTTGGAGTTCTTATCGAAAAGTGCTGTGTTTTACATGTATTCATTAGCATAAGACAAGCAGAGTGTTATACGACAAACAGTTTTGTTTTCTTTTTGTCTCTCTATTCTTTTTCTATTCAGATAAAAAAATATTGTTATTTCTTACTGTACTTGCATTATATACACATCATAAAAATTTACTTTATATTTGCAAAGTTCTTCTATTTACCATTATTGTCTTACCAAGTACTGAAACAGAAGCTCGTGCTGATCCTTCTATTATATCTTCAGGAAGAATCAGCTCCAACTCCTCTGAAACACTGTTTCCTGTGAATAAGATGAAAGGTAGCTCCATTGTTATTGAGCAGTAAAATATTGTGTGCCTCAGTTTTAAACCAACCAGAGCAGATAATCAATTGCAAAAATATTTGCAAGCCTGACCCTGTGGACATAATAACCAGCTCTGGCTCTTTGTCTTCTCAGTTCCTTCAGCCTAAAGGAAAAATAGTATTATTTGATTATTGCCTAATAAAGGACAGTTTACATATTTAAGGTTATGCTTATTTTCAATATACCAACCTGTACAATCAGGCTTCGTGTAACTGTGTCAATGCGGCCTCTCTCTGGAACACTCACAATCTCATTGTCACACACTGTCTGGGATTGTTCTGCCTCTGCACTCACCGTCACGTTCAAAACTCCTGTAGTGTAATAACAAAAAAAAAAGGAAGGAAAAAAAAAAAACTCACAAGAATAAAATATTTTTACTTTCCATGTGCTATACAATGTCTAATGAAAATATCTGTATTGGACCTCAGGTTTGCAGATTTGAAAACTGCGTTTTTTAAATGGACACTGTTTTTACATGTTATTTCTATTTCAGTTTTGGAAATATATTGCGCAAATATCTGCATGGACCATAAACATGTAATAAACATATACTGCCACTGTGTATTAGAAAATAAATTTTCCCACTGAATTTTTTTACTCCTCTTGTTGGTTGTTAAAACTTTCATGAAGATTGTATTTTAACCAATACAAAATTGCGCATGGTTACAGTAGGGCTACAGGCTGAAATATTGCTCATGCATATTTTCTAAGGTGTCCTGTGTTTATGCGGATTATGCCTGGAATATATTTGGATCAATACATTTGCTCAGCATATTCCCAATGGTTCCTGACTTTTCGGACACACAGTAGAGTGAATATTTTGTAGAACTTTGGCTTTGCTTTGTCGAACCAGGGAGTGTGCAGCTATATAGGCCATGAATGTGCAGTGTAACAGGTCAGAATTCCTCAGAATTCCATCAACATCTGCACAAGTACGCTCATTTGTGAACGTCAAATTATCAAAATAGTGCCAATCGAAAAATATTTGCTTTCGCCCAACAGAAAATATGAATATGTCCACGTTTACAATCAAATTAGGCTTGCACTGGCAAAAACTGAGCTCCGTGAAAGAGTTTTAAAAAATTTGAAAAATCTTTAATAGTTGTAGGACTAACCAAGCACAGTGGGAATCAGAGTCCATTTGAACGTCTTTCTGCCATTTGCACACAGGCAGGATGAATACTCCCCATCAGAAGAGGGTTCCAGAGTGTAGTCTGAGGAAGGGGCCGGAGTCACTTTAACCTGTCAACGAGGCACAGGTGATTAATTTACTATGCATCTTAAGTGGCACAATACTTGTGAAGATAAAATCTTGGCATTACAGTACCATAATGCATTTGGAAAGATAATTGAAGACAGTGGCCTTCAGCTCAAAAACCTCTCCCCGGATAATGGAGTAGGGCAACGAGAGCTCCAGGAAGAAGGGCTGAAATACAGTGAGCTGAACAGGAGGAGCCAGTCCCAGACCCCTAGAGGACACGCAGAAAGCCTCTGTCTCCCAAGTGGTGATAGTGTCAGGAACAGTGACAGGAAGATGTGCTGTTCCAGAGTCCCTGTGAAAGATCATTATACTCAATTTCTGTTGCTTATCAAAAAGACAGCATGCATTATTCAGTATAAAACTGCTAAAATATTTGTGTCCTTGGCAAAATTAAACAGTCAGTGTCATCACATATGCACAAAAGCACTGTAGAAGCATGTCAATTCAAGAAATAGGTACATTCATTTAAATTTTTTGATATCTTGAACCTGTAATAAATTAAAATACACAAAGAAAATTAACAAAATTAATTAATATGCTGATTCACTAACCCCACTTCAGACAGTTGCCATATCCATGTTTCTGGGAAGAATTTGCGAACCGTCTCAATAGGTTCATAATCTTGTGATAATCCATACATGCCAGGAGAAGCGAGACGCTCTCCTACCATGTATTGCACTAAAAATGAGCAAAAACTTAAATAATTAGTACACTTCTTTTAATGTAGTAACTTCTTCATTTGTTAGAACAATTAGTACAATCAGAAATAAGAGCTATGCACATAAATGTAGTATATTGATATTTATTCTATGATGCATTTTATTGTAATATACATAACATACTGAGAGTAAATGAGAATGAGAAACTGGACTATTTATTGCATAGTAATTTGTGTATAGTTGAAAAAAGGGCCTGGATGTACCTTCATATCCATGTCTTAGATGATGTCGATGATAATGTAAGCCTTTGTATATCAAACATTGAGGTTCTCTAACAGCCAAATTTGTTGCCATCTTCAGCCCCACTCCCTGTCAGGTGATAGGTCATAATTAGTGTAGTAAATCTTTGTAAATATCTTAGTAAATCAAATAATTTCAAATGAAATAAAATTCAAAAATATGTACAGTACTGTGCAAAAGTCATAAACACAAGCAAAGAAATCCTGTAGACCAACGATGCCTTCAAAAATAGTGAAATTAAATGTTTCTACATTCAAAAAGATACTATAAAGAACAGGAAAAATAATAAATGAAACAAAGTAAATATTTGATGTGAGGTCCCTTTACTTTAAAAAAAAAAAAAGATTAGTAGTCTCAGGTACAATTTGTGCAATTTCATAAGGCTGGAAAGTTTTACTGAGCATCTTGCAGAACCAGACATGGTTCTTCTGGAGACTTTGACTGTCATACTTGCTTCTTAGTTTTGCATGCAAAACCCAGCAGCCTTCATTATAAAGATGTTTAATTGGCATACCTGACTGAGGTGACTAGAAATTGCCAAATAAATATTTAGAAGTGTGAAAGAATGTGAACTTCCCCTTTAAAATTAAACATATTATGCAATAATTAAAATGTATTTAATTGGAGAAATCTATATGGAACCAGTGGCACGGAGCATGCGTTACTGGTGCCAGTGAGGCTTGGTATAGTCTTAATCACTGGGGAGGTATGTATGGCTCTGGTTGTGTTAGGCAGATAGGTTTGTGTGGCATTAGGTGTAATGTAAGAAATGCAGTAATGTTGCTTGTGGGGCTTGCTACAGCTTTAGACACTGGGGAGGCCTGAAGGTTTTTTGGTTGCATTGGGCAGACATAGACTTAAATCAGCGAAACACTGGTGAGAAGGGGCGCCATTTGAGAATCAGAAGAAGCCACAGAACTTGATGTGCAAATCTCTGTGGAGGGGAATTCCAGCAGAGAGAAGGTGGAGTGTCTTTTGTGCCAACCATTTCACAGAGACTGCTGACATCTGGGAAAGACTAGATGGGATATGGAAGCTTGGTAAGCCAAAGCACATCCTACATAAGTAGGAACCCACTTTCAGTCACTATGGAATGATAAACTACAATGCCCTCAAGGTTGGGAGAGAGTGACCTACAGGAAAGATCACTGTTATGATCATGCATGATGAATTACCAACAATGAAACAGACAAGCACAAACTGAGAACTTCCTTTCTTCAAACAAATGAGGAAGAAAAACAAGATCTTAAAGAGATATGACCACCTGAAGAGGAGGATTTTGTGAAGCCCACAGTGACCCAAGGAAAGAAGTGATAGCAGTGAAATAAAACCTTATTAAACCTGATAAACAATTGATTCCCTATGGTGAAGGTGAACCAAGGTGGAAAGAGGAAAACTATTTTGTCAGGAAAGCCAGGGGAAGATCAGCCCCGGCATGTATGTATGATGTATGTACTTATACACAGGGTGTATAAGTGTTGCTTCTGAGGCAACATCTGTGGAAGCTGTTGAAAGTGGCATGGAGGAAGAAGTATCTTCCTGAGACCTGGCTATGTGTGGAGGGTTGCAACATTCCAAAGGAAGAGGACTCTAAACACATCAAGCAGATTCAAACCATTTTGCTGCTAAATGTGGAGTGGAAATCTTCTTTGGAATCCTGGCAAAGAGGCTAACCACCTTCCAACTGGCCAGCACTTACATTGACACCTCCGTCCAAAAAGCTGGCATGCCCGTCTGTATTGAACACACCAGTTCACCAAGATCATCAAAGATGCAAAGTGGAACAAAGGTGATTTGGTAGTCTTATGGTTACCACAGCTACCGAAAACCACATTAAAGGCCTTTCATATGACAAATTTTGGCAGCTTCTCTAGGGCTACTTTGACCCGTTTAAGATGTGTGTCGCCTGCAGCAACTTTACCACAGACTGGCAGAGTCTGAAGATAGGAATTGTCACTGGGTACACAATCTCAGTGATTCTGCTCTCTGCAGCAATAAATCTCCTGGTAAAGTTAGTTAAGAAACTGAGACTGGAAGCCATACTTGCAAGTGGTGTTCAGCAAGCTCCGAGCAGGGCTTTTATGAATGACCTGACAATAACAGAAAGATCAATCCCAGAAGGCAGGCAGACTAAAGAATATCTGGTATAAATCACCAAAGAGGCTAGAATGGAGTTTAAAGCAACGAAATACAGAAATCTAGCCTTGAGGTGGATCAGATCTGATTCAAAATTGTTGAAGACTCCATCCCCACTGTCAGTGAAAAGCCTGTAAAAAGGCTGGGGAAGTGGCATAGGTCAGCGTTCAATGATAGGGAGGGTGCAAAAGAGATGATGGTTTGGCAGATACTTGGATGAGAGCCCTAGAGAAGAGTGGGCTCTCTAGTAGGTTTAAGGC
Organism: Pangasius macronema; assembly: GCA_037577455.1. Lineage (NCBI taxonomy): Eukaryota > Metazoa > Chordata > Actinopteri > Siluriformes > Pangasiidae > Pangasius > Pangasius macronema. Next base: position 8,668,229 of record CM074958.1, read on the forward strand.
CTGGGACCATCAGCATGAGGTCCTTCCCAGGCCTGATTCACACCTGGCATTAACATGTGTTCTGGGTGATTGGATCACAAGTGGGCAGCTGAGACACATAGCTGTTCACACCTGGTATTATGAATACGTCTTCACTGACCACTTGTGATCAGATTTCATGCATCATTTCCATTGGTGGAAGGCTTTCATACAAATTTATTATGTCAAGCTTCTGCTACATTTATTTTAAGGCAGAAATGTCCCAGGAATTATATTTCATGCACGTTTATGGTCTTCTAACAAAACGTATAAAGTATATAAAAGAGATGAGATGACGAATAAAGCTATGAAAAGCAGCTGTTTTCATCTCTGCTGTAATAGCTTCGCCTTTAGCCATTAGTTTAGCGGCAGTTATCTCCACTGTTCAGTTTGCTCTTTACAAACAGTCTCATAATGATTACATATTTTCCAACTAGGGCAATGACCTAGTAAAATGAATTTGTCTCTCATGCTGTCTGGGATGAATCGAGATGCATTCGCGTTCACACTACACAAGTGATGTGGCTATATGCATACCAGACCACCACTGTGATCGAATCACAATGCTTCTTCAAGACACATTTGACCAAGTACTTAGTGCTGCCCACTTGTGATCTGAACTGTGATCTGTTCATGCCAGGTGTGAATGGGGACCCAGGCTTCTGTGGCCACTGATAGTCTATGAAGTACCCCTTTCCACAGTAGAAGCACTGGAGAGGAAAATTAACAGCTTCCTCAGAAAATGGTTCTTAGTCCCAAAAGGTTTTTGTTCAGTTAGCCATTACAGCTCCCACCAACATCTGTGGTGGAAGAGTACAAGATGGCTAAAGCACATCAAGTCATGATGCTATGTGACAGCAAGGACATCCATGTTTGTCAGATAGATATTAACATCAGGCCACAAGTATTCATCTAGCAGTGCACTGAAGGAGGTGGAGGAGTGGTGGCTTTTGTTGGGCTGACTTTTTTTGGCAAGTGGGGTAAGTGGGGTGGGCTTGGATTTGCCTGCACTGCAAGGCCAAGCTGGAAGACAGCAAACTCAAGGGAGCATTGTGGCATGGTGTAAAGAGAGATCTTGAAGGAGGAGGAGAGGCATGCCAGAGCAGTATCCATGAAGCAGGACTCGTTAGGAAATTGTGCAGGAGAAGTCTCTGAACTGGAAAGGGGTGTGGATCATGGAAGAGTCTTCTTCTTCTTTCGGCTTATCCCTTCAGGGGTCGCCACAGCGAATCATCACTCTTCACCTATCCCTATCTTCTACATCCTCAACACCTGCACCCACTAGCTTCATATCCTCATTTATTACCTCCATATACCT
>CM074958.1:8670259-8681457 GCA_037577455.1 Pangasius macronema
AACCTCTTAAAATAAAGCTGAAAGTCTACACTTCAATCACATCTTGATTGTTTTATTTCAAATCCATTGTGGTGGTGCATAAAGGCAAAATCACAAAAACTCCATCATTGTCCAAATACTTATGGACCTGACTGTATATTGCATTGAAAACCACACATCTACATTCTACATTCAAATGCATTTTTTTTTCTCAAATGAATAATGTTCACAAATTCATGGAATTCTGTTGATATGGTGATTTAGGCATGCATTCTCCAGAGAGAAGGAGGCATCTGACAGCAGGGGATGCAAAATGACGATCAAAAAAGGTTTGATTGATTTCCTTTCAAAAGGTTTGATTGATTTCTCAAAAAAGGTTTGCTTTCTACTCCTGAATAGCCTGTTTGTTAAATGTTTCATATTGAACTTTGCAACTTGACTTTGACTGCTTGAATTGGAGCAACCCAAATATAGCTTTTTGAATATCTGAATTATTGAATCATAATTTGTGAACACTGAGAAAATATATTGAATATAGATACTTGATTTTTTTTAAATGTGAATTTTAAAATACGAATCTCAGAACATTGAAAAAAACAAACTTTTACTATAACCTCATATTTCAAGGAGGTTCATTCAAAATAAATAAATAAATAAATACAGATGTGTGGTTCCAACCTAATATATTTAAACATTATAATTAAATATTAGATTTAAACATTTCCATTAATAATAATTTAATGCTATTTAAATCCAGTTAAATTCAAATCATTTTTAAAATTTAAATCTTTGTCACTTTTCTGCTTTCACATACAGTTTAAAAATAAAATTTTACACACCCACACACACACATTATTTGAAATAGGATGAGGACTTCAAAACAAAAATTTTTATAAATACAAATATGGTTATACATATATGTATATGTATGCATATAAACAATGTATTACAGTATGACACAGAATAGACCACTGTTTTTTCTTCATCAGAAATCCTTTATGATTACTTACGGTCCTGAGGTTTCTCCATAAACAGAAAGAAAGAGGAAGCAGGCTAACAGAAGCCTTATCCTTATGTGGACCTGCCTGACCACCATGATGAAGTCCATTGCAAATGGCAGGTTCTGACATGTTTGAGGACCTTTTTAAAGATGCCCAAAAGATCTGCTATCTATCTGCTGTTATCCTGTTACTAATGATTAACCAGTATTCCAGCTACATTGCAAATGCTTATGCCAAAGTACAGTGCTATGTAGTAACTTTTACTGTGATATCTATGAAAATAAGTAAAATGTCTTTTGTCTATAGTCAATAAGATGCAAACAGCAAAGTAGGCAGTGGGTCATGACTAAGTAGTAGTATTGTCTGAATGTTCATCATGCGATTATGAAAAATACTAACCACTGTACACTGTTATTTCTGCAGTTACTGAAATATAATAAAATATTCATAACTCTCTCTATACAGTAAGTATAATGAAATATATTTGTGTAGCAGACATTAGGAAATAGGTATTTTATTAGAAAGCAATGAAAGAAAAAATATGGCAAATTACACACTCATGAAACAGTGCCTAAATAATTTATATAAATGTAGAGAACTCACAGCTTAGATTTTCTTGGCTAGCAAATCTTCCCACTGAGTGTGACATATAACAGTATTATAGCAGTACTAAAGCTAAACTAAAACGTAAGTCTGAATATATGCATGTATGAAACATGCATATATGCATAAGACATGGCCTTTTAAAGTGTATTAATATAAACCAGATGGAAATGTAAACTGTGGGTTGAACGAAAACATATCAGCAGTGTGAAACTCAGATTTTAAAATATCTTCAGAATTTTTTCATTAGTCAGTGTACTATACACTGTTTACTTACAGAAAACCTTGGCCACATTGTGTAACCTGTTTCTCTTGTACAAACATCTCGCCCACATACAGCAGGTAAGAGCCTTGATCTTTGGGTAATTTACTTAAGCAAAAATCTGCTATGTACATATTTTCTCAAACATTGTTAGAGGTCAAAGCAAAATACAAAAAGGTATTAGATATATGGTATGATATAAGATATATGGCAAAAGTATTTCTAACTGCAATGTGTTAATTATAAAAATGAGTTAAACTAAACTAATTTTTTGTATGATTTTGCTGTAATATTTGAAAAACTAAGAATCGTAAAATTTGAAAATCTCAGATAAACAGATAAACTATCTTTCATAAGGTTCTATCTGCCAACATATAATCATCCAGAAAATAGGATAAACGCATAGGTGGCCTGGGGCAATCAATATCACTGTTCTGTTTACACTCTTACAGAAAAGAACATGTGACTCTTCAGTAATGACGAGTCAGAGGAGAAAGTAATGTTTAGCCGTTGATGTACTACATATGTGTGGGTGCACAGAAACATTTATAGTGTATTCTATTGTATTTTATTTTAAAAAATACATTAAAAACTTACAATGAAATTTTTATTTTATCTATCATATATTTAATATTAAATATGTTTTCATAAAGATTGTATATATATATGTATATGTGTGTGTGTGTGTGTGTGTGTGTGTGTGTGTTTACTTCCTATTTCTATTTTTCTAACCTTAATGCATAGGCGTTGTTGAGCTGTAAATGTAAAGTCTTGCTAACTGGAATGTCAAAACATTGATGTCCCATTTTAGGTTATATATTACAACCAAATAGTAGCAATCCTTGATATAGTTGCATTTTTACTTGGTAAAGTTAACAAGAATTCATCATTCTATCTGAAGCTGACAGTTTACACAGTTAGCACATTGATGTACATGTTGGACTTTTAACTGGATCAATGAGCTGATGATTAAAGAAAAATCTAATCAGTCAGGCAAATATACTGAAACTGAAAAAACAGGATTATGTTTTTTTCACATTGCAGTTAGCATGCCTAACATTATAAAGTGCTAAGAAAAAGTTTTTGCTCCTGATTTTCTTTATTTTAAGATATGGATAAGACAAAACACAGCTTTTAAATGATCATTTCATTTACTGAGAAAAGTAGTTTTCGCGAACACCTATTACCCAGGTGAAAAAAGTAATTGCCCCCTTAAAATTAATAGCAGTTGTGATACCTTGAACAGCAACAACTACAACCAAACTCTTTCAATAACTGGAGACCAGTTATACACTATTGTGTAGGAATTTCGGCCCACTTTTATTTGCGGAATTGCTTTAATTTAGCCACATTGGAATCCTTTCTGGAATGAACTGCAGGTTTAATGTCCTGCTGTAGCATCTCAATGGGGTTGTAGTCAGGACTTTGACTAGACCACTCCAAAACCTTTATTTTGATTCTTTTGAGCCAGTCAGAGGTGGACTTGTGTTTTATATTGTTGTCATGCTGCGTAACCGAACTGCACTTATGCTTCAGATCATGGACTCATAACTGGACATTCTATTCAGGATTTTTGGGTAGAGAGCCATTTGGCAATTTGCCCAGGCCCTGAAGCAACAAAGCATACCCACACCATCACATTACCACCGCCATGTTTAATTGTTGGTATAATGTTCTTACTGTGGAATGCAGTGGTAGCTTTATGCAAGATGTAACGGGATTTATGTCTTCAAAAAAGTTCCACTTTTGACTAATCTGTCCACAGAACATTATCCCAAAAGACTTGGGGGCCATCAAGGTGTTTTTGTGGCAAATGTGAGGTGAGCCTTTATATTCCTCTTAGTTAGCAGTGGTTTTTGCTTTGCAAGTCTCCAATTGTTACTAATCTCTTTTTAACAGTGGAATCATGAACACTGAGGTGAGAGAGGCCTGCAGTTCTTTTAGATGTTTGTCTGGGCTCTTGGATTTTTTTTTTCTCCATTTGTAGATAATGGCTTTCACAGTGGTTTGTTTAGTCCCAGAGCATTAGAAATGGCTTTGTGTGCCTTTCCAGACTTATATATTTTAATAACTTTCCTATACATCTCTTATGAAATTTCTTTTGATCATAATGTAGTGTACTGCTTGCTGAGACCTTTTAGTTCACATTGCTGGAAAGGTTCTATTTAACTGATGTTTAGATGTTTGGATATTTGTATTTTCTTCTGTAGTACATAACATGTTACAGATTAACCCCAATGTGAGGAGTTATTTAAATATTCACAGTAAATTCTAATTCATAATCCAAAAATAGGCACAGAATCAACAAACTGGTAAAATGAATACTGTAATTACAACATGCTGAAAAATCCATTTAAAGGCAGGCGAAGTCTGGAATGTGACTCCATGGGGCATGATTATGTAGATATTCTTTAATGTCTAGTGTAAATTAGGTAATATACTCCATCGTTTTGTACAGTAGCATTAATTTGTACAGTAGCATTATTAGTGTTCAAATAATAGTAGCAGATGTATTTTTTTTATTTAATAATTTCCTCCAAAATAGAGTTTATACCAATTCCTGTCCTTATTGACACTGACCTGGAGAATCTTTGTAAGACCAGGCTTCTATGAACTCTGAAAATCAAACTGAAACAACAGTAAATATGACAGTTCCTATCAGAACCACCTATTACGGCTGTAGTGTACATAGCATTGTTAGTAGTAGCATTGCCATAGTAGTGTCAGAATGACAGGAATGACAAGTCTACTTTCACAATATAAAATAGAGCCCATCATATTCATTCAGAGAGATCAAAGGATACTTTTTCAATGAACTCAAATGCATTCAACTGCCAGTTTATTAGGTAACACCTACTTTATATCTGCACTCACTGCTTGTATCAGGTAGCCTAAATCACTGGACACACAGACTTCATTGCATGTCTGTTAGTTTTGTATCAGAAGCTTTAAAGGAGTTTTCATGCAAACTGTGCTGTTCACGGGAAAGCGTTTGAGTTAAATGAATAAACAATGCAATACTGCAGTGAAATATTTGAACATTTGAGTTGCTAAAATATTGAATTCCACCAAGATTGATGAATAATATAGACTGGGCTTCCTGTGTAGTCGAATAACCTGGTTTTAAAATGCAGACTATCTCCTGAAAACTGCTGCCCTGCCTGCCATCAACCTCACTGATTGATCTGCCTAAAATAAACAAAAATAATGGTAAGACAAACCAATAATACTTGATAACAAAATGTGGAAACATATAAATGGCCAACTCTTGTTCTGAAGACATAAAAGCCATGTTGTCTAAACATGACACTTTGGCTATTCTCTAGTATAGTAATTTAAGCCTTTTAAGCCTTTAAAAGCTGATTGCCTATGTTTAGCAAGGACAATATTACAAGGACATCAATCAATTTATTTCCTTTAATAAGGCTGAAACAGTACAATTGCCTACATATTAGATGAAAGAATTCTTGTTCTTCCTTTCACAGTCCACATAACTGACATATTTACCAGTAACCTGGTTTTAAATGTAGACCACCTGTGGAAAGCTGCTGTCTGGCCAGACTAACATCAACCTTAATGCTTGAACTGTCTAAAATTAACAACAGAAAGAATGAAAAAAAAAAACATAAAATACAAATACATATGTTTTAAGGTAGGTTTTGTTTATATGGGATTGATAATCTACATTTTATTCAGGGTTGTATGTCTTTATTTATATTTCATCTAAACTTTGCTGAAATAAAAAACAATTTCTCTAAGCCTCCTCTGTTCATACTCTCTCATACCCTGCATATACCCTGCTCATACCCTCTCATACCCTGCAAATACCCTCTCATACCCTGCAAATACGCTGCTCATACCCTCTCATACCCTGCAAATACCCTCTCATACCCTGCATATACCCTCTCATACCCTGCATATACCCTGCTCATACCCTCTCATACCCTGCAAATACCCTCTCATACCCTGCTCATACCCTCTCATACCCTGCAAATACCCTCTCATACCCTGCAAATACCCTCTCATACCCTACAAATACCCTGCTCATACCCTGCAAATACCCTCTCATACCCTACAAATACCCTCTCATACCCTGCAAATACCCTCTCATACCCTGCAAATACCCTCTCATACCCTCTAATACCTTGCTCATACCCTCTCACATGACCAAAATAGGCTAAAATGCCAGATGTCTGCAGCCTTCTCTGGCCCCACAGATCGCAAAGGTGTGGGCCTGGTGTCGATTGAAATCCACTCAAAGGCTCTTAAATGCAGTACAAAAAAGTACAAAATGCAGATCAATGCATTTTTCCTGGGGTACAACATTAATTGATGACCCACCACCAACAACAAAAAGTATGAAGTTATAAATGTATGTAATGTTTTTAACATTTTAATTGTTAATATTTTGCTTGTAGATTTGTAGTGTTTTATTTGAAACTCCTGGCAACCCCCCATGAGAGCTCAAACAATTAAGCAATTTCTACCTGGGATTAATAAAGATCTTTGATTCTTGAAACCACCTGCACAAGTGTCAGTTCACAAGTCTGCCTTTATGTATGTCTGTATGTATGTATGTATGTATGTATGTATGTATGTATGTATTTATTTATTTATTTATTTATTTAGGTGGGGTACTCTTCTTTTGGCATATTTTAAAATGCGGAACTTCTACGGAAAATGTGTTAACGTTGGCAAGTCTGAAACTGTCATTTAAATATTGCGCTCTACACCATATTTTATTTTCACCTTAAGTTTTGTGAGGGCAACCTTCATCGATGAATAATGACACACACACACACACACACACACACACACACACACACACACACACACACACACACACACACACACCGTGTTGCCAGATTTTTAGAATCGCTTACACAAATTAAAACACTGTATGCTATGCAGTCTGGTTATGTGAAGAGCTGAAATGGTGTATAAGTAAATGTAGATAACTATTTTTATAGTTATAATCTATAGTTTATAGTACGCTATACCTTTATGCTATACCGGTATGAACCTATTTGTTATAGTACGAAATCAGTTAAGGACAGTGGCCTAATGTAAGAAGAACAGTCTCTGAACTATTTAAAATAATAATAATAATAATAATAATAATAATAATAATAATAATAATAATAATAATAATAATAATAAAGAGCTGTTATTATACATCCACTAAACCGGCTGGTTGTCATAAGGTTCCTGGACAAAAGGAATCAGTTTCTGAATTACAGCTGATAATTCTACATCGTAGGCAAATTATTTTTTAAGAAAATAGCACAACAAATCTCAAACAACTGCTAATTATTTAACTGAAGTAATGAGGAATGAGCTGTAAAGATGCTGCCAGTGGGAGCAGCTCGGCCTGCTATCACAGCTGCTGGCTGGTCAGACTAAGCTGGATTTTTCAGTAGGAAATAATAAATCTTTATGTATGTTTTAATCTTGTTTTGTTAAATATGTATGCTATTACCTTGTAAAGAATGCAGTGTATTTGTTTAAAGTACAGCAGGGCAGGTTTGATTAAAAAAACAAAAACAAAACATTTAAATCACACTGATCTGGCAACCCGGATAATACCGGCGCAAGTAAACAATACAGGGATATTAAGCGGTAAGCTGTGTGGTGAAATTATGGGTTTTCTTGTTTTTTTAAATAGTTAAAGATTTGTATATATGTGTTCTCTAAAACCGTGTGTTAAGCCTATATGATTAATCCTTAAATCGTTTCACTTGCGTTTTCAGTTGGCGAAATATGGCAAGTTTTAGCAGCGCAGTTAGCGTTAGCTACCTATGTGGATGTCTAGTTCACCCGGCTAAATAGGCAGCTTGGTTGGCTTGTTTTGCTTTTATGTACAAAGCATAAATTATGCGCGACTTTAAATACTGATACAGAGTGTCTGAATGTGGAGTGTGTAGTCTTTTTGTGTAGTACGGCCTACGGTGCAAAAACGTCTCACTCGCTAGCTAACTAGCTAAAACGTCTCACAAGCTATTAGCTTGGTTGAAAAAAAAAAAAAAAGATCACGCCTTTTATTATTATTATTCTTATTATTCGAGCGCACTTAATGTTCGTCTTTGCATCTGGGCTGAGTTTGATTTTTCTGTTTTTATTTTGCAGAAGGGTGGATTAAGCAGGACTTGCTGTTTCACATGCCGGTGGAAATGAAAGGGTCACTGCTTCCAATATATTTGTGCGATAGCTGGATGCTTGCCTTCTACACTCAGTTAAATGTTATTGATTTTATTATTTGTACATGCTTCTGATATTTTTCCCCTGAACACTTAATTTTTTTAGGCAGCAGAAAAGTCCGGACCCTGATTGCAATGTTCCTGTAATTGAAGAAGGTATAATTAACCTATAATTATTCCTACGTTAATTATTTAAAAAAAGATAAAGATAAGGGATGGGTGGTGTGACAATTATCTTCTCACAATAGTTAGTCTTTCACACAGGAAATCTATTTAAAAAATCAAAAACAAAGTTTAAACATATACAGTTGGTATATATTTTGTGTTGGTGCATAAAAGATATTATCGGCCAAACAGTTACTTATTGCAGCAATTAGCTTTGGAGTTATGAAAGCACTGACACCTGATGAAACCCAAAATACTGGGTAAAAATTCCGATGATGATAATATAATTTTGGTGTTTATATCATTTTTTTTCCCCCGGCTGCTCCCATTAGAAGAAGAAGAAGAAGTTTATTTTATATAGTGCCTTTCTGCAAACTCAAGGTCGCTTTACAGTAAGGCATCTTGACAGCAGACAAAGAACAAAAGACAGTAAACAAAAAATCCATGGCATGAATCAGGTCATACAGTCAGATCGGAAAAATAAGAAGGAAAAGGATGTGTTTTAATCCTGTAATGAAGAAAGATCACGGATGTTTTTGGGGAGAGAATTACAGAGTGTCAGAGCAGAGAGACAAAACGCTCGTCCACCAAACAATGCTAATCGGTGGCGAGGAATTAACAGTAGACCGGTATCTGAAGAGCGTAATGTGCCAACTGGAGAATAGGAATGAATGAGATCAGAGATGTATGGGGGGCGAGACGGGGGTCGCCATGGCAAATCACTGGTCTGCCTGTTTGATTTGGCACAGTTTTTATGCTGGATGCCCTTCTACCGCGTTTGGAGGGGCTAAAATAAGTCCGAACCCTGGGCGTGACCTTCAAGTGACAGTACACGTTGGGGTCACCGAGAGGTCGGTTCCCTGGCCGGGAATCGAACCCGAGCGAGGCAGCGAGAGCACCGAGGCGTAACCACTAGTCCTCCAGAGACCCATAGATGTTTATATCATGTTTATATGTTTGTCAATTATACAACAGTTAGTTCCGGTCCACTAATTTGATTGTCGAATGATGTTCCAAGAGTGCTGATATTCCATATAACTGCACTGGTGCATTTCACTGTTGTTCTCACTTTTCTTGTCTGTGTTCACTATTTAAATTGTCAAGTCTAGCAATAGATCATTACATTGAAACTAATAGTTTGTTACATTTGTTACTACATTTACTACCGGCTGTCAGTCTGTATGTTACAAGGCAGCACCTGACACTCTATCTAGGTGTGGCTTCGTTGATGGGGCAGTAAAATGCAATAATTTGTTTAACAGCAGCTCTAACAGTAGTTTCAGGTGTATTTCAAATCACAGGTTTATTTTGATACAGTGCTAATATGTTATTGCTTTTATAGTCATTCACGGGGATTTGTATGGTGGATCACATAATTTAATTATAGTAGTTCAGTCATAGGAAAAAGAAAGTACACCCTCCTTCAATTCTAGGTTTTAGCTCTCAGGGCCTAAAGAACAATTGTGAGATCTTCACCAACTTCTATAAACAAATAACCTCAGTTGACTACAAAAAAAAAAAAAAACACAACAAATTTCATGTAGTCATTTTTCCCAAAAAGTAAACCAACATTCATAAACCAGGTGGGAAAAAATAAGTATACCCTATAAGTCAGTAGCATGTAGCAACAATAACTTGAACTAAATGTTTTCTGTAGGAGTTTATCAGTCTCTCACATGGTTTTGGAGAAATTTTGGCCCACTCTTCTTTACAACATTGCTCCAGTTCATTGAATTTTGAGGGCATTTGTTTATGCACAGTTCTCTCAGTGGGGTTGAGGTCTGCCCTTTGACTTGGCCATTCCAATACCTTCATTTTTTTTCTTCTTTAGCCATTCAGATGTTGATTTGCTGGTGTGCTTCAGATGATTGTCCTGTTGCATGATCAAATTTCAGCCCAGCTTAAGCTGTTTGACAGATGGCCTCACATTTGTCTCAAGAATATTCTGGTATAAAGTGGAATTCATTGTTGTCTCAATGATTGCAAGTTGCCCCACCCCAAATCATCACCACCATGATTGACAGTTGATATGGGGTGTTTGTGGCTATACACTGCGTTTGGTTTTTGCCAACCATAACACTGTGCATGATGACCAGACATCACCACTTTGGTCTCATCAGTCCAAAAGATTATTCCAGAACTTTTGTGGTTTGTTAAGATGCAATTTTGCAAACCTAAGTCATGCTCCATATTCTTTTTGGAGAGAAGAGACTTTTTCCTTGCCACCCTTACCTGAAAGCCATTTTTCAGATTGTGCTGTCATAAGCTAATTGTAAATTACACGAGTGTCTCTGGACAGTGTACTACAGCGACAAGGCAAAAAATAAATACAGACTCGTAATTTTGGTCTGTCCTTGGAATTTGTGTTACCCCCACTCCTGGGAAGATTGGAAACTCTCTTGAAGGCTCTCCATTTGTAAACTGTCCTTCTCGCTGTAGAATGATGAATTTTAAATTGTTTGGAGACGGCCTACTAACCCTTCAAAGATCTATGTGCAGCACTAATTGCTTCTCTGAGGTCATGGCTGATGTCCTTTCTACTCCAGAACACCAAACTGCCAAAAGTTCTGCTTTTATAAAGGTGGTCACACATCTTGATTAACTAATCTTGTACATTTCTTTAGTACACATGGCTGCTAATTACTCCCTTAATAATTGTGGAAGTAGGAAGTGTATGCTTATTTTTTCCAACCTGGTTTCTGAATGTTTGTTTACATTTTGGGAAAAAAATACTACATATTGAAATCTGTGAATACCTGGACCTGAAATCGGGTATTGAGTTGGCATTTGGCAGCTGTTTGACCGGAGCTACCAATATGAAATCCAAGGAGATCTCAATGCAAGTGAAGGAGGCCATCATTAGAATCAAAAAACAAAAGAGACCTATCAGGGAAATAGAAAAAACTTTGAGTGTCCAAATCAACAATTTGATACATTCTTAAAAAGAAGGAATGCACTGGCGAGCTCAGCAACACCAAAAGGCCTGGAAGA
>CM074958.1:8681557-8693718 GCA_037577455.1 Pangasius macronema
ATGGCTGTAATTCCTAAATGGTAAATGCCATATTTTTGTGGAACCTCTTAAAATAAAGCTGAAAGTCTACACTTCAACCACATCTTGATTGTTTTATTTAAAATCCATTGTGGTGGTGTATAAAGGCAAAATCACAAAAACTCTCTCATTGTCCAAATACTTATGGACCTAACTATATTTATTTATTTATTAACTATATTCGATATTTATTTATTATTTATTCATTTTTTTATTTATTTTACTTACACACACACACATTGAACCAAATAGGACTTGGGCAATTATGCTATGAGGCTAACAATATATATATATATATATAAAATCAATAACTTAGAAAGTTAAAAGAAAGACTGCTGAAGAAACAGCTGTTTATAGCTAATGTATAATGTAGAAATTGTCTTGCAGATGTTTCACCACATTAAATGTAACTATAAATCGTAAAAACAAGGTGTCATTCATTAATATGAAAATCATTGACAAATTGCTGTGGTCTAAGAGGAAAAAACAGTTCTTTGGGATGTGCTGTTATAGAAAAATACTTAACTGTTCTGGATTATTTTTCCAAAGTGGCATGCTCTATCATGTTTTATTCCTTGCATATCTCAGTACTAACAGAAATCTTCTTGGTATGCCACTGAGTAAAGCGCTGAATTTCTGTTGTTCCGTCAGGGGTAGTGGCTACTGCTGAGGATCCATCGGCAATTACAACTATTCAGTCAGCTGCCACGTTTTCCTCCGAGCAGCCCATAAAATACCTGTTCAAGACAGAGGGAGCTGGGGGGCAGGTAGGGGAACTGTACCCTCCCATCGGGCAGGTAGGACAGGAGTAGAAGTGATGAAGTTGTAAACTGTGAAGTAGTATTACACTGCTCTATGAGAATGTCTCAATTCAAGTGGTTGGAGTGGATATGTTTTGTATTAGCATGTCTAACAAACTATAGAATCTTAAGTGATGTTTTGTTCTATACCTTAGTGATCGTCACTTTTTTGCAGGTGACCTATCGGGTAATTCAGGTTGCAGATGGACAGTTGGAGGCTCAAACAGATGGCACCACAGCTGTCAGTGTTGTTGCTGGGTTTCCTGCTACAACACAGCCTGTTACACAGGCAAGTGTATGGTGATGTATGTTACATTCTTCATAACTGATTGATTATCATTCTGTCAATGTAACTAATATCTCTGCTGGTCCATGTAAATAGGCTGTGTTCTCTCAGTCTGAAGCCTTAGAGGGAGATGGCACAGAAACCCATTACACCTATTACCCTGCCACTATTTCGGATGCTGGAACAGGCACTATGGTCACTGGGGTCCAGGCCTCTGACACAATCCTCAGCCAGGGCACACCTACAGGTAATGTGAAAAGTTCTTTAGCACACACTAAGCTGGAATGGTATAATAGTACGATTTCATAATAGACCCTTTTCACGCTTCCAGGTTTTACTGAATAGAAGTTGTCATATTATGGGAAACACACCACCAACACCCCTGTTACTGTTGTGATTTGTATTGAGTCGTAAACAATTTCTCACTTTTTCCAGCATTTTTTACTTAAATTTTAAGAGATTCTTTTCTTGCGAATATGACAAAAAACATTAAATATTCACTTTCCAAAAGGACCTTCCAAAAGAGTGTTAGTTAAGGGTTTAATTTTATAAATAAATAAATAAAATGTGATACTACCATGCTCACTTCAGTTTGGTAGATGCAGCGATTGCTTTCACTGTCATTAGATGTGCATGTAGTGTAGGCTGGTCCTTTGTTTCAGTTATTCAGTACAGAGAGAGGGAATACTGATGTTGACCTACATTGCTGGAATGTACATCAAAACCACCTGCCTAATATTGTGTAGGTCCCCTTTGTGCCACCAAAACAGCTCTGACTTTTCCAGGCATGGACTTCACAAGACCTCTGAAGGTGTGCTGTGGTATCTGGCACCAAGACATTAGCAGCAGATCCATTAAGTCCTGTAAGTTGGATCGGACTTGTTTGTCCAGCACATCCCACAGATGCACAACTGGATTGAAATCTGGAGAATTTGGAAGCCAGTTCAGCACTTTGAACTCTTTGTCATGTTCCTCAAACCATTCCTGAACAATTTTTTGCAGTGTGGCAGGGCACATTATCCAGTCGAAAGAGGCCACTGCCATTAGGGAATACCATTGCCATGAAGGGGTGTACTTGGTCTGCAACAATGTTTAGGTAGGTGGTATGTGTCAAAGTAGCAGCCACATGAATGCCAGGACTCAAGGTTTCCTAGCAGAACATTGCCCAGAGCATCACACCTCTTTCACAGGCTTGCCTTCTTCCCATAGTGCATCCTGGTGCCATCTCTTCTCCAGGTAACTGACGCACACGCACCCAGCTGTCCACATGATGTAAAAGAAAACGAGATTCATCAGATCAGGCCACTTTCTTCCTTTGCTCCACTTTCATATAAATGCTGATCATGTAAATGATTTTTAGAATATGAACCCTCATTCAACTTGGAAGTGTGAACAGGGTCTACTGCAAAATAGTTGCAGTGAAGAGCATAATAATAGATCCCTATTGCTGTGTATAATTAGTGCATGCACTATGTCACATTTTGCACCATCTTGTCATTTGTAGTTTGGACACAGTCTGTCTTGCATGTGTCACACTATTAGTGACTTATACGATTATGATAGAGGCCTTGTAATGTTTTATATGTTACATGTTCCTTGTCTATATTTTGTATATGGAATTGCTGATATACAAATTTAACTGTACTTTTCCTTCATCTTTGGTAAAGGTCAGTTATATGTGATGATGTCACCCCAGGAGGTTCTGACAGGAGCAACCCAGAGATCTATTGCACCTCGCACACAAACTTGCAACACGTAATCTAATCCTCTCATTTAAAATGTTACAATAGACTATAATAGCTGGTTATATTTAGTATGAATTATTAGATTTGTGTGAAATGCCTTGAGTTTTGAGAAGGTACATTTTATTGTGGTAAATTTTATACTGACAGTAAGTCAGAGGCACCAAGGACGTCTAGAGATGAGAAACGGCGAGCACAACACAACGAAGGTGAGCAGTGACCTCAGTTTTAAAGCAATCTATTGCCTATTTGCTGTATTGAAGAATCAGACAAAAGGAATCTCTTCACAGCAGAGCAATACTTTTGTTTGCTGATTTTATAGTCGAACGAAGGCGCAGAGATAAGATTAACAACTGGATTGTTCAGCTTTCCAAGACCATTCCAGACTGCACGTTGGACTCCACCAAGACAGGACAGGTTGGTTTCAGTTTATCTGGTAATTCACTACAGGTCACAGGCAGTTTTCTCTTTTCTCTCTTGTTTTTTTTTCATTTTCTCTCTTGTCGTTTGCTGCAGAGTAAAGGAGGGATCCTCTCAAAGGCCTGTGATTACATTCAGGAGCTGCGACAAAGTAATAATCGCTTAGCAGAGGAGCTCAACACACTGGAGAGGTTGAGGATGGATAACCAGCTTTTACGGCAAGAAGTAAACCCATTAATTTTATATTTCTTTCAGATTACGGTTATTTAATGTAGAACAAAGCCAGCTGTTATTACCTCTGACCAATCAATAACCGTGTGACAAGTTAAAAGTGTGAAAACTGTAAAAAAAAAATTGTTAAAAACAAAACAAAAAACAGTGTTCACAAAAGCAAATTAGTGTGATATGAGTCATACTGTAAAATAGCCCTGTGTTAGGCAGAAATCCAAGTAGCTTTTTGTAAATAAAAATGAAACCTTTTTTTTTGCCCCAGGTGGAGGACTGGAAATCAAAAAATCAGATTTTGAGGAGCCAGCTCAGGCAGCATGGCATTGTAGCAGCAGCAAGTGCAGAGCCGCAGTGAAGAGTGATGGGAGCTGTTGTTTAAATGCTGGTTGTGACCCATTGTGGAAGGTTCATTATGAATGCTAAAATCAAATAATGCAAATCGAGACGCTAAAATAAGTTTCCAGGCATAAAACTGGTTTTGAGGTCACAGCAGCAATCATGGACAATGCTTAATGCAGGATTTCTCAGTCAGTTACGTACATTTACTTTTAATGGGTCTTACTTTATCATGTATATATTTGTTTTGTACAACACATTTTTTACTTGATCGAATGATGCATTTCCTTTATGTACTGGTAAAAGTTGAGTGGAAGCATGAAAACCTTTCTTGTACATCACTCTGAAACAATACTGATGGCAAAAATTAATCTTGCATGTTTCATACTTTTTCACGCCAATTACTAAGACAACAGAATAATGGTATTTTTTCTGGTTATGTGCAAGATACAGCTCACTATACATATGTATTTGAAATAAATACTTTGGAACATAAATGTTTGCATCTGGCAGACTGTGTTTGAATTTAAAGTGCTTTTCCTCTTTAACCTAAAAGTCTAATGCACTCGTATGTCAGGTTTTATTAATCTGGGAAATTATAGCAAATGTGTACAACAATGTTTGAAATCAAATTGGTATAAACACGCTATTGATCTTTGCATATTGACAAGCTTTTTGATGTTAAAGCTGAGTGAATTTTTTTTTCTTAGAAACATTGGTAATACTAAGCGCATGCAATACTGTCTGACTTGGTTGACATAAATCAACAGAAATCTTGCACTGCATTACATTACATTCTGTTAGTATTGTCTGCAATAAAATATTTATGCGCAATAAGTTTTATTTAGCATAGGTTTTGTCATATATATTTTTATCAGCCAAATTAAACAATGATAAACTCACATAAAGTAATATAAAATCCAAGGCATAGTCAAAAGTCTCCATGTTGCTTTTTTTTGTAAGATGTATTACTAATTGCCCATTTCCAGTGCAGCTCCTATTTCCTGTGCATCTCCTAACTGTAAAAGCAGCTCAATCACCAAATGTATGTAAAATTAGTTTGAACATGGCACTAAAATACTGTTTTTACTTAAAAAAAAAAAACAAAAAAACGTATGATTATAAAGACTTGTGAATGCATGGTATTTGCTTCCTTCAATACTGACCTCTGTTGCATGGAAACTAAAATGACACTTTTTTAGTGTGCAATTTAGAACTCAAAGATCTGATACCGTGTAGCGCTTGCCCCATAGGCCTCCTTCATTGACGTTTAATACAATGACACCTTGTTGCAGACTTGTTCCACTTAAAGCAATGAAGAAGACCTTGAGTCACATGTCTCACTAAAATGTCTGATTTGGTCAATCACTGTTGGGATTCTCAGAGATTGAATGATGTACCAGCATATTGCATGCTGAGTTTTGTTGAGTAGAGGTGAAAACAGGAAAACGACATAATCTCATGAATTCTGATAAAATGCAGATGGTAAGTGATACAGTCTTGGGAAAATACTACATACCATGACAATTATTATTATTAAATTCGAGTTTTATGCTGGAATTTCCCTTTAATGCATACCCTATTGCACTCACTCCAGTTATTATGATGTCCTTCAAGTGGCTGTTCATGGCCTGCATTCAGGCCTCCATACTAGCTATACTGGATCATGATCAAATTACTCCACCACAGTTGCTATATCTTTGGCCATCAGGCTGGTCTTATCCCACATGGAATTCAAATACACTTATTTTAGAATGCTGTTCATCAACTTCAGCTCAGCATTCAACAGCATCATATCCCAGTCACTGGACCACAAGCTCCACACATACTGACTTACCTCTTTGATGTGCAACTGAATTCTGGACTTCCTGACCAAAAGGGCTCAGACATTCGGGATCCACCATAGATCAACCTGCTCCAACACCCTGAACACTGGAACCTCCCAGGGCTGTGTACTGAGTCCTCTGCTGTACCCATGACTGTGTCACCAATATCACAGCAACCACGTCACTATTATTGCTGATGACAAAATTGTTGTGGGGCTCTTCACGAACAATAATGAGACAGCTTGAGGTCTGGTGCAAGGACAACAATGTCTCTCTAAATGTCAGAAAAACTATAGTGATAATTGTTGACTTCAGAAGGACCTGAGTATCTCACAACCCTCTACACATTGGTGGTGAAGCTATTTCAAGTTCTTGGGAATGAACATCACTTCCTGTCCCTCAACACCTCATCCTTAGTAAAGGAGGCACAACAGCACCTCTACTACCTAAGAAGACTGAAAAAGGCTGGTATGTGCACACCCATCCTTAACTGTTTCTACAGGTCTGTTGCAGAAACCTGTACTGTCTTGTAGAGAAATGGCTTATCTTTTTGTCTGATCTCTCATCTTGTCCCATATTAATTGTAGGTCTGTGATTCTGGGGAACCTTAGTTTGTTCCTGATGTTACATCTATATGTGATGAGATGAATGAAAATAAAGCCTACTGGGCTTGACTTGACTCATCAAACCCATATAGAATATAGTAGGTGAATGAAATTATGAAATGTTATAAGAAATGTAAAAGCACTAAACCTGTTTAAGTAATTGCATGTTAGCTACATGCTTCTTCTTATACTTCCAGTCACATAACTTGGATGTGAGGTTGTTACCCTTCAAGAAAGGCATCACGTTGAATAACACTAACCACTTATCAATATATTACACTGAAGGAAAGGTGTGCCAAAAGGATATCATAATAACAAAAAAAAAAAAATTTAGTTGGATATGCAATATGCCTTGCAAAACAGTACAAATAAAACGGAAATTGCTTGTGGATTAGTCCAAATACTACATATTAGGGGTGTAACACAATTGTAACTACACCATATTTGTAGTTGTTTAGTGCTAAAAATATTTGTAACTGTTTTCATATTCAGATTTAAACCAGAAGTGGGCATTTTCTATTCTGGAAGGATTTTCATGTTAACCCTACCTTTATGCACTGGAAACACAATGGAACTTTCTGTCTTGCTATCTATCTTCTATCTAATTTGACTGAGTAAACGAGCTATTCAAAGCAGTGATGTCTTTCCCAAATCAAGAAATTGTTTATTAATCTACAGTTGACAGCCCCAAGAGCATTAGTGAGGTCAGGCACCAATGTTGGGTGAGTAGGCCTGGGGCGCAGCCAGTTTTCCAGTTCATCCCAAAGGTGATCAGTGGGGTTGAGGTCAGGGCTCTAGTTCTTCCACTCCAACATTGGCAAGCCATGTCTTCCTGGACCTCACTTTGTGCACAGGGGTATTGTCATGTTGAAACAGGTGTAGAATACAATTGTATGTTTTCAACTTTGTAGCAACAGTTTGGGGAAGAACCGCATATGAGTGTCAGGTGTTCACAAACTTTTGACAATATAGTATATACACTGCAAATCAAAAATGTGCACCAATGCTAACCTTTTTTTCTGGCTGAAAAAAGAAAAATGTGTTAGGCATTTACCTTTTATTATGCCAGAGTATATTAGGCTATTTGTATGTCTTTTTGTGTGGTGTCTGAGTTGTAGTTATGGTGGAACTTTTGCTGAACCCTGGAAACTTTATATAATTTCATATCAGTTTTTGGTCACATTACTAACACTCATCAAAAAGAGCACACGTATGTTACAGTGAATACATCTCTGTATCAGTTCAGGCTCAGACTTGCCAAACTGTAGATCAGCAGCTGGTGGACTGTAATGCATATTTGGATCAGCAAGCCCTGGCATGTTGCCATGATCTTTTTCCCAAACACTCACATCACAAGGTCTAATAGTAAAAGAGCAATGAGATGTTATGTTGACAGCATTTAATAAAATTAAAAGAGGGATGAACAGTAAATAGACAGTATGCACACAATTCCTAGTTTATTAGGTAAACATACTTTGAAGATGGAAGACTGTATCAAGATTAGATAGAAGGTTTTCTGCTTTCTGTTAGGGAAATGCTATGTCCTTAGGCTCTACACAGGAGCTTTAAGGGTTTAAAGAATGAGGCTGTTCATCACCAAGAGCGAAGACTCTTGACTGCACTATGAAGTTTTTATAGTTATTTGCACCTCAAGGCACTGGTAATCTATATCCAGGACCATGCAGTGGATTAACTTCAGACAGTATTCAGGTCTTGAGAAGAACATTCCCGCTACAGTGTGTATTCAGGTAAGTTCTCCTGACTTTATATACACATGTTAAATGAGACTGCGTTAGGTAGGATTTTAGGATTTCCAGCTGATTAAACTCACACACAAGCTTTTAAGATTGTTTCTATATATTGTTCTACTATATTTTTAGATTAGATTAGATTAGATTCAACAATTTCGACAAATTCGACAACTTTATTGTCATTGTTCAAAGTACATATACAATGTACTGTACTTTGTCAATGAAAAGTCAAAGTCAATGAAATGCAGTTAGCATCTAACCAGAAGTGCATAAGTGGCATATTTACAATAAATTACAAATAAGGATATACAGCTATGAGGATGATATGTACAGGGGAATGGATGACTTATGTACAGGAGGTATAGTAGGTATTATAAATAGGGAAAAATGTGATCTATATATGTATGTACAATCAGTGTACAGTGGTGAAGACATGTTAAGAATATATGAACAGAATATGAACAGGATATACAAATGAATATATACATACATTCATACATACAGTACATATTATATATATATAAATATAAATATATATATATATATATATATATATATGCACACACATATATGCCTGTATGTAAGTACAGTAGTGCAAAAAATGCATTATAATTTATGTAGTGCAAAGAAGCAAGGTAAATAAACAGTGAAGTAAGTAACTGAAACATTACAGTTATTACAGTATACAGTGTGATCAGCTGTTCAGTGTGGAAACAGCCACAGGAAAGAAGCTATTTCTCAGTCTGTTTGTGCGGGCGCTAAGGCACCGGTAGCGCCTTCCAGATGGGAGGAGGGTAAATAGCCTGTGATTCGGGTGAGAGGTGTCATTGATAATGCTGTTCGCCCACTGTAAGCAGTGTATTTTGTAAATGCTCTCGATGGTGGGTAGCTGAGTGCCAGTGATACATTGGGCGGTTTTCACCACCTGCTGAAGGGCTGTTGCGGTGCAGTTGCCATACCAGACTGAGATGCAGTTGGTGATGATGCTCTCAATGGAACAGCAGTAAAAGTTCAGGAGAATCTTGGAACAGAGATGGGCCTTTTTCAGTCTCCTCAGAAAATAAAGGTGTTTGAATGGATACTATTGCCAATGCAAAGATCTTATTATGGCTGTTGTTCTTGATTGTCCTAAATTTTAAAATGATACAACCCAATGTAGAATAATGTAAGTGTAGGAAATTATGAAATTTAGAAACTTTTTCAAGTAATTGCATATTAGCCTTATGTTGAGGGTGTATCTGTCTTCACAAAGAATGAACTCTTATACTTCCAGTCAAATAACTTGGATGTGAGGCCCTTACCCTACAAGAAAGGCATCATCTGGTATAACACTAACCCCTCATCAATATTCTATATTGATAGAAAGATGTAACGCAAGAATACCAAATAAAAATGGAAATAGAAGACTCCTTTGTACAGTTATGGTACAGATGTGATGTGTGTAGCCATTGACAGTGACACTATATGCCTTTCAAGAAGTCTGCAGTCTTTTTTGTTGTTGTTGTTGTTGTTTTGTGTTCCACTGGGTTACCTTTCCATGTATTTTAAATTCTATGTACTGTATATAACTTGAATCACACTAAGGTATGCTATTTTCATTTTATTTTAAACCAATTTCAGTCAGATGAAAATTCCCCTATGGCTGGTGTCCTCTGTAGAACTAAATAAATTTTCAATTTTCTGACTCAACCATATTTCCTCACTGATTCTGATAGTGGTGCTCCTTTCACTTAGGCTCCAAGGATTTTAAAGCATCAGCACAATGCTAGTTCTCTGTAGAAATCAGACCCTGGTCCTTTTGAAAAGTTTTGAAACTGTAATCTAAACAATACAAAAAAATGCACTCAAACCCCTTTTGTGTGTACAGGGAGATATAGTCTGCATCCAGAAGGGGCCTTACAACCAAAAAAGATATATATTGTAATAGTCAATAAATTTGCTGAAAGATGTAATTTCCTGAAAGATGACAACCACACTTGCTTCATTTTATAATTCATTAACTTGTTAAACTTCCAGAATCATTTAGGTGGCACAGACATCATCACCCTTGTAACTATTTACCTCCTTTGTACTTAGGGTCACAGTAGTCACCTATATGTAATGAACAACTGAATAATAAGTCAAGTGTTTAAGGGTTTAAATAAATAATTTCATAATTCTTTTGGACTGATGTGTAAATTATATTAGACTGTAAGTCTTTTTGTTTTGTTAAGATTCTTGGAATGGCAGAGAAATCCACTGATGTGGGATCTGTTATTATTGCGATGGAAGACAGCCTGTGTAATGGAGGCACACAAACACAGCCATTACTGACCCACCTCAAAAAGGTAAAGAACCAGATAACTGAAGCACCGTGCTTTTCTCACCTCCCCAAACGTTCTGGCGTGAACCTGGAGTTCTCTAACCTGTCCTACACAATCAACGAGGGGCCATGCTGGAAGAAAAACGGTTAGCAACTTTTATTTCAGTAAAGGTTTTCTTCTGTCAGGACAGAATTTTAATGTTCAAAAAATGCAGTGGATATAAAATGTCTACACACCCCTGTTAAAATTGTAGGTTTTTGTGATGTAAAATATGAAACTAAGATAAATCATGGCTGATCTTTTTCTACCTTGTGATATAGTGATATAATGTGATATAGCAACCAACAAAATGCAATTGAAAAACAAATAGAAAAATTTTAGGGGGAAAAAAAAGTAAAAAACTTACCATAACCTGGTTGCATAAGTGTGCACACCTCTTAACTAATACTTTGTTAAAGCACTGTTTACTTGTAATATAGCACTCAGTCTTTTTGGGTAAGAGTCTACCAGCTTAGCACATTTTAGCAATTACATTCCACGCTTCCTTGCAAAATTGCTCCATATCTATCAAATTCCTACCCAGATATCTGGGTGATATCTGGCTTACTTTAGGCCCTTCTGGTTTAATTCTGGCACAGTTTTTTTCACAGTCTTGTGTGAAACAGCATTAGGCNGAGGGGAGTGGGCCGTGGTGGTATGTGGGCCTAAATTCAACCAGATAAGGCCCACAACCAATTTTGCTATCTGGGTAGGGGATCTGTTGTGCACAGCCCTCTCCAAGTCATTTCACAGGTTTTCGATAGGATTTAGATCTGGGCTCTGACTGGCCCATTTCGAAACATTGATCTTCTTCTGAATCCATTCCTTTGTTGACTTGGATTTGTGTTGTTATGATCCTGGAAGTTGAAATTTTTCTTCATCTTTAGCTGTCTAATAGACACCTGCAGGTTTTGTGCCAGAATAGATTGGTATTTGGAGCTATCTATAATTCCCTCTATCTTCACTAGAGCCCCAGTCTCAGCTGTAAAAAAGCAGCCCTATAGCATGAGCTGCCACCACCATGCTTCACTGTGGGCATGACTTCTTTGATGACAGTTGTATGATAAGTACTTTTGAACATGAGTTTGTGAGCACGGTACTGGTGTGCACACTTATGCAACCAGGATATTGTTTTTTCTTTTTCATTTTTTTTTAAATATTTCTATTCATTTTCCACATGAATTTTGTTGGCTGCTGTATAACATTAAAGGTGGAAAAGGTCTGACATGATTTATCTTGTTTTCAAAATAAATAATTTTTTTTACATCACAAAATCATTTTATATCGCAAAACCTGTAATTTTAACAGGGTGTTTAGACATTTTACTTCATTTCATTCATACTAATGAAATTAGTTTACTCTATTAAGACATTCATAGCAGTTGCCATCTTGTAATTTTTGAAATACTTATGGCTAGACAGACATTAAAATTGTGAGAGAGAAAGAAAAGCTGACTATGAATCTAGTTACTTGGTTCATGATAAATCACTGATAACTCAAGATGTGAACAATGTATAGACTTTCAGCTTTATTTTAAGAGGTTCCACAAAAAATATGGCATTTGCTATTTAGGAATTATAGCCATTTTAAACAAAGTACTTTGATTTTCAGGGGCATTACTTCCATTTTCCATCACTTCCATTTTCATTCTCAAAGCTATTTAGACATTTGGCTGACAAGAACTTAACTGACCAGGTGCGGTCCATTCCCTCGTTATTTCAAGAAAAACAAAGCAGATAAAAGGTCTGGAGTTGATATCAGGTATTGAGTTGGCATTTGGCAGCTGTTTGATTGGAGCTACCAATAT
>CM074958.1:8701908-8716587 GCA_037577455.1 Pangasius macronema
ATCTAGTCTGGACGTGATGAACGCATGAACTAGTTTCTCTGCGTCGTTTAGCGAAAGCATATTTCTAATCTTAGCGATGTTTATATACAATGTCCCCAATTTAAATAAACTTAAATAGCCCTGTTATACTACAAATTACAGACTTGTGTCACAGATATGTTGGATGCCTTCACTTTCAAAGAAAGTAATTATGTCTTTTCTGACAGATTTGTATTCATAGCCTCACGATTCGGTTTGATTTTCGATATTCAGTGTGTATGTTTTCCTTGTTTATTTGATTATGTTTATTTACTTTCCTTATTTCCTTGTTTATTTGATAATGTTCATTTTAACTTTACCCAAATCAATATGTTCATGATGACTTGCACATTGTAACTCTGTGACATGTAAACATGTTATTCTGAGAATGTGTATTATGTCCTTGTTGTGCACCCTCCCATTTTATTGTCCTTCAAGCTCTCCTCCTATGCTTACAAAATGGTTTTCCTGTCATTAGGGGGTGATAACATGTAGACTTGTCCCGAAGATGTTTCTACTTAAGCTGTGTGTTTTTAGAGACTAGACCAGACCAGACCAAACCAGATCAGATCAGAATTACAGAATTCTAATTGTAATTATATACTATACAGTCAGGGGCAGATTTAGCATTTTTGGGGGCCCCAATCAAAGGCGTAAATGCCAAATACAATCTTAACCTACCTTGTAGTGTTTCTTATTGCAGTCAGAACTGTACCATCCTGGAACTGGCTTCTGTAAAATTCTTGATTATGTCCTCCATGTTCAAGGATCTATGGCAGGTCAAACCGGCAGGTAACGTGGTGATTCTCACCTGTGTTGTATTAGCCCAAGTTACTTATGTGTGCCTTTGTCTGCCTTCAGGAGCCCTGTAACAAAGGAGAGAAAGAGAGAGAGCTGAGCAGCACAGAGCCATGTGTGTGGGCATGTGTTTGCAGAGGGTGCTGTTGCATCTGACTGGAGAAGGTGCTCAAGAGCCTGGTCCAGCTGGCAGGTACCTCCCTGCCCTCGGGTTATCTCCCAAGTCAGGATCCCATAAAAGATTCTGACTGATCAGGGCACTGCGTTTATGTCACGGACATTACATAAGCTTTTTACGAATAGTTGAGGATTAAATCGATTTGCACCAGTGTTTACCATCTGCAGATGGATGGGCTGGTCGATTGCCTTAATCAAATGCTTCAAAATATGATTTGTAAGTTCATTAATGATGACGCACGGAATTGGAATAAGTGGCTCGAGCCCCTGTTATTTGCAGTACAAGAGGTCCTGCAAGCCTCCACTGGGTTTTCCCTGTTTGAATTATTGTAAAAGGTCTAAGACTCGTGGCGTCTTAGACATCATTAAAGAAAATTGGGAGGAGGAACCTTCTAATAGAAATTCAATACATTATTGACCTGAGAGCATAACTCCACACCTTGGGACAATTAACACAAGAGAATTTGCATTTCCATGACAACCAAACACTAGCTTTTCTGAAAAACCAAATCTTTTCTCTTGTGTGATGGCAGCAGTAACAGAATTCTTAATACAGAAAATATAAATTGTTTACATAAATGCATGAATGTAAAGCCTGATTTTTAAGGTATTTATAAAAAAAATTATAATTTTAACATAATGTATAACATTCTAAACGTTTTTAATGTTCGCTACTGTCGTCATCAGTGCTGGCAACGTTCTCTCGTGCAAACGCGAACTTAGCTCGTGTGCTGCACTTCTCGCCCGCTCTCCGATCCGATGAAATCACAGAACAAAAATGCAAACAAATGAGCCCCCATCCACTGTCGCACAGCTCTAATTGTGGTTTAATTTAAACAAAAAATCTTTACAAGTGACGCATTGATTTGTGCCACCTGGCAGTGATTTTGCGAACAAGCTTCAGGGGTAAATTTGTGCGTGCAGCGGCGCCAACGGTCCCCGCGTCATTCTGGTTGCTGACCTACTATAGCTGCAAGCAGCAATTACGGGGCCAAGCACAACAGAGGCAACATTTGCTCTGAATCTTGCCGCAGATTTCTCAGGCACCTTCAGGGCATAAGTGCTAAAGACAAGTTGGTTAAAACAGTAATGATTATCGCAGTGATGTGACTGTAGTGACAGTATTGATGATGTATGCAAAATAATTTATAAACCATAAGGAGAAACACTTGAGGTGTATTATAATTTCATATAGGCCCAACTTTTGACCAGTGGATGTGCTGTCACCAAATTGATATGGCATTGTCTGTGGATGGTTACAATGCCATATACTGTATAAACTTTAATCACAATACCTCAAAGAGTTGCACAGAAACAGCCTCAGATCCTTGTGTTTGCACAAACCTCTCAGCCTAAAGGCAAATATGTCCACAGTGTTTTGTTTTGATCAGTCTTTCATTGGCTGCCATCTGCCAATGTTTTTAAGATACACAACTGTCCTCATGAACAATGATGGATATGGACATGCCAATGCATGCCAATTTTTAAGTTAAACGGACCGACAGTTTGGTTTGGTCTATCAACATTAAATCCATAACTTATTGCTGGCATGGACTGAAGATGATTGGAGTCAAATTTGGTGAAAATCAGAAGAACAGTCAGAAAAGCAAAAATATGTGTTTACATATCTCATAAGCACTAGGTGGCACTGTTCCAAAACTGTGTAATGATGGCTATGGCATATACTAAGTTTGGTCTGAATATGCTAAAGCCTTATGGAGATATAGCCTCATGCCCATTCTTCTCTTCACGTCCATGCTTATTGTTGAATTCTTTGTGCGTTATTCGAGAATGGTTTGACTAAAGAATGAAAAAGTATGTTTTTCAGAAATTAAAATTGGCTGAACCACTTTCATGATGGAAAATTACATCATAAGGTGTGCTCCACATGAGCCGAGAAATCAGAGAAAAAATTATTTTGTTTCTAGCCCTTACAGTTCAGAAGTTATTAGCATAAACATGAGTGCAAATTGAGCTGTTGGTGGTGCTAGAGGGTTTGCAATGGTAACATTTCACACTATCCCCTATCTGTGTGACAAATTTAACAACTTTACTATGTATTGTTCTATGGGCTGCCATAGACTCAATAGTGGAAAAAGTAGAAGAAGAAGAAGAAGAAGAAGAAGAAGAAGAAGAAGACTACAATAGGTGTCTACATACCTGCAGTCCTTGGCCCCTATTTATTGACAACAACTTGAATGAAAAGTAGAGTCTTTGAAATTTTTACATTAATTTCAGAGTTTCTTAGTATTTGGTATGTCCCCTTTTTTGCTTTATTGACAGTGTGAACTCGAGCTGCCAAAACCTTATGATCCATTTTAGATCAAATCCATCAGAGTGTTGTCTGAACACATGCTTCAGTAGAAGAGATTAGGCATGAGCAAAATCAGTTTTAATTTTTAAAAAAAATGATATTCAGTGTGGTCTCAAGACTTTTGAACTCCACTGTATGTAAACATAAACTTTCACACTTTCGCTGTGCAAAATATTTTTTATTGTTTCTTTATAATTTGTGGCAATAAGATGATGCTGGACTCGTCAGATTAAAATGGTCAGGAATGTGGGTCAGAGATACCATGTGAACTAAATCTGGTCATCTAAACTATATATAACTAAAATATTCCTCAGGGAATGTTTGGTGTCAATTTAATCCATATTTCATCATGAAAAATGTGTTGACATCAAAAGTATCATACGAGTTTATGAAATAACATTTGCAATATATGGTTTTATATTTTGCTTGCTTGTCCTTCTAACACACACACACACACACACACACACACACACACACACACACACACACACACACACACACACACACACACATATACATACTGGAGCCACCTGGTCTACACAGGGGACCTTTTGCTATTGTTTCACATATACATTCCCAGAAACCAAATTAGCATATAACACCTTGGGGTGAACTTACCAGGCTGGGGGTCCATCCTGCCATAAAATAAATTATGTCTGTCCCATTTGATACTCTGGTCATTATACACTACAAAGAGGTGCATGGGGTATAAGTAGGAGTTAGATGTAGAGGAGGAAGATCTTGGGGAAGAGACTGTGCCTAGTCTAGTCTCATAGAAGAATCTTATATTTGATCTCTCTGCAAAGCAATTAACACCTGTATCCTATGCTGGCAAACACGGGTCCATTCTTTTCACTGTTTCCGTAAGTTTTCTCATTTTACCTGTTAATTATTTTCTTACATTGTTTCCTTATGTTCTTCTGCTTTTAATTAATAAACCTTTGTAACTGTGTTATCTTTAAAGTATTCAATAGTTGTTATTGAACGGGGGTGTCTTGCATGAATGTTGATTAGAGTAATGGTATGTTAGACACATTTAAAAACAAGTAAATAGGAAAGGCCTTTGCTTGCAAGTCAAACCTCTGAGCTAACAGAACAATTATTTAATAAATGTATATAAGTCTCTCACATAGTAACGTCACATTCTAGTACAAACTTATAGTATAAAGCTGTTTAAATGAAATGTATAAATGAACGCTGGGATATTACAAATCCAGCATTAAAGTTATTGGTTAGGTTATATAAAAGGTTATTTATTATTATTTAACTCTTTAAAATTCATAGATTAGATAGCCTATATTGTCAGGGTTAATCGCTACAGTTTTGCCAGGGTCACCCTGACGTGATCATTGTAACAAACCTGTTTAAATTAAAACCTGTCAGTTACAAATGTGGCCTGTAGTCTGCAGCATAGTAAACGTCACTAAATATCATGTGAATCTAAACAGTTTTACCTGCTGAGGTTTATAGTTAGTGTGGTGGAGTTTGTAGTCTATTGTGTTGCTGGGAAATGGAGTTCAATGCTGATGGTTGATTGTGGCATGTAATTATTGGACTTTTTATTAAAGTAGGTGACATGAGAATCATTTTTCAGCTGCATTTAGGAAATATTTTGGGGCGAAGTCAGTGTTAGAACCAACTGAAATTGATGCTGGAACATTTTTAAGCAAAAGTCAGCTATTCAGAAGTACAGCATAAGGTATTTGTAAACTTCACCTTTCACAAACTTATTTACTACAAATATGGGTTACATTGAGACATAATGTAATAGGTTCTTTCTTTAATACCTGCTATACCTGCTATACCTAGTATACTGTTGGAGTATTTCCAAACTTTATATTTCAAGCTCTACCACTGTTTAAAAACAGAATATGGACACTGTTTACTTGTCCATATTCTGTTAAAGTAAATTATCTAAAGATCAAGGCTCTTACTGTGTGGGTGACATGTTTACCTGAAGC
The DNA here is from genome assembly GCA_037577455.1 of Pangasius macronema. Taxonomy (NCBI): domain Eukaryota; kingdom Metazoa; phylum Chordata; class Actinopteri; order Siluriformes; family Pangasiidae; genus Pangasius; species Pangasius macronema. Next base: position 8,707,177 of record CM074958.1, read on the forward strand.
CAAGTGAAATAGGTTAGTGACCGTATGTTTACTGTAAGTAAACAGTGTGTGACAAATGAGTACGAGCAAATTTTGAAAGCAACTGAAAAAAAAACTATCAGTATCAAACTCCTGAAATGTTGTCATGTTACCTGTGTGTCAGCTCACACTGTTAACATTTTTGTTTGGTTTAAGCAAATAGGTGCATCTTTTCTGAGAGTATTTTCTTACAGAGAAGTGCAAAAACATGCCAGTCATGATATATATATATATATATTTGAATATGTGTATTTAATAATTATAATAAAATACAATCCATGCCTATTTAAGTATCCAGTTATAGATTCCTAATTACATTTCTCGCAGTGATTATTTTAATGACTCGCTCCTTATATTTTATACTGTTACCCATGACCTGTCGTTACGTTGTCTTATTGACTATCAGTTGATTTTAACTGTTCAATCAATGGACAAAAGTTATATTGCTTATGCTATTTTTTTGTATTGTAGTGCAATATGTTGTCATTAGTGGTGGATGTATTTATTAGCTAGTTTGTGGCAAATATAGGAGAAAAAAAGTTTATAGGTTTTATTTTATTTTATTCTGCCTATTTTGTATCTCACATATTACATACTATTGTGAAACCTGCTACATGTTAATAAAAGTTTGCTTATGGCAGAAGTTTGCACTGTAGTCAGATTGGCGAAAGTGGTTATTAATTAATGAGAGGATGAGTGCAGAAGGGCTGCCTATCTTTAAAAAGGCATTTGAACTTTACAGCTTTGCACTGGTGATGGACTTCATCATGGTGGTCGGTCGGGTCCATGTAAGGATAAGGCTACTGTTAGCCAGCGTCCTCTTTCTCTCTGCCTATGGACAAACCTCAGGACCGTAAGTATCATATAATTTTACACTGTTGTCATAATTGATCACAGATTGCAGAGCCACTGTGTAAAATATACTAATATTAAAAAATTCATTAAAAATTTTAAAAATTGTTTCTATGAAAATGTTCAAAAAGGTGTTTTTTTTTTGTTTGTATTTGTATTTTAGATTAGAAAGTGAATTAGAAAAAAGCAACTAAGAAAGAGCTAGGTAGCAGGACAGCTCGAGCAACCAGTGCAACCAGAATGTGTGCTAACACATCAAAAATGTTAACACACACTGTAAATAAATCTTCAAGGACAAATACAAGAGGTTTTTTAATGTTAAATTAATGGCCATTAACAATTTTGTAAGCTTCAACACATGTCAACACATGTAGATTAATATAACTTACATAGAATTTTGCCTATGCCTATGAAAACATTTTCAGAACCTAAAAGCAAGAATCAGATCTCTAAATATTCAGGGTACAAAAGAAATTACACAAACACCGGACAAATTCTTCATTCGCATTCTTCACAATGTCAGCTTTTACATCCTAAATTTGGCATTTTACTGAGAATTTTGGTCAGCTACCTCCGCAGTACAGGTCTGCATATGTAGCACCCACAGTTAAGCCCCAGGAGATGACACAATGAATAACCCAAAAAGGCTACTAACATGCCATTATACTATGATAGTACTATCAGAATGTTTCTTATCTTTAATTGTGAATACCTAATTTCTTCAGTTCAGCTTCACTGAAGAAATGGCTCAAGTTTCAAGTGTGCATCTTAAGATGTGCAGTTTAAAATGTAAAAATGTGGAATGCTTTTCAGGTGTTTTAGATAGTCAATCCAGCCAATCCAGCAATGAGAATGATTTCAATATGTTCTTCTTTTGTCAAAGGCATTCTTAAAGGCTGTGAAGAAATGTCTGAAAAAATATATAATATAAACTAAGTATGAAAAATTTTGGAAGACATTTTGCTAAAAAGTGTTAATTTCCCATTTTAATGGAGACTTTTGGGACACCCTGTATATTAGCGAATGTTTAACCATCTTACACAGATCTTACACAGCAATAACATTGATTGCAAACTTAGATACTTAGGTACTTAGGTCAGTGTACGTTAAGGCACTCTGTATATACTTTTGCAATAGTATTGATTGTTGAGCTGGGTTTTGTTTGGTTAGCTAAGAGTTTACTCAAACAGTTGCTGTGATCTACAATGGTTAACTTATATAACCCTTCTCCATTTTTCACTGATTACATATGAATGAAAATCATCTTAAACCTTCTTTTTTGTCTTTAGATATTTCATGGTGACATTTCCTGCAGTAATAGAGTCTGGCTCTGATGCAAAGTTCTGTGTGAGTCTTCTGAAGCCTAATGAGACTCTGCAAATGAACATTTATCTGGTTCACAACAATCAGAGCAGAACTCTTTTACAAGAGACTGTGGAAAAGGAGATTCACCACTGCTCTCATTTTGAGGTCAGCAATCTCATATCTACACCTTTCTTAACTTAAAGTTTGTGGACACCTGACTATCACACCCGTATATTGTTTTTGAACATCCGATTCCAGATTTAGTCCACTTTTTTCAGGGTCAGCGTTCCAGTACATTCTGGTGTGTGGCTGTGGGGATTTGGCCATTTAGTTACAAGTGCATTAGTGAGGTTGGGCATTGATATCGGGAGAGGAGGCCTGGGGTGCAGTTGGGGGTCTAGTTCTAAAGTTTGAAAGGTTCTCAGTGGGGTTGTGGTCAGGCCTCTGTACAAGCCACTCCTTTTTTTAGTACAAACTTTGTAGATTTTTATTTTATGACTTCTACATTATTGACTCAGTACAAAACTTTTTTAGATTTCCAAACATTAGTTTTCCAACACAAAATTAAATATTACAGAAAAATGTTTGTATGTCAGTAAAGAAAGCAGCATATTACACAAGAGACACTTTTCAGACAAAAATAAGAAGCAAGTGTGACAGTCAAAGTCTCCAGAAGAACTGTGGCTGGTTCTGCAAGATGCTCAGTAAAACTTACAGCTCATTTCCTTATAAAACTGCACAAATTTACGTGAGACCAAATATTGACTTTTATATGACAGTTTTATTTATTACTGTTTACTGCTCTTGATAGCATTTGTTTTTTAGAAACATTTAATTTCATTATTTTTGAAGGCATCTTTGCTCTACAGCATTTCTTGCATGTGCCTAAGACTTTTGCACAGTACTGTGTGTGGAGCTACCAATATGAAGTCCAAGAGATCTCAATGCAAGTGAAGGAGACCATCATTAGGCTGAAAAAACAACATAAATCTATTAGAGAGACAGCAAAAACCTTAGATGTGGCCATATCAATAGTTAAAAAGAAAGAAAGCACTGGTGAGCTCAACAACATCGAAAGGCCTGGAAGACCATGGAAGACATCTAAAGTGGATGATCACAGAATCCTTTCCTTGGTGAAGAAATACCCCTTCACAACATCAACAGAAGTCAAGAATACTCTGGAGAAGGTAGGCGTATCATTGTCAAACTCTACAATCAAGAGACGCCTTCATACAGAGGGTTTACTACAAGGTGCAAACCACTGGTAACATTCAAGAACAGGAAAGCCACATTAGACTTTGACAGAAAACAAAAAAAAAANCTTGTACCAGAATGATGGGAAGAGAAAAGTATGGTGAAAGAAAGGAACAGCTCATGATCCAAAGTATACCACATCAAATATGGTGGAGGAAGTGTTATGGCATGGGTATGTATGGCTGCCAGTGTAATGGACTCACTGGTGTTTATTGATGATGTGACTGCTGACAGAAGTAGAAAGATGAATTCTGAGGTGTATAGAGCTGTACTCTCTGCTCACATTCAGCCAAATGCTAAAAAAATTGATAGGATGCTGCTTCACAGTGCAGGTGGATAACGACCCTAAACATACTGCGAAAGCAACTCAAGAACCTCTTGTGGAACCTCTTAAAATAAGGCTGAAAGTCTACAATTCCTAGTGTAGAACTAACAAAATAAAGTTCAGGTAACACCACCACATATTTCCGTTTTAGTGTTTTTGAGACAGTATGTTCAAATACTTTCCGGACCTGACTGTATATGTATGTGTGTATATATACACTCCTGAACAAAGTCTTAAGACCGGGGAAAACATTCCAAGTATTCACATTTCATGCTGGTGGATCATAACCAGGTTGTAAGAACTGCTTCAAAAATATATATATATATATGTATATATATACTTTCAGACTGAAACTAAAGCATAATCAACAGTAGGTCTCTCTTTTTGTACTACTACATAATATACCAGGCATCCTGTGGTTTTAGAAGATCCAAGAGAGTTGCATGACATTTGAGGCAGAGAGACAGAGAGAGGGAGAGAGAGAAATAAAAAGAAATAAAACCTCACTGTTTCCTACTGAATGATGAACTGCCTTTGAAATTGGCATGTAGATTTTGGCCTAGATCTGTAAAGATCTGTAAGATCTCTCTCTCTCTCTCTCTGTGTGTGTGTGTGTGTGTGTGTGTGTGTGTGTGTGTGTGTGTGTGTGTGTGTATGCAACTGCCCAACGTTAATAAAGACTGAAAAGAGTTGAACAAAAGAAAGACACAGGGACACTGCATTCTTGATATTGCTTGACTCTTTCATCATGCTCTCATGTTGCGTTATTGCACATCTTCAATAACATTTTTGAAGTGAGAACGTCAGGTGAGCTATGTGTTTTAAAGTCCATATCCATGAACTGTTGTAGTTTAACTGTGAGGATTTTTAATTGGCAAGTTTACTGACCTTATCAGATATTATGATATTTATATATATATATATAACTCTTTGCAATATAAACTGATTATAAAGGTGAAATTGAAGAAAGGAGATACCTTTCTCAAGCCTTTTGTCCCAAAATGGTAGACCTTCTTGTTTCACTCAGTCAGGAATGTGGGGATGTGTGTGGGGACATCTTGGGTATGTGTGTGCGGACATCTTGGGGACCTGCCTTATTCAGGTGTGAAATGATAAAGAGCAGGAGATATTACAACCTGAGGGTCACTGAAAAATTTATGTCATAAAGGTGACCTGAACTTTTTGATCAAGCATACCAAACAGGATTATTAGATACCCTAGTGCATACATATTTTCTATGTTCACTTCAGCTAGACAGTTAAAATGCAGCCAGGAATTATTACATTATAATGCAAAATATCACATTATAAAAACCCGTTCTATCTGGGTTAAGAATGAATGGGAGATAGAACTTTATACTATATATTATAAATGCTAAGGTCACAGTATGTCTCCTATTACATTTAGACTGTATTAATCATGCTGCCATTTTTTAAAAGAAAGTATCCTGAATATGTCAAACATATTCATCACTCAACTGTTACAAAAGAGATTTTCCATTACTTATTTATCCTGCTTCAGCATTGTGTATGTAGGCCAAGTTTGTTGTTTATTACTTATTTGTCTGCACACATTTAATACTATAAGTTTATATGAGAAATCTTATGCCAGAAGCATACATGAAGGACTACATTTTCAGATGAAAAACAAATAGCTAAATAGTACATTGTTCCAGTATACACTCACCATCCACGTTATTAGGGACATCTGTACACCTGCACATTCATGCAGTTATCTAATCAGGTCAAATGCTTCAGTTAATGTTCAGATCAAACATCTGAATGAAGAAAAAGTATGACCTCTGTGCAATTAACTGTGGCATTGTTGTTGGTACCAGATGGGCCAGTTTGAGTATTTCAGAAACTGCTGATCTCCTGATCTCCGTGGCATTTTAACCCACAACATTCTCAATAGCTAACGTAGAATGGTGCGAGTGAAAAAAAAAAAGACTTTAGTCTACAGTTGAAGATTGGAAAAAGACCAGGTGTTGATGTTTTTTTTTCTAATCTTCATCCGTCCAGTTTGGGTGAGCCTGTGCCCATGATAGCCTCAGATTCTCGTTCTTGGTTGATAGGAGTGGAACCTGATGTGGTCCTCTGCTGTTTCAGACCATCCACCCCAAGGTTCTATGTTTTGTGCATGCTAAGATGCTTTTCTGCTCACCATGGCTGTAAAGAGTGATTATATGAGTTACTATATCCAGCTCGAATCAATCTATCCATTTTCCTCTGACCTCTCTTATTAATAAGGCATTTCCACCCACAGAACCGTCTCTCATTCAATGTTTTTTTTTGTTTTTAGCTCTATTCTGTGTAAACATTTTAGACTGTTGTGTGTGAAAATACCAAGAGATCAGCAGTTTCTGAAATACTCAAACCAGCCCATCTGATACCAACACCCATACCACGATCAAAGTCACAGAGATCACACTTTTTATTCATTCTGCTGCTTGATGTGAAAATTAGCCGAAGCTCTTGACCTTTATGTGCATGATTGTTTGCATTGTGCTACTGCCACATGATTGGCTGATTAGAAAACTGCATCATGTTCAGGTGTACAGATGATCCTAATAAAGTGGACGGTGAGTGTATAATAACAGTACAAGCCAAGCTACCCTGTAAGTTAAATTGTATGGATGTAATCATACCCATACATTATGTAAGGACATGAAGATGATAAATGTGTACTGTATATGCTTTACGTTCTCAGGTGTGTAATTCATACACAACATTCGATGTATCTAATTGTAAAAAATTACCGGAGTATCTACTTATTACCGACCAATGGTCGGACTATACAGATAGTCACTTAGCACTCTTATGCCATGCTGTTATCTTTTGAGGTTAACATTGACATTTATACTTTGCAGTTACATATATTACTCTAATATTGTTCTTAAGTTTAATTAGATATTCAAATTTGATAAATTTATGTTTTTATTTTCCTGTCTGACTTGTACTGAAACAGCCAACAGATGCAGCCTGATGACACAGCACACAGGGTTAGCATTATCCAGCATATAAACCATAGAGAAAACCATTCAGGCTGCTAAATTGCATGCCCATTTTAAGGAAACACGTTTAAACAACTACAGTGGCAACATACAGACTATGGGAAGATGGAGAATAAAAACAGGCCTGATAGCAAATGTGAAGATGAAAGTGGGTCATCTGTTCATGATGATCTTGTTCCAAAGGCTACACCACTTCCATTATAGGCCATATCACTTCCATCATCCAGAATATGCCGACAGGGCGGGGGGTGAACAAAACACTAGCTCGCATGCCTGGAATAATCAAATTATGTGTCTGGGCTACAGTGGTGGCTCGCCCTTGGGGCACCATATGTATCATCTATTCAACAAATATTAATCTTATTATGGTCCACATTCACAACTCCATACATACATAAATTCCATTGAAATACTATTTGCCCTTTTTTGAGTGATCAGTGGTTTTAAAATGTTACTCTTTCACAGATACAAGCTGATTTTCCATTGATTTGCTCACCTTACAATCATGGGGCAGCATAATCACTTTAGCTCCATAGAGTTATTCTTGCACCTTGTGGTAAAAAATGTCAGCTGCAACAAGTGCTAATAGGCCTACTAGGGCAGGAATCACGCTGCCCCATACTCTCTTTCTGAACATTTTCAGTAGAGGAGGAGCAGTCGACAGGACAGTTAACCACAGGGTAGCCAGGATTGATATTTTTTTGTTAAATCTAATAAAAGTTCTGCAAACAAAGGCAAAGTGTAAGTGCATGCAGCATGCCTATGATGGAATTGTTAATATCTATACATTAGATTACGTACACGTGGTACCACTGGTTTCCGATTCTATTTTTCTTCTTTTTACACAGAGTGAAAACGGGTATAAAAAAACAGATCTTTATTGTGTTTTTTTTTAAATGTAGTTATAGATAACAGATTATTTTGTTCAGAATCAGGAACACGCATGTATGTTTAACGACTGATGAAACCGAGCAAAAAAAAAAAGCAAAAGCACTGAAAAGCTGTCAAATAACTCTTCTGCTAGCGCATATGGAGAGAAAATAATGTGAGAACATAGCCGAAATTCTGGGCAACAAATAGATGTCTTTTTTTATCAAGGGCACAAACACAATGTGCTACATTAGAAGTTTTTTTTTTAGAAGAAGAAGATAAGAACTAGGGATACATTTAGACTCCTCATACAGTTTATGAGCAACCAAAACATAGGACTGGACAGCACAATGTAGCTGAATATTAATTTACATACCATCTAAATACATAGTATATTATGTTCTTGTAATAAATATTTACTGAATTATTCCAATATATTTGAAACAACAATGAACATTTGGTTTATTCCATATTAATCGGATATTCTAAAGCTGTGACAGTTCACCAAATCCTATTTTGTGATAAACGGTAAGTATGTGCTTAGTGATAAGCATATGTGGGTACAGTGCATGCAGCATGCAGCAGCACACCCACACACAACGTGTCATAACAAATGGACAGATGTAGAAGCTTAATGTAGATCAATACACTGTTATGTCTAACCATAAATCTGAGTTAGATTTTTCATACATTGATTAGAAACGGTGCCTGAACACGTCAAGCCAAAAAAAAAAAAGCTGAGTTCAAGAAATCTTTGACACAGACCTCCAGGAGCCGGAGCAATTTACCAAAAAAAAAAAAAAAAAAGATATTAGATTCAGTCTTTCCCACAAATCATCCTATACAAATGTAATACTTCTATTACTCATTTATTCATTTTAGTGAAGTTAGTGTCACCCAAACAGTCAAAATTCAATCACTGTCCACTTTATTAGGAACAATCAGCCAGTCATGGTAGCAGCATAATGCATAAAATCATTTAGATACAGGTCAAGAGCTTGGGTCAGTGTTCACATCAAACATCAAATTTGGGGAGGGTGGGAAGAGTGGGATGGTCTGAAAAAAAAAAAAAAAAAAAACAATGAGCGGCATTACTGCAGGCTGAAATGCCTTGTTGATGAGAGAGGTCAGAGGAGAATGGTCAGACTGGTGCAAGCTGACAGGAAGGCTACGGTGACTCAAATAACCACTCTGTACAACACACATCACTACGAACCTCGAGGCAGACGGGCTACAACAGCAGACGATTGCGTTGGGTTTTACTCCTGTCAGCCAAGAACAGGAATCTAAGGCCACAGTGGGCACAAGCCCACAGAAACTGGACAGCCGAAGACTGAAAAAAGATCCAGTGACACCAACAACATGCCACAGTAAACGTCACTGAGATTACCTTCTATCCCCATTCCCCATGTTATTTGATGTGAATATTAACTAAAGCTCTTGACCTGTATCTGTATGATTTGTATGATCTGTATGATGTGCAGGAGTATAGGTATTACTAATAAAGTAGATGTATGTCCTTGTCCAGTTATTATGGACCCCACTCCAGAGATTATTATTATTATTTAATAATAATAATAATAATAAACTCGTGACAATGAAGGTACCCTTGTTCTCAAAACCTTCTTCCAGTCTCAACTCCGTTAATCATTCAAGCCATGGGGGTATCTTCATATTGGGAATGGGGTCATAGCCAAATAAAACTCTAAGCAAGGAAAAGAGAGTCATTGTTCATTGGCAGAGCCGAGAGAGAAACATCAAGATCAACAAACAA